>JAJHSJ010000008.1:58774672-58864492 GCA_021015155.1 Magnolia officinalis
AAACCGACTTGAATCTAAAGGATACGACTTACGATCGATCGCAACGTCGATTATCAGTCGCGGATTGTCGGACTTCGACGGAAATGATCACAGGATTCATCGGAACAACGAACTAGGATACGGGTCTTACAGCCTCACCTAGTAAAATGGGCCTCACCCAATCACATCGGTTCTTGCGTCATAGGCCTCATACAATCACAATGAGCCTCACATAGTCACGATAGGCCTCATATAACACAATGGGCCTCAAGTAATCACAACGATCCTCGTGCTCATGTATTCGCAATAGACCTCATACCATCACACACAATGGTCTTCACACATCACAATGGACCTCACAATTACAACACAATGGTCCTCACTAAGCAATGGGCCTCCTACCATCACAGGGGCCTAATCTCATGGGCCTCATGCAAACAAAATGCTATGTTAACACACACCAATGCGTATATTAACATAGTCGAAAATAAATATTGCCCTATATACGGCGGGGTCCCTAAAAGGACAGGAGATCTAATTAGTAACATGAGGATCGGTCCTCAACGGTGAATACCAAATCTGATACCACCGATCTACCATCTACAGTGATGATAACTAGAAAATATAAAATAGAAGTAGGATTAGTTGCATACCTTAACAATGAGCCAATAAGAAAACTGCAAAATAGAAGTAGGATTAGTTGCATACCTTCAGTCATGATGAATAAATGAAGCACATCATTCTATACATGCTAATGACCTTGGCATGCCATATCCTCATTTCTCATAGAGTGTGTACATTTGATAGCTGGTCTCAAGCATTTTGAAATTGAATGGAAAAGACTAAGAGTCTCTCTTATTTATAGACTTAAATTTATTGTCCTATCATAGAAATAAAGTCCCACATAAACTCTTTTTTCTCACGCATGTTAACTTGCATTAATGTAAAATTTCTTTTTATAATACTGATATGCATTGTCCCATTATAGAAGATTAGTCTTACATGAACTCTCATTTCTCACACATATTAACTTGCTTTAATATAAAATTTTCTTTCATGATAAGGTCATAAGTAGAGCTATACACGATCAGAGTTAGCTCGGTAACTCACTCGACTCAACTCGAAAAAGCTAGACTCGACTCGGCTCGAAATGAGTTCGAGCCGAGCACGAGCTGATTTTTGGTGCTCGAAATGAGTTCGAGCCGAGTACGAGCTTGACCCTGCTTGACTCGACTCGACTCGAATAGTACTCGAAATTGACTCGACTCGGTTCGACTTGGTACAGGGACCAGGGTATATATACCCTTCTAATTTCCAAAACAAAAAATCCTAACCCCATCGCCCATCCCAGCGCCCATTAAAAAAAAAAAAAAAAAACCCTAACCCCTTCGCCCATCCAATCACGAACAAGGCTCGACGGTAGTGGACCCATTTACGAGCTGGTCAAACTCAGCCTAGCTATGCCCCCTCACTCAGGCGGGTAAGGCCACACCCCCTCCCAACCGAGCACGCTACAGTGGGAGACGCAGCCTAAAGGTAAAGGCTTTTGTTGCCCTCATGTTTTCCACTCGGTCTCGGCGTCGGGGCGTCTCCTGGTACCATGGAGGTTTAGGGGCTTTCACCCAAGGACATCCTAAGTGCCCTAAATGCTCGATAACATTTTCGGTGTCCCAACTGACCATCCACGACATGCCTGTGGAGGCCATGACCCTGATGTCGCTAGGGCATACGGTGGTCATATCACAAAGTGCTGAGATATATACGTCATATCACCCAGTTGTGCAATAATCCACCCAATGGCATGTGTCATGATCACTCCTCATAACACGCATACATATAATACGTATGACATGTGACATGAAGCTATGCATGATTATCGAACTTAACAATGATCAATCACAATGAGCCTCTCACATCACAATGGGCCTCATCTGGTCACAATGGGCCTCACCCAATCATATCGAGCCTCGCGCCATAGGCTTCATACAATCACAATGGGCCTCACATAGTCACGACGGGCCTCATACAATCACAATAGGCCCCATACACAATGGGCCTCATGTAATCACAATGAGCCTCGTGCTCATATATTCGCAGTAGACCTCATACCATCAAAAACACAATGGTCTTCACACATCGCAATGGACCTCACATCATTACAATAATGGTCCTCACATAAGCAATGAGCCTCAAACCATCACAAGGTGCCTAATCTCATGGGCCTCATGCGAACATAATGCTATGTTAACACACACCCAGTGCGTATACTAACATAGTCTGAATCAATAATTGGCCTATATACAGGGGTTCCCTAGAAGGACAGGAGATCTAATTTGTAACATGAGGATCGGTCCTCAACGGTGGATATACCAAATCTGATACCGCCGATCTTACCATCTACAGTGATGATAACTAGAAAATTGCAAAATAGAAGTAGGATTAGTTGCATACCTTAACAATGACGCCAACAAGAAAACTGCAAAATAGAAGTAGGATTAGTTGCATACCTTAACAATGACGCTAACAAGAAAACTGCAAAATAGAAGTAGGATTAGTTGCATACCTTCAGTCATGATGAATAAATGAAGCACATCATTCTATACATGCTAATGACCTTGGCATGCCATATCCTCAATTCTCCTAGAGTGTGTGCATTTGATAGCTGGTCTCAAGCATTTTGAGATTGAATGGAAAAGACTGAGAGTCTCTCTTATTTATAGACTTAAATTTATTGTCCTATCATAGAAATAAAGTCCCACATGAACTCTTTTTTCTCACGCATGTTAACTTGCATTAATGTAAAATTTCTTTTTATAATACTGATATGCATTGTCCCATTATAAAAACTTAGTCTTACATGAACTCTCATTTCTCACACATATTAACTTGCTTTAATATAAAATTTCTTTCATGATAGGTCATGGGTAGAGCTGTACACGAGTAGAGTTAGCTCGGTAACTCACTCGACTCGACTCAGCTCGAAATGAGATCGAGCCAAGCACGAGCTGATTTTTGGTGCTCGAAATGAGTTCGAGCCGAGCACAAGCTTGACCCTGCTTGACTCGGCTCGACTCGAATAGTACTCAAAATCGACTCGACTTGGCTCGACTCGGTACAGGGACCAAGGTATATATATCCTTCTAATTTCAAAACAAAAAACCCTAACCCCATCGCCCATCCGAGCGCCCGTTCGAAAAAAAAAAAAAACCCTAACCCATCGCCCATCCAATCACGAACAAGTCTCGACGTATAGCGGACCCATTTACGAGCTGGTCACACTCAGCCTAGCTATGCCCCCTCACTCAGGCAGGTAAGGCAACACCCCTCCCAACCGACCATGCTACAGTGGGAGACACGGCCTAAAGGTAAAGGCATTAGTGCACTCATGTTTTCCACTCAGTCTCGGCGTCGGTGCGTCTCTTAATACCATGGAGCTTTAGGGGCTTTCACCCAAGGACATCCTAAGTGCCCTAAATGCTCAATAACATTTTCGTTGTCCTAACTGACCATCTACGATATGACTGTGGAGGCCATGACCCTAATATAACTAGGGCGTACAGTGGTCAGATCACAAAGTGCTGAGATATATACGTCATATCACCCAGTCGTGCAATAATCCACCCAATGTCATGTGTCATTATCACTCCTCATAGCACGCATACATATAATACGTATGGCATGTAATATGAAGCTACACATGATTATCGAACGTAATAATGATCAATCACAATGAGCCTCTCACATCACAATGGGCCTCATTTGGTAATAATGGGCCTCACCCAATCATATTGAGCCTCGCGCCATAGGCCCCAAACAATCACATTGGGCCTCACATAGTCACGATGGGCCTCATACAATCACGATGGGACCCATACACAATGGGCCTCAAGTAATCACAACGAGCCTCGTGCTCATATATTCGCAATAGACCTCATACCATCACAACACAATGGTCTTCACACATCGCAATGGACCGCACATCATTACAACATAATGGTCCTCACATAAGCAATGGGCCTCATACCATCACAAGGGGCCTAATCTCATGGGCCTCATGCGAACATAATGCTATGTTAACACACACCCAGTGCGTAACTAACATAGTCTGAATCAATAATTGGCCTATATACGGTGGGGTCCCTAGAAGGACAGGAGATCTAATTTGTAACATGAGGATCGGTCCTCAACGGTGGATATACCAAACCTGATACCGCCGATCTTACCATCTACAGTGATGATAACTAGAAAATTGCAAAATAGAAGTAGGATTAGTTGCATAACTTAACAATGATGCTAACAAGAAAACTGCAAAATAGAAGTAGGATGAGCCAGATCCTCCGCATAGCTCGATCCCCGCATTTCCAGGATGAGCCCTATTTCGAGAGTTCCGATAGATCGATCCTCCGCATTTCCAGGATGAGCCAGATCTGACTGCAGCGAGAGATGGCACTCTGATGTGGAGAAGATCTTATATACTATGTCATGTACGACCCAGCAGCGAGTCTAGTTGGCTGTATTCCTTCTCCAGGGTGAGGCAAAACATTGGTGGACCTCCGTTACCCACGTCGCAGGACCTGATCATGTCTGGATATGGGAGGACTTTATCGACCGATTTGAGAAGCAGTACTCCCCTGATCACATTCGACGTCAGAGAGCACTAGAGTTTGAGACTCTGGTGCAGGGGGATATGACCGTAACGTAGTACGCGGCCCATTTTGTGGCGCTATCGAGGTTCGCGCCGTACTTGGTTGGTAATGAGGGGCGAAAGGCCCGCCATTTCGAGAACGGCTTACGTTACAGTCTTCGAGGCCGTGTTATTGGGCATGAGCTCCCGACTTTTCAAGCGGTAGTGCGGAGGGCTCAGATCTATGAGACCGAGTGGGCTGGAACGCAGGCCGATCGATGTCAAAAGAGGGGTCAGAAGAGGTAGGCCCCCTCCAGTAACTCCCAGCAGCATCGACGACCACGGAGGTACAGGAGCCACGCACCTGCTAGAGCACCAACGGCACCTCCAGCACCACCCCAGTAGCCATTTTCAGGAATTTATTTTGGATGTGGGGGGACAGGGCACCGCCTATCTGAGTGCCCCCGCCCTCATCTGTAGCAGCAGAGAGCACCACAGCAGTTTCCACAGCAGCAGCCGAGAGCACCGCTGCAGCCCCCCCATCAGCAGCGACCGCAGCCACCTCAGCCGTCGAGACCCCAACAGCAACAGAGACAACAGTACAGGCCGTCACAGAGGCAGCAGCAGCACTAGGGACCTCAGAGGGGACAGGGGACAAACACCTCCCCAGCCAGCTCAGGCTAGATTCTATGTGGCTCAGCAGGACCCGCAGACTTCCGGAAGAGTCATTGAGGGTATACTTCCAGTCTCTTCATGCATCGCCTGAGTACTATTTGATTCCGGTGCTTTGCACTCATTCATGTCTGAGGATTTTTGCCGATCGACTGGATTACCGACAGAGTCTGCTAGTGAGAGATTGACCGTATCGACACCCTTGGGGAAGACCACAGTATTGGGCCATTTCTGTTTGTCTTGCCCCGTTCTGGTCGGTGATATCTTTTTGCCTGCTGACTTGTTTGTGCTACTGATGATAGACTTCGACGTTATCTTGGGCATGGATTGGCTTGCCGACTACAATGCCGTGATGGACTGTTCCACGAGGATCGTCACATTCTTTATACCCGACTTGCCACAGTTCCAGTTCTTTGTTGAGCCTAGAAAAGAGCCATTGTTTTGTTTGATGTCCTGCGCAGTCGAGGAGCCCGTTACTTTGTGTATCGATCAGCTACCGGTGGACTATTATTTTCCCGACGTATTTTAGGAGATTTCAGGATTGCCGCCTTGTCGTCATATTGAGTTCCAGATTAATCTTGTCCCTAGTACCGCGCATATCTCCAAGGCCCCGTACCATATGACACCGATGGAGTTGCGCGAGCTGCAGCGACAGTTGGATGAGTTGCGTGAGTTGGGATTTATTCGTCCGAGCAGTTCATCTTGGGGAGCACCGGTACTATTCGTCAGGAAGAAGGATGGTTCGTTGAGGCTCTGTGTAGATTACTGCGAGCTTAACCGAGTCACGATCAAGAACAAGTACCCGTTCCTGAGGATAGATGATTTGTTTGATCAGCTGCAGGGTGCACAGTTCTTTTCGAAGATTAACCTGCGTTCTGGTTATCATCAGATTCGAGTTCGAGAGGAGGGCATCCCGAAGACAGCTTTAAGGATGCGTTATGGTCATTTTGAGTTTCATGTCATGTCCTTTGGATTGACCAATGCACCCGCGGTCTTCATGCAGTTGATGAATAAGGTCTTCCATCCATATCTCGATCAGTTTGTTGTGGTCTTCATTGACGACATTCTGATATATTCGAGGACCCGTGAGGATCATATGAGGCATCTGAAGATCGCTTTGCAGACCCTCCGTGCCCACCAGTTGTATGTGAAGCTGGAGAATTGCGAGTTTTGGCAGGAGGAGGTGAGATTCCTCGGTCACGTGGTGACGAGGGAGGGTGTTGCAGTGGACCCCTCAAAGGTTGAGGCAGTGCATCAGTGGGGCCAGCTCACGACTGCGTCTGAGATCTGTAGTTTCCTTGGTCTAGCGGGATACTATCGGCGTTTCATTGAGGGCTTCTCCCGTATTGCTGTCCCGATGACCAGGTTGACTCGGAAGGGCGCAGATTTTGTTTGGACTAACACATGTGAGTAGGCATTTGTGGAGTTGAAGGATCGTCTGATGTCTGCTCCTGTCCTCACTCTTCCCTCTATGAGTAATGGATTTGTTGTATTTACCGATGCCTCACGTATTGGTTTAGGTGTTGTCCTGATGCAGCACGGCAGGCCTGTAGCCTTCGCGTCTCGTCAGCTCAAGGTCCATGAGCTGAACTACCGTACGCACGATTTAGAGCTTGCAGCAGTCATCTTCGCACTGAAGGTGTGGAGACACTATCTCTATGGGGTCAGGTTCGAGCTCTTCTCTGACCACAAGAGCTTGAAGTATCTATTCTCTCAGTCCGAGCTGAACATGAGACAGAGACGCTGGATGGAGCTTTTGAAAGATTATGATTTTGACCTCCAGTACCACCCAGGCAAGGCGAACGTGGTGGCGAATGCCCTTAGTCGTCAGCCACGAGGCCTGGTGGCACATATGATGATTCAGGAGTGGAGGATGCTCGAGGATATAGTAGAATACGACTTTGATTTTGGTCTACAGTCTTCTATTGTTCAACTATCGAGCCTGTCGATTCAACCCTCTCTTGTCGCAAGGGTGATCGAGGGTCAACAGACAGATGAGTCGTTACAGAATTACCGAGCAGAGGCAGCATCTGAGAGTCAGACAGATTGACAGATTGGTTCTGATGGTGGACTTCGTTTAGAGGCTGATTATGTGTCCCAGATATTCCTGAGTTGCACAGAGATCTTATAACCGAGGCATATCGATTGCAGTTTTCTATCCACCCTGGCTCGACGAAGATGTACTGTGATATGAGGCGACAGTATTTTTGGGCGGGGATGAAGCGCCAGATTACCAGTTTTGTGGCCGAGTGTGACACATGCCAGCGTGTCAAGGCTGACCATCAGAGATCCCCTATTCTATTGCAGCCGTTGAGCGTCCCGATGTGGAAGTGGGAGCACGTATCTACAGATTTCATTATGGGTTTGCCGAGGACTCAGCGCTGTCATGATGCCATTTGGGTCATCGTTGATCGTCTGACGAAGTCGGCACATTTTCTTGTGATTCGTGCGACTTGGCCTTTAGACCGGCTTGCGAGATTATTCATCGAGGAGATTGTGAGACTACACGGCGTTCCAGTCTCGATCGTTTCTGACCGAGACCCGAGGTTCATGTCTCAGTTCTGGAGAAGTTTTCAAAGAGCGATGAGGTCTATTTTGCAGCTCAGCACCGTGTATCATCCGCAGACCGATAGCCAAACCGAGAGGGTCAACCAGACCGAGAGGGTCAAGCAGATCCTTGAGGATATGCTTCGGGTCTGCGATTGGCTGAGTTCGTATACAACAACAGTTATCAGGCGACCAATGGCATGGCTCCTTTTGAGGCATTGTATGACAGACCGTGTAGATCTCCGAGTTGTTAAACCGAGGTTGGAGAGCAGCGTCTCCTAGGTCCCGAGCTTGTACAGAAGACATCAGAGGCTATTGATATCATCAGGCAGAGGATGCACACAGCTCAGAGTCGGCGGAAGAGTTTTGCTGATCGCTAACGCCGTCGCTTAGAGTTTGATGTAGGGGACCATGTGTATCTCAAGGTCTCGCCTACGAAGGGCGTGGTTCGATTTGGAGCGAAGGGCAAGCTTGCCTCGAGATTCATAGGACCTTTCGAGATCACCGAGCGCATTGGCGCTGTAGCCTATCGGCTTGCCTTACCATCTCAGTTGTCTGGCGTCCACAACATTTTTCACGTCTCTATGTTGAGGAAGTGTGAGTCAGACGTAGATCCTATTATCGATTGGCAGCCATTGGAGGTTCGTGAGGACGCTTCTTACATTGAGCAGCCAGTTCGTATCCTTAATCGGAAGGATTAGGTCCTCCGGACCAAGGTCATTCCCTTGGTGAAGGTTCAGTGGGGTCACCATTATATTGATGAGGTGTCTTGGGAGCCCGATGCTGAGATTCGAGAGCGCTATCCCCATCTCTTTGACGATTGATCATATATTGTATCTTGTATACAGTCTCCGATTTTATATGACGATGCCTTGTTTCCTCTTCTATTATGAGGTTATGTTTACTTGCAATGATTGTGTAAATTTGAGGAGGAAATTTTTATTTGGAGGGGAGAGTTGTAAGACCCGTATCCTAGTCCGAACCGTTCCATAGGCTTCCGCGGTTCTCCCAGTAGAATTCTGGCAACTCTCAACCAGTATCCGACGTTTGGCGCGATCCTAAGCCGATACCTGCATGCCAAAGTCGGCTCAACCAGAGATTTGTATCTTAGCAATCGTGTCATCGCCGCAGTTCCAACGCTGCGACTCACGCACCGAACCGATACCCAGGGTAGAAGATGTTGGCCCGCATTTATTTCGAGAAAAACACTGCGCGTTGCAAACTTCGAGGGAATCTCTATAATGTGTCCCATCAATCAATCAATCATCCAAGTCAAGTACACACCATACCCTAAGTACAACAACCCATCCCTCCTTTTCCTTTAAGTCAACTCTCTCTCTCCCCTCACCATCCCTCTTTTACAAGTTTTCAAACAAACCCATCCCTCTTTTACAAAATTTCTACCCAACCCATACCTCACCTTACAACAACCACTCCACCCATCCATATCATCTCATCCCATCTCTCTTTCTCATTTCTCAAACTTCCCAAGCACCACACGTCCAAGCTCCTCACTCCCAACTCCAAGTGTGGCCCACTCTTCCCACCTTCTCATCTTCCATCCCAACCTTCCAATCATCATCTACCACCATCAAAATTGAAGGCAAGGAGCTAAGGAATCTAGGGGAGCAAGAAGGAGGCCTAGAGGTGGGTGATCTTTGAATTTCTACCGTTGATTTCATAACTAGTGGACCCACTTGTATGAGGGACCCAACTTGATGTATGTGTTGCAATCATCTGAGGGACCCATAGTGGCGGGGTCCCTCCATCTACACTGTTTATTTCTCTCTTCTTCCCTTTCTCTTTCTCTCTTTTATGGGGGTGTGGCCCACTTTGATTTATATAAGGCCCATTGTGACGTATGCAAAGCCCATGTGATTAGGCCCAACTTGATGTATTTGTGGCCTGCCCACTGAGGCCCATTTGACGTATTGGAGGCCCATGGGTCGAGGCCCAATGGGATGTACATAAGGCCCATTATACTATGTTTCCACCGTGGTTCTTGTAATGATCTCGATGGCGGGCCATGCCTTGGGAGCAATGATGGTTTGATGTCCACATTATAGGATGATGTTGGTTAAATGTCCGTATTATCACTCTCCCTAAGGCCCATTGATAGGCCCATACTTGTAGTGTGTAGGCTGTCTAGGCCCATCTTCGTTATGGATGGAGTCCATCACTATATGACATGTTTAGTTTAGATTCATGATTCATGATCATACGTATCATATGTATGCTTGATATGAGGAGTGACTGATCATAGCACATGGCTTCGGGCAGATTGTGTATGGGCTCCCTGATAGGCGGAGTTGTCCTACATGAGCACGTGATACGCGTAGGATTGTTGCATGTCTGGTAGAGTGATTCATGTACTTGCATGTGTCTGTGATTATGATCATTGTATGCCCTAGCGACATCAGGGCTATAGCCTCCATAGACACATTGCTGATGGCTGGATTGGATACTGGAAATACTGTTTCTAGCATTGGGGCGTCATAGATGTCCGTGGGTGAAAATCCCTAAACCCGATGGTACCAGAGGATGACTCCAATGTCAAGACCGAGTGGATATCTGAGTGCACGAGGGCCGAATACCAGGAGGCCGCATTTCCCACTGTGTCGTGGTCGGTTGGAAAGGGTGTGGGCCTTACTCGCCCGAGGGTAGGAGGCAATACTAGGCTGAGTTTGACCAGCTCGTGAATGGGTCCGCTATCATCGTGCCGAATAGGCATTGGCAGACTATTGACCAGACGGATGTGAGGTTTTTTACGCTCACTTGGATTGTGCGGGCGGGGAGAGCGACGGTGTCATTTGGAGTGTACTAAACCTTGGTGATTATCCTGAATGAGAACTGTACTGATCTATGATGAGGATTGGCATGCTTGAGTAGCACTGTAACGCCCTGAAAATCGGGGGTCGAGCATAAACTCAACTCCCGAGTTCCAGAACATCACTTATGCAACAAAATGAATGATGATTGAATGTTGACTGTGTTCGTGCATTGAACATGAGTGAGATTAAGCCCAAAACAGCATATCATACTCCAGAGACAGTTAAATTTGCAAGCGGAAGACTGTGATAGATAGATAAAATATATACCTATGATGAGTCTCCAGAGTATGATAACATTACCAGGTTAAATAAATACAAGTGCACATGCAGTTCTAAAATATACCAAATGTGAGGAAGTGTAATGTCTCTTATCCCAAGTACCATAGCCCCGTCAATACGCTATCAGGTCTTCATTGACCCGCCAGAGAGATACAGATAGGAAAACTCCTCCTATCATCATAGAAGTAGTCCGGCTCTGCTTCACAAACATCGTCATCACCTGAAACTCAACAAATCTGGTTGGTGTGTACAACGCCGTCCCGTAACGTGGGAGTGAGTGATCAACTCAGTGGAACAATAAAGCATAGGTTAACATGTTATCAATTCAATCAAGCAGTAATGATAAAGCAGTACAAATCAAACAATTCTAACTACTCTTATTAAATGCAAGAAATGAAATGACATGATACTATATGCCCTTGCCAAACCACCCTCAAGCGACATCATCTTACGTTCGCGAATGCTTAACTCCCTCAGTGCGCCACATCTACAAAGCACATGCGGTGCGATGATGCTCATGATTACCAAGTTATTATTAGTCCATTTCAACCAGCAGTATTGGGAAACTAAGGTACCTCCCTTGTATCATTCCCAAACATGATCCATTCTAGGGTCGTCAATCCTAGTTAATCTCATACGATATTATGGTTTGAGAAGCGTAGTGAAGGCATCGCAAAGGGCTCGTCACCCGTCAGCGCGGATACAGATCTCACCGTATGGGCTCAATTGCTGGCCGTCAGCTCGAGTACAGGTCTCACCGTACTCGGCTCAATCACTAGCCGTCAGCTCGAGTACAGGTCTCACCGTACTCGGCTCAACTCATACTCTAGTTGCTGTGAAAGACTTGTTGCTAATCACAGACACTTGGAGTACACTCGAAGATACTACGGAGGACTCGTCGCCCGTCAGCACGAGCACAGGTCTCACCGTACTCGGCTCTCGCCGTACGTATCGACAGCTCGAATACAGTGTCCCATACCACCGTATTCGGCTCACGAGTTTGGTTGCGCAATGGTCACTACGGGGAGGCACATGGCCCCAGCGTAGGCCGACAGCTCGACCACGGTGTCCCATACCACCATGCCCGGCTCATGCGTCTTAGCGGATCGAGGTACCATGGTTAAAAGGGGGTTTCACTAGTAAGTTTGGTACCCTAGGTTCAAGCAGTAGCGTCCAAACAGGGTGAACATGCATAAGACAGATCGGGTTACTTGACGAGCTCGACTAGCACGATCGCCCGTTGAGCTGCACGACATGAAGTGCATAAACAACTTCGTGTGGCCTAGCCACTGCCGACAGGCAACGCACGACTCGAGTTCGTCGAACACATCCCACGTGGCAAATGAATCTCAGCCACGAGTTCAATCCCGTCACCGATTGCCTGGGCCATAATCATAGCCCCAAACACAATCAATTCCAGATAGACAAAGCAGTATTGGATCAAGATTCAACTCATACAGTCAAGGTCTGGTATTATCCGTTTAGGGCTTCCAGGGCTGTTGCACGCACTCGTTGCTCCGCTCCCCCATCACCCATGACGGATCATACAACGTAAATATAAATTTAAACATATGCATTACATAGTTAAAATCATAAAGCAGTTGAGCATGTTATGAATCACAACACAAGCATGAGTTTGTACATGTTAAAAGAGGAGATCATACACATAGTTAAAAGAGGTTGAGAATCATATCTCAACACCCTTATACTTTACAATTTGCTAACTACTACTCATTCAGACATTTCGAGAAACACTTAAACAAACATACATCAACATACACGACATATGTCGATCACATAGGCATTAGGCCAAATCCTTTCACTAGGGAGTTGCCCCAATCATAACACGCGTACACCCACGACGGATAGTCATGGCAAGCAGGAACCCAAGTTCCATATTCATTCAGTCATTTCCACAAACACTTGGGCCACACATTTTAGCATATATAGTGTATATTGGCCGTGGCGTGACTTAGGGCAAATCCTTTCGTCAAAGGGGGTATCGCCAATACATCAATCATGAATCCATGACAATTAGTCATGGCGAGCACGAATGAGAATTCTATACTCATTCAGCCATTTTCACAAACACTTAGAATACACTATTACAACATACATGGTGTATGTTAGTAAAACATGTATTAGGGTTATCCTTTAGCCAAACGAGTATTTTATCCATGTATACCATAATCATACAACAAATAATCATGACAATTACATTTCCAAAACTTACACATATACGGTATTTCTAGAATACACAATTTCAACATACGTAGCATTTACAAGTGAACATGTATTACGGCGATTCCTTTCGCCAAACTAGTATTTTATCCATATATAGTATAATCATATATTAAATAAACATGTCAAACATTTCTCCAAAAAAAATACGTATACGGTATTTCTACGTATACCCAAAGTATGTGAAATTCCATATTCTACAACGTTAATCGAAACAGGAAATGGAAAGCACTTTGTACATGTGCAATTGCATGCAGATCATGAATCTATCATTATCTGACATTGAAAGCGTTGAAAACCCTAACCTATACACCTAAAGTCCGCACCTTTTGTCGTAGAATCGCAACGGAATCGATAGGTTTGCTAAGCTTCCGTATTCGGCAGTTTGGCAACCTATAGAACGAAATAGGTTAGCTATTTCACAACCTACAACAGTATAAACTCCAAAACAGGTTAGGGTTAGGGTTTCTTACCTAGAAACGGGGCTGGAATCGCTAGGAAAGCGATGAGAACGATACAGTGGAGCATGGATAGCAGCAGGGAAGGACGGTAGGGAGATTCTCCCACTTCTCCCTCACTTTGTCTCTCTTTTCCCTCTCTCAAATCCCAAATTCGTATGGCTGCCATGAGAGAGGGTTTAAGGTCCTTATATAGTCTCAAAACTCACCGAAATAGACTCCTATTCAAGGGTTACTGCTAATATAGGTATTTCGTCACTTTTCCAGCTCAAAAGAGAGGTTCTGGTGGCCCTCCTTGAGTCAAACGTCAGACTTAAGCTCACCACACATGGATCTATGTGGGATTACGTTTTCGACTCAATCGGATTCCCAGATCGCAAGTGGCGGACCACTTTCAGTTCAACGGTCAGTGGGCCACGATCCGAAATTCCAAGTACATGTAAATGTTCCTGAAATTTTTCCTGATCCGAGGGTATAATTTGGTCTGATTCTGACGGTCTGGTTGCTTAATACTGATGCGCAAGCGAATGGTGCCAGATCACTATTCCTGATATTTATTTTGGAATGGGAATAGTGTTTTTCACACTCCCTCGCTCCGGATCCAAACGAATGGCCGTGGGACATCGGATGGACCTGATTTTGAGATGGTTGTCAAGCCCGCAAGGCGGTCCTAGTTCCTTAACTTCGTGTTAATCGGACTTCCGATGTGCGGTCTAGACCTAATACGAAGTTTCAAGTCATTCCCGAGAGTAGCCGGGAAAAGAGTTTGGTTCTAAACTTTAGGGTAACCTAGCGTCAATGATGCTGCAAGTTTTGGTCTTGCAGATCGTATTTAAAGCGATCCCAACGGATTTCATGGCTAATCGAGTTTTGCACTTAGTTAACTTCGTTAAATTTCTAAAGGATTTAATCCTAATTGTTTTCTGGTTGAGATGGTACTTAGGCCTTTGTAGTTTGTATATAAAGTGATCCAAGTTTTACTACTTAGCTAGTTTAAGTAAGTGTCTAGAGCGAAAGTGCTTTGAAAAATTGAAAGCACAAGGTAGTGAAGAGTGGGATTTGTGAAGGAAATGGGTTCCGAAGCGATTTTAGACTGTGGGGTTCAGTTCTGACGAAATAATAAGGTGTTACGAGCAACCCATTGCCTAAGGACATCTAATCCCATGTTGGAAAAAATCCGGGATGTTACAAGCACCTCGCATCGTATGGCCGTGTTATGGCCGATAGCATTCATATCCTGCACCGCATAGCCTTGGTACGGCTGATTGCATCCATGTACTCATCAGCACGATTCCGCATTACTCTAACCTTGCATTCTGAGCACGCTTATTCTGTGCACACACTTACACCACCCTCTAAGCTTTTCATAAGCTTATGCATGATTGATGCGTGCAGGTGATGCCAGGACGCAGCCGTAGTCTCTCCGCAGTTAGAGCATGTAGCCGAGCCTCTGGAGTTTTATTGCTTTCATTATATTGTATTTCCCTTTCATACGCCCTGTACTCAAAGTTTTTTTATCATGGTGGATTTTGTGACGGTATTCTTGTGGTTATTGTTCGTGGGTTATGCTTATGGTTATACTCATTACAAATTAAATTGATGATTAGAAATCCTCCTTATAGCATCCAAGGATCGGAACCTGGTGTATGGGTGCCGGGAGCCGAGAATGGGGTACTACGAAGGCTGTCGGCGCCGGATTCGATGATCAGAAATTTTGTGAACTCGGTTTCCCAGTTTGGGGCGTGACACATAACATGAGGATCGGTCCTCAACGGTGGATATACCAAATCTGATACCACCGATCCTACCATCTACAGTGATGATGTAGTGGCCTCACAACAAGGGTAGATCTAGATGACCTATTCATGGGCCTCATAATGGGCTTCCATGTTTGGGTACTTCTACTAGCATCAATGGGGAACCAAAAAGAATTGGGATAGTCCAATAAGGTGGGATGGATTATACTAATAATAGTGGGGGCTCATCCGTTTGGACTAACCCACTAAGGAGGGAATGAGAACGAGCCTAATCAATGGGCCCTAGGGAGGATCACAAGATAGACATTTAACCACCATTGCTCCTACAATGTAGACATTTAACCATCATTGTTCCCAAGGCAAGGCCCATAGAATCTATCTCATTATGGGGGCCCAAGGCTTATACTAACCAAGAGAATGATTGGGCAAACATAATTATAGTGGACTTGCGCATTACAATGGCCTCATCACATGGACCTCTCATATATCGCATTGGGCCTCAATAAGGGTCATAAATACATCATATTGGGCTTCACTCAAAGGCCATAAATATATCATGTTGGGCCTCATATAAGGGCCATAAACATATCATGTTGGGCCTCATACGCATCACATTTGGGCCACATCCCACGAGCTTCATACAAAGTTCTCATGAAATAGCCCATGGCCCACACAATAGCTGGAAAATAAATGGGCATTATGCACAGTATTCTACACACTATGTTGGGCTCCAAGTAATGACCCAAGGCCTAAATACATCAAATGGGCTTCATGAGTGGTGGCCCATGGCCCAAAAACATCATGGCCAAGGAGAACATCCTACCCATGCACTATGTTGGACTTCATGGGCAACCCGCATGTCCCAATTAAATAGCCGAAGTGTAACCAACATCCACCAATGTGTGCTTTACAATTCAACCCAAAACTAGGCAAGTTGGGTGCACGGCAAAGATTCAGCCACATATATCATATTGGACCCTTATGGGGCGGTCGATAAAATCCAATAAAATAGATAAGCAGCATGTGCAACACATACATCATAACAGGCCCTCATGGGGCAGCCCGTGGCCCAGAAAACAAATAGACAGTGTGTTTCCAATACACACATCCAGGTGGGCCTCACAACTGTACCATGGGCAACCAATCATACAACAAATGAGGCCCTTGTAAATCATAAATGAGCCTCACCAAAAGGTGGCCAGCATGGATATGGTACATACAATATGGTACGACCCATTTGGAATATGGAATTTAACTCGTAATGGGGTCAACGGCCCATACACAATCTGGGAAAAAAGATGGACAGCATGTGCATACTAATATATGGTGGGCCTCACAAGACGGCCCACTACCCCCAAATGGATGAATAGTATGGATATAACATATACAACATACTGGGCCTCATAAGGTAATCCATGGCCCAGGAAAAATGGATGGATAGGGTATGTATAGCACATACATCATGGTGGGCCTCACGGGGCAGCCCATGGTGGGCGCTCAATCATCATTGCCCCTTAGTGTGGTTCACTTGGGATTTAGATATGCTTCTCAATGGGGCCCACGACCCTGCAACCACGGGAAAAATAGGTGGACAGTGTATACACAACACACACATCATAGTGGGCCTCACAAGGCAGCCACGGTTGGGTGCCCCAGCCCAACACATATTTTGGTGGGCATCCACCTGAGGTTTGGTCTGGTGCATATAATCTAGGCCCACACAGTATAGTGGGCCTGGGATAGACTGGTGGGGAGTGTGAGGGCCCCACACATCACTAATGAGCCCCTCAAATCAGATGGCCAGCATGGATACAATGCATACAGCAAGGTGGGCCACTCTAGTGGACGATCAGCCCACTAGTGTTACTAGCCTGATGGGCGTCCAAACATATGGATAGGCTGAATAAAATACATATACATGGTGGGGCCTGAGACTTAAAATCAAGTCAATTTGTGGCTTGTGTGGGCCTCACCATGCACAACAGTTGAGAGGTTTACCCTCCATTAAAGCACTCATAATCATTTGTTGGGCCCACCAAGCCGCGATTCACAAATCCAGCCCATCAATTATGTGTGTCCCACTAGGTTAAGGGGTCAGACTGAGTTTCAGATGCATCCAAATTTCAGGTGGGCAGTAGCGAGTGCCTTTATGTATGTTAACATGTCATCACATGATTTTAGATGGTGTGGGCCACCTGAGTTCCGTGTACGGCTGATTCTTGGGTTATCCCAATAATTAAAGGGGACCCATCAAATGGACGATGTGGATTCTCAACATATATCATGGTGGGCCTGTGGCTGGGACCCTCAGTCCCTGTCCATTATTACAAGCAGCAGGACGCTGGCAGCAGCAGCATCAACATATTTATTTATTTATTTATTTTTGTGTACTGGTGGTTTTTCATAGGTGGGGCCCACATCAGGAGGATCCACTCCGCTGGTTGGGTCCTCCGACTTGTGACGGGTCTAACTGAAATTGCGGTGAAGATCGCTTTAGTTGAAGTCGGGATATGCCAATATGTCCTAGAGGGGGGTGAATAGGATTTTTGAAAGTTTTTATGATTTATTTCAAAATCCACTTTCACTAATCTTATGAATATGCAATTTATCAGGATTACTCAAATGTAACTCTAGTGGCTTCCAAGCATGGTAGAGGATCCAATCACAAACTATTCAAGAGATAGCAATATATAACTTAGTTTATGATGGATGTGACTGTGTATGTGTGTGGGGTGTGATCAGATATATAAATATGAATGCATTGACATAAATCACACACATAGAAGAAGAGCAATCACAAACATAGTCATTTTTATAGTGGTTCGACTACTTGTCTACTCCACTCCCGGTAAACCGTACTCAACCCTTGAGTGTACCTGTAACATCCCGGATTTTTGCCAACCTGGGATTAGACATCCTTAGGCATTGGGTCAATCTTAACACCTGATTAACTTTTCAAACGCTCAATTCAAAGCCTCAAATCCCGTCTTAAACCATTTTCTTCACAAATCCCACCCTTCACTACCTTGTGCTTTCAATTTTTCAAAGCACTTTCGCCCTAGATACTATCTTAAACTAGCTAAGTAGTAAAACTTGGATCACTTTATACACAAACTGTAAAGGCCGAAGTACCATCTCAACCAGAAAACAATTAGGATTAAATCCTTTAGAAATTTAATAAAGTTAACTAAGTGCAAAACTCGATTAGCCATGAAATCCGTTGAGATCGCTTTAAATACGATCTGCAAGACCCAAAACTTGCAAAATCAGTGACTCTAGGTTTCCCTAAAGTTTAGAACCAAACTCATTTCCCGTCTGCTCTCGGGAATGAAACGAAACTTCGTATTATGTCTAGACCGCACATCGGGAGTCCGATTAACATGAAGCTAAGGAACTAGGACCGCCTCGCTGGGCTTGACAATCATCTCAAAAATCAGATCCAGCCGATGTCCCACGGCCATTCGTTTCGATCCAGAGCGAGGGAGTATGAAAAACACTATTCCCTTTGAAATTAAAATATCTGGAATAGTGATCTGGCACCATTCGCTTACGCATCAGTATTAAGCAACCAGACCGTCAGAATCAGACCAAATTACACCCTCGGATCAGGAAAAATTTCAGGAACATTTACATGTACTTGGAATTTTGGATCGTGGCCCACTGACCGTTGAACTGAAAGTGGTCTGCCACGTGCGATCTGGGAATCCGATCGAGTCGAAAACGTAATCCCTCATAGATCCATGTGTGTGGTGAGCTTAAGTCTGACGTTTGGCTCAAGGAGGGCCACCAGAACCTCTCTTTTGAGCTGGAAAAGTGACGAAATACCTATATTAGCAGTAACCTTTGAACAGGAGTCTATTTCGGTGAGTTTTGAGACTATATAAGGACCTTAAATCCTCTCTCATGGCAGCCATACGAATTTGGATTTGAGAGAGGGAAAAGAGAGAGAAAGTGAGGGAGAAGTGGGAGAATCTCCCTGCCGTCGTTCCCTGCCACCACACGGGCTGCACCATCCCTTTCTTGACGCTTTTCCGGCGTTTCCGGCGTCGTTTCTAGGTAAGAAACCCTAACCCTAATCTGTTTGGGGTTTAGACTATTGTAGGTTGTGAAATAGCTAACCTATTTCGTTCTCTAGGTTGCCAAACTGCCGAATACGGAAGCTTAGCAAACCTATCAACTCCGTTACGATTCTACGACAAAAGGTGCGGACTTTAGGTGTATAGGTTAGGGTTTTCAACGCTTTCAATGTCAGATAATGATAGATTCATGATCTGCATGCAAATGCACATGTACAAAGTGCTTTCCGTTTCCTGTTTCGATTAACGTTGTAGAATATGGAATTTCACATACTCTAGATATACGTAGAAATACCGTATACGTATTTTTTTTGGAGAAATGTTTGACATGTTTATTTAATGTATGATTATACTATATATGGATAAAATACTAGTTTGGCGAAAGGAATCGCCGTAATACATGTTCACTTGTAAATGCTACGTATGTTGAAATTGCGTATTCTAGAAATACTGTATACGTATAAATTTTGGAGATGTATGTATCATGATTATTTGTGTAGTAATATATTATACATGGATAAAATAATCGCTTGGCTAAAGGATAACCCTAATACATGTTTTGCTAACATGCACCATGTATGTTGTAATAGTGTATTCTAAGTGTTTGTGAAAATGACTGAATGAGTATGAATTCTCATTTGTGCTCGCCATGACTAATTGTCATGGATTCATGATGGTTGTATTGGCGATACCCCTTTGACGAAAGGATTTGCCCTAAATCACGCCACGGACCAATATACACTATATATGCTAAAATGTGTGGCCCAAGTGTTTGTGGAAATGCTAAATGAATATGGAACTTGGATTCCTGCTTGCCATGACTATCCGTCGTGGGTGTACGCGTGTTATGATTGAGGCAATTCCCTAGTGAAAGGATTTGGCCTAATGCCTATGTGATCGACATATGTCGTGTATGTTGATGTATGTTTGTTTAAGTGTTTCTTGAAATGTCTGAATGAGTAGTAGTTAGCAAATTGTAAAGTATAAGGGTGTTGAGATATGATTCTCAACCTCTTTTAACTATGTGTATGATCTCCTTTGATAGTTGTGTGATTAGGAATTGAACATGTACAAACTCATGCTTGTGTTGTGATTCATAACATGATCAACTGCTTTATGATTTTAACTATGTAATGCATATGTTTAAATTTATATTTACGTTGTATGATCCGTCATGGGTGATGGGGGAGCGGAGCAACGAGTGCGTGCAACAGCCCTGGCAGCCCTAAACGGATAATACCAGACTTTGATTGTATGATTTGAATCCTGATCCATTACTGCTTTATCTATCTGCAATTGATTGTGTTTGGGGCTATGATTATGGCCCAGGCAATCGGTAACGGGATTGAATTCGTGGCTGAGATTCATTTGCCACGTGGGATGTGTTCGACGAACTCGAGTCGTGCGTTGCCTGTCGGCAGTGGCTAGGCCACACGAAGTTGTTTATGCACTTCATGTCGTGCAGCTCAACGGGCGATCGTGCTAGTCGAGCTCGTCAAGTAACCCGATCTGTCTTATGCATGTTCACCCTGTTTGGACGCTACTGCTTGAACCTAGGGTACCAAACTTACCAGTGAAACCCCCTTTTAACCATGGTACCTCGATCCGCTAAGACGCATGAGCCGGGCATGGTGGTATGGGACACCGTGGTCGAGCTGTCGGCCTACGCTGGGGCCATGTGCCTCCCCGTAGTGACCATTGCGCAACCAAACTCGTGAGCCGAATACGGTGGTATGGGACACTGTATTCGAGCTGTCGATACTTACGGCGAGAGCCGAGTACGGTGAGACCTGTGCTCGTGCTGACGGGCGACGAGTCCTCCGTAGTATCTTCGAGTGTACTCCAAGTGTCTGTGATTGGCAACGAGTCTTTCACAGCAACTAAAGTATGAGTTGAGCCGAGTACGGTGAGACCTGTACTCGAGCTGACGGCTAGTGATTAAGCCGAGTACGGTGAGACCTGTACTCGAGCTGACGGCCAGCAATTGAGCCGCATACGGTGAGATCTGTATCCGCGCTGACGGGTGACGAGCCATTTGCGATGCCTTCACTATGCTTCTCAAACCATAATATCGTATGAGATTAACTAGGATTGACGACCCTAGAATGGATCATGTTTGGGAATGATACAAGGGAGGTACCTTAGTTTCCCAATACTGCTGGTTGAAATGGACTAATAATAACTTGGTAATCATGAGCATCATCGCACCGCATGTGCTTTGTAGATGTGGCGCACTGAGGGAGTTAAGCATTCGTGAACGTAAGATGATGTCGCTTGAGGGTGGTTTGGCAAGGGCATACAGCATCATGTCATTTCATTCTTGCATTTAATAAGAGTAGTTAGAATTGTTTGATTTGTACTGCTTTATCATTACTGCTTGATCGAATTGATAACATGTTAACCTATGCTTTACTGTTCCACTGAGTTGATCACTCACTCCCACGTTACGGGACGGTGTTTGCAACACCAACCAGATTTGTTGAGTTTCAGGTGATGGCGATGCTTGTGAAGCAGAGCCGGACTACTTCTGTGCTGATAGGAGGAGTTCTCCTATCTGTATCTCTCTGATAGGTCAATGAAGACCTGATATTGAATTGACGGGGCTATGGTACATGGGATAGGAGGCATTACACTTCCTCACATTTGGTACACTTTAGAACTGCACTTGTATTTATTTAACCTGGTAATGTTATCACACTCTGGAGACTCATCATAGGTTATATATTTTATCTATCTATCACAGTCTTCCGCTTACAAATTTAACTGTCTCTGGAGTATGATATGCTGTTTTGGCTTAATCTCACTCATGTTCAATGCACGAATACAGTCAACATTCAATTATCATTCATTTTGTTGCATATGTGATGTTCTGGAACTCGGGAGTTGAGTCTATGCTCGACCCCCGATTTTCAGGGCATTACAAGATGGTATCAGAGCATGATTTGGATTAAACCGGACCTGGGTTATGGTCACACGACGCACACTGACGCACTCTGACTTAGGAAGGAGCGACGGAACATAGAAACAGTCATAGGTATCCCGATTTCGCCAATTGGCGAAGTTCATTGAAAACGAACGCCGAAATCAAGTCCGTATTCAACCATGGTCGCACGGGTCAACCTTAAAACATTCCTAGGTCATCTATTATAGATTCTAGATTACCCTAACCATTGAAAATAGATAGAATACGGGATAATGTGATGAAGATAACTACTCCGAATCCTCGGAGCTTCTTTGTACTCCTCACAGAGACTTCTCAAATCCACGAGGAAAGAAAGCAGAAAATAGAAATACATTCAAATTCAAAACTGATTAATGAATGAGTAAAAACGAGTTCACAACCCTTTAAATAAGGATACCAGGTAATGGGAAAGAAATCAGAAACAAACTACAACTAAAACTCCTAGAATTCGCGGCTTACTATAGGGTCGTGATGTCTACTAAGTGCGCTAGGCTTTTAGCCAAAAAAAAAAAGTAAGTGTCCTATTTGACTTCACCAAACCATTCTCCTAATTATTTTAAGCTCTTTACACGATGAGCGCAACTCCTAAAGCCCAACCGATGAAGAGTAATTAAACTAAAACTACCATTTTTAGCAAAATAAAATTGAAACGGGAAAATGACCGTCAATCGGAGGGTTTTCTCGCAATTTTGGGCTGCGCAACCCAGCGTAGCTGGGTTGGTTGGCTTCATTAGCTCGTTCTACCCCAAATTCATATATTTTACGTCAGATAACTCATTCCAGATTGCAAGATATATCCAATTTGTCCCGAACTACCCGAAATGGAGCGAATCGGAGTCGGGGGCCTCCCCACTTAAAACCAATGGGACCCAGGGTCGAACCAGGGTGCACTTAGCACCTTGGGACCACAGAGAACAGGTCCCCACCGCGGCGGCGCGGTTCCGGCCAAGTCCGGCAGCGGCGGCGCCGCGGCTCGGGCGGCGGACCGCGGTCCGATGGACTTTCTGAGGTGGGTCCAAGGCTGAGGTTGGTCGGCCCGACCTCCCCTAGCCCTTGGTGGGTGCGGTTTGGCCTGGGGTTTGGGATTTTTAGGTCTAGAACCCCCCTCTCTCTCACATCTTTCCTTTCAAACGCCCTCCCCTTCTATTTTCAATTTTTTCCTCAAATCTCTCCTCCAATCTTTCAATCCACCATATTCGGTCATGATTCACACACTTCCATTGATCACAGCAGCCCCAGCCACCTACTCTACCCCTTCCTTTCACGTGTGAGCACTTACATGTCTCATTTGGAGCTCAAATTCGGGTAAGCTCTCAACCCATCCCATCTATTCATTCTCCTCTTTAAATCCCTGTCGGTTGGGGCCTTTATAATCTTTGTTGAGGCTCAAACTCGTGGAGGGACAAACCTCCATCCCTTACTCTCTCTCTCCCCTTCACTTTTCATTGAATTTCCATGGCCCTATTCGATTTGGTTACGGCCACTTTTGCGCTTTCCAACACATGGCTCATTTTCCAAAGCCTATACCAATAATTTTAATCCCCACCCACCCTCCTACCAACCATGTCACTCCCAATCCTGAGGTAGGATTAGTAATACAATCCCGTTTAGTACGGCTTAAGACCACTGGCCAACTAGTGTTGAAGTGATAAAGTCCCTTGATATACATTAACCTACCGCACTCTGATAAGCTTAAGCTTTCTGAGTAAATGGTTGTTTGACAAATAGACCCTCGGAGTTTTGGACCTAGAGCAGTGCTTCAACAGACCTGACAGTATAGGAAATCCAACCAATTAAGAACGTGAACTCTAGAACCCCCCTTGTAGTTGGTTTGAGCATGTGTGACCTGCTCGGGCGTAGTTAAATTCAACTTTAGGCAACTCAATTCCAATTAGACAACTTTGACCCTAAGTGATAAAACCCTTCCTTGTATTAAAAATGAAGTGAAATCATCTAACGTATGAGCATCGACTTTGGACTCACCTATGGATTCCCGCTACTCCTCAATTAAGATTAGGCTACTGGTTAGGCTAAGGAGAGTACAAGACTAATTAATTATGCTAAGCCAATTGAATAATAGACTTAGTTATTCGGCTTAACCGACTCAGACCCACTACACAATTTTCTTTCCGTGTTGGCCCGACCATTTACAATTAAGAGTTTATGATTTTGTCTTTGAAAAGTGTTAGGAGTATATTGCTGATAGAGACTTTGTCTTTTAGGCCTAAGGAATTGCCCAAATGGGCAACAGATAGTTGGGGATTAGGTCCCAAATCGCATGCCATGTTGGCATACATATTGTGTTTATGAACGTAAAAAGATAGCCTGCCTATTAAGCTAAACATAATTAAATAGGATAAGTTTGGACCGCGACAAAACTCCTTGGTAGAATTAGGCATCTTGCCTCAAACTCACACCCATCCGTGATAGCTCTTTTCTATAATCCTAGGTACCAAGACTGATGTAGTGGGAGACCGCATTTCATTTCATGTCAAGGATAAGACTTAAATTACACCTTGTTCCGTCATACGGATCAGGACATAGCTCTTGAGCCTTGAGGGTGAAAATAAAATTTTAAGGGGGGTAGAACATTATGAGCCCAATCTAGTTAGGTCACCTAATACGCCTCTTTGATCTGGGTGGCACAGCGGAAACGCGGTGGACCCTACCCCACTGGCCCAGGATCGAAACGGTGCTCGTTGAATACGAACATTATAGAAGCCCTAGCCTGCCCTACTATGAGAAACCGTTTTAGGATGATCTAGTAAGATTTGATTCACCATTTCCTTGGACATAGATAATAATGAGGACTCTCTTAGACTAAGACCTAAAGGGCAACCTTAGAATAAACAATTTGAGTCTTTCAATGATGGACATTCCCTACTCTTAGAGAGTGATCAGACTACGGAGTTACTGAAATATACAACTGCGAAGTTTTCACGGCTTGACCCAATTCCCAATCCTGGGTGACTACCGATGGACTTTCTGCTGACGAGCGGACGACCAGGATCTACCAGGATTCGGAAGGGATACGATGAGCTTCCTACCCTGGCCGGTAGATGATCGATGTATCGGGATCGAGCCCACTATTACCGTCTCTCCGTGTTGGTCAAACAATGAAAACAGTTATCTTACTCTAAATTGTTGGAAATTGTCGTCGAGACTCCAAATAGGTAAAGAAATAAATGGTAGCAAACCATCAGGGTATGAGAAATGGATAAAGAATTAAGTTTTAAGGGGGGTAGACTAAAATGAACCAGCTGGTATATACCCTACCACGCGTGGAAACTTGGAATCAATAAGTCTTAGGCGAATGAAATAAAAGAAATCTTCCCTTATTACCCTTAGCCAATTTCGGGGACGAAATTTTGTTTTAAGGGGGGAAGATTGTAACATCCCGGATTTTTGCCAACCTGGGATTAGACATCCTTAGGCATTGGGTCAATCTTAACACCTGATTAACTTTTCAAACGCTCAATTTAAAGCCTCAAATCCCGTCTTAAACCATTTTCTTCACAAATCCCACCCTTCACTACCTTGTGCTTTCAATTTTTCAAAGCACTTTCGCCCTAGACATTATCTTAAACTAGCTAAGTAGTAAAACTTGGATCACTTTATATACAAACTGTAAAGGCCTAAGTACCATCTCAACCAGAAAACAATTAGGATTAAATCCTTTAGAAATTTAACAAAGTTAACTAAGTGCAAAACTCGATTAGCCATGAAATCCGTTGGGATCGCTTTAAATACGATCTGCAAGACCCAAAACTTGCAAAATCAGTGACTCTAAGTTTCCCTAAAGTTTAGAACCAAACTCATTTCCCGTCTGCTCTCGGGAATGAAACGAAACTTCGTATTAGGTCTAGACCGCACATCGGGAGTCCGATTAACACGAAGCTAAGGAACTAGGACCGCCTCGCTGGGCTTGACAATCATCTCAAAAATCAGATCCAGCCGATGTCCCACGGCCATTCGTTTCGATCCAGAGCGAGGGAGTGTGAAAAATACTATTCCCTTTGAAATTAAAATATCTGGAATAGTGATCTGGCACCATTCGCTTACGCATCAGTATTAAGCAACCAGACCATCAGAATCAGACCAAATTACACCCTCGGATCAGGAAAAATTTCAGGAACATTTACATGTACTTGGAATTTCGGATCGTGGCCCACTGACCGTTGAACTGAAAGTGGTCCGCCACGTGCGATCTGGGAATCCGATCGAGTCGAAAACGTAATCCCTCATAGATCCATGTGTGGTGAGCTTAAGTCTGACGTTTGGCTCAAGGAGGGCCACCAGAACCTCTCTTTTGAGCTGGAAAAGTGACGAAATACCTATATTAGCAGTAACCTTTGAACAGGAGTCTATTTCGGTGAGTTTTGAGACTATATAAGGACCTTAAACCCTCTCTCATGGCAGCCATACGAATTTGGATTTGAGAGAGGGAAAAGAGAGAGAAAGTGAGGGAGAAGTGGGAGAATCTCCCTGCCGTCGTTCCCTGCCACCACACGGGCTGCACCATCCCTTTCTTGACGCTTTTCCGGCGTTTCCGGCGTCGTTTCTAGGTAAGAAACCCTAACCCTAATCTGTTTTGGGGTTTAGACTGTTGTAGGTTGTGAAATAGCTAACCTATTTCGTTCTCTAGGTTGCCAAACTGCCGAATACGGAAGCTTAGCAAACCTATCAACTCCGTTACGATTCTACGACAAAAGGTGCGGACTTTAGGTGTATAGGTTAGGGTTTTCAACGCTTTCAATGTCAGATAATGATAGATTCATGATCTGCATGCAAATGCACATGTACAAAGTGCTTTCCGTTTCCTATTTCGATTAACGTTGTAGAATATGGAATTTCACATACTCTAGATATACGTAGAAATACCGTATACGTATTTTTTTTGGAGAAGTGTTTGACATGTTTATTTAATGTATGATTATACTATATATGGATAAAATACTAGTTTGGCGAAAGGAATCGCCGTAATACATGTTCACTTGTAAATGCTACGTATGTTGAAATTGCGTATTCTAAAAATACTGTATACGTATAAATTTTGGAGATGTATGTATCATGATTATTTGCTGTAGTAATATTATACATGGATAAAATACTCGCTTGGCTAAAGGATAACCCTAATACATGTTTTGCTAACATGCACCATGTATGTTGTAATAGTGTATTCTAAGTGTTTGTGAAAATGACTGAATGAGTATTGAATTCTCATTCGTGCTCGCCATGACTAATTGTCATGGATTCATGATGGTTGTATTGGCGATACCCCCTTTGACGAAAGGATTTGCCCTAAATCACGCCACGGCCAATATACACTATATACGCTAAAATGTGTGGCCCAAGGGTTTGTGGAAATGGCTGAATGAATATGGAACTTGGATTCCTGCTTGCCATGACTATCCGTCGTGGGTGTACGCGTGTTATGATTGGGGCAATTCCCTAGTGAAAGGATTTGGCCTAATGCCTATGTGATCGACATATGTCGTGTATGTTGATGTATGTTTGTTTAAGTGTTTCTTGAAATGTCTGAATGAGTAGTAGTTAGCAAATTGTAAAGTATAAGGGTGTTGAGATATGATTCTCAACCTCTTTTAACTATGTGTATGATCTCCTTTGATAGTTGTGTGATTAGGAATTGAACATGTACAAACTCATGCCTGTGTTGTGATTCATAACATGCTCAACTGCTTTATGATTTTAACTATGTAATGCATATGTTTAAATTTATATTTACGTTGTATGATCCGTCATGGGTGATGGGGGAGCGGAGCAACGAGTGCGTGCAACAGCCCTGGCAGCCCTAAACGGATAATACCAGACTTTGATTGTATGATTTGAATCCTGATCCATTACTGCTTTATCTATCTGCAATTGATTGTGTTTGGGGCTATGATTATGGCCCAGGCAATCGGTAACGGGATTGAATTCGTGGCTGAGATTCATTTGCCACGTGGGATGTGTTCGACGAACTTGAGTCGTGCGTTGCCTGTCGGCAGTGGCTAGGCCACACGAAGTTGTTTATGCACTTCATGTCGTGCAGCTCAACGGGCGATCGTGCTAGTCGAGCTCGTCAAGTAACCCGATCTGTCTTATGCATGTTCACCCTGTTTGGACGCTACTGCTTGAACCTAGGGTACCAAACTTACCAGTGAAACCCCCTTTTAACCATGGTACCTCGATCCGCTAAGACGCATGAGCCGGGCATGGTGGTATGGGACACCGTGGTCGAGCTGTCGGCCTACGCTGGGGCCATGTGCCTCCCCGTAGTGACCATTGCGCAACCAAACTCGTGAGCCGAATACGGTGGTATGGGACACTGTATTCGAGCTGTCGATACTTACGGCGAGAGCCGAGTACGGTGAGACCTGTGCTCGTGCTGACGGGCGACGAGTCCTCCGTAGTATCTTCGAGTGTACTCCAAGTGTCTGTGATTGGCAACGAGTCTTTCACAGCAACTAGAGTATGAGTTGAGCCGAGTACGGTGAGGCCTGTACTCGAGCTGACGGCTAGTGATTGAGCCGAGTACGGTGAGACCTGTACTCGAGCTGACGGCCAGCAATTGAGCCGCATACGGTGAGATCTGTATCCGCGCTGACGGGTGACGAGTCATTTGCGATGCCTTCACTATGCTTCTCAAACCATAATATCGTATGAGATTAACTAGGATTGACGACCCTAGAATGGATCATGTTTGGGAATGATACAAGGGAGGTACCTTAGTTTCCCAATACTGCTGGTTGAAATGGACTAATAATAACTTGGTAATCATGAGCATCATCGCACCGCATGTGCTTTGTAGATGTGGCGCACTGAGGGAGTTAAGCATTCGCGAACGTAAGATGATGTCGCTTGAGGGTGGTTTGGCAATGGCATACAGCATCATGTCATTTCATTCTTGCATTTAATAAGAGTAGTTAGAATTGTTTGATTTGTACTGCTTTATCATTACTGCTTGATCGAATTGATAACATGTTAACCTATGCTTTACTGTTCCACTGAGTTGATCACTCACTCCCACGTTACGGGACGGTGTTTGCCACACCAACCAGATTTGTTGAGTTTCAGGTGATGGCGATGCTTGTGAAGCAGAGCCGGACTACTTCTGTGCTGATAGGAGGAGTTCTCCTATCTGTATCTCTCTGGCAGGTCAATGAAGACCTGATATTGAATTGACGGGGCTATGGTACATGGGATAGGAGGCATTACACTTCCTCACATTTGGTACATTTTAGAACTGCACTTGTATTTATTTAACCTGGTAATGTTATCACACTCTGGAGACTCATCATAGGTTATATATTTTATCTATCTATCACAGTCTTCCGCTTGCAAATTTAACTGTCTCTGGAGTATGATATGCTGTTTTGGCTTAATCTCACTCATGTTCAATGCACGAATACAGTCAACATTCAATTATCATTCATTTTGTTGCATATGTGATGTTCTGGAACTCGGGAGTTGAGTCTATGCTCGACCCCCGATTTTCAGGGCGTTACAGTACCGGATTTCACTAAGGAGGTTTCATAGCAGTTCACCTCAAACCTAAGGTTTTAAATCAAGTTCACCTTCAACCTTTACAACCTACACTGAGGTTGACTGTTTATGCTCTCACGAGCAAGGGTCAACACAACGCACCCACTTTTAGGCACACTGGCCAAGGATCTTCCGTAAGACCCTACTGGAGGTTTCTACACGGTTCACCTTAAACCCGAGGTTTCACAACGGTTGACCTCAAACCTAAGGTTTTGCTGGTTCACCTTCAACCAGATGTTTATGCTCTCCATAGAGCAAGGGTCCATACAACGCACCCACCACGTAAACTTCCGCCGGAGGCCTCCTTGAGAACTTCAAAGGGTGAGAACCACTTAAGACCTAATCCTACAAAGGAATGATCACAGGTGTCCTCTTGGACTCTAGATACTTACAAATAAGTTGATGAGTCCCGATAAGCACAATGTCGAAGATCTCCTCCTCCTTGTTGACAAAGAGTCTTCTGCTCCCTTGACCGCAACACAAAAGATGTACCAATATATGGTGATGAGTTGGGTCAAGGTTATGATGGGATCCTACTCTTTAAAAGTTTTCCTATAAGGAAGATAGAGTAGTTCCAATCATCTAGGCATTCAAGGTATCCCAGCTTAATGATTTGCCATTAAGGTAGTAGCTGGAGGATCCTTGAATGCGGAAGTTCATTCCCCAATCCACTCTATTGAATATCAATGGTAAGGGTGGATTGGAGGATGAACTTCCCTGAGAGAAAGGGCTTTGGGTATATGATCTAAGGTTAAACACACAAAAGCTCTCTCTACTTTCTCTCTTCCAGCAATAATAGACAAGTCCTCTATATATAGGCAAAAGGTTCCAACAGATATAAAACGGTCACATTTATGACTGAGTTCGATATCATCGAGCAGGTTCGATATCATTAAGCATATACTCTCGATAGCATCGATGGTCTGCTCGATGACTCGAACTCAAAGTCATACGCTTTTGAAACCTTTTGCAAGATAGTCGATGAATCGAAATAATTGTCGATGTCATCAGATTTTAAACTCCGATTCCATCGATGATAGGTTCGATCCATCGACATTCGAAAAATGAGAGAGACTTGACTTGAAATATTTTAGGTTTTTAAGAAATGATCGAGGGTCAGCCGATTCATCGGAATTTGCATATCGATGATATCGAAGGCAGTGTCGATGCATCGATAAATCCTATAGATTTACCAGTAAGCTCGCTGGACAGTTTGTGTCCAGTTTCGATGCAATCGACTCGGCCTCGATATCATCGACATATGAATATCGATTTCTTCGAATGGCCCCCGATCAAAGTTAAAAACAACCTAAAATATCTGTTGGAAGAAATGCGCGCCCTCGATCGATATCGTCGATGGTCTTCTGATCTTATCGACATTTGATTTTAGATCATATCGGAAGGAGCATCGATATATCGAAGGAATTTGAAATTTTTTTGAAAAAATAGGGGCGCCGAAAATCTGTCTGTCGATCTTATCGAGCCACTTTCGATGAGCTCAAGATTTGAGTATCGATGATATCGATAGGTGTATCAATACATCAATAATTCGTCTAGATATGTTGTGAGGTTGCTGGATATATTTGGTCCTCTTTTCGATGGTATCGATGAAACATCGAGGACTCGACAGCGCAGGTCGATCATATCGAGGGTGCTTCGATAAAATCGACAAAGCAAGAAAAACTTAGAGATTTTCCTGTTTTGAAAAAAAAAGTTTTCTCACCTTAAAACCCTATGATTTTTTAACTTGTTTTTAAGGGTTTTATTCACCTGGTGTTTTGGGACAAGGGATGTAAGGCTTTAAATTTACCTGTGGCGAGCTTGTACACATCCGGTTGAGGCAGACGCTTGAATTGATCTTCCTATCAGGCTCTGTAGTCAATCTGACTCAACACTTACGTAACTTGACAAACCAGGGCACTTTCACTAACAAGCCCCATATTTAACATTTTTTGGCATACAGAAACATCACAGCGGGCCCTAACAAATTATCACTATTAAAACAATCTACTTGATGATGTGGCTCACCAGAGATTTGGATTGGGTTCATCCTTTAACTCAACGCTTAAAATAAGCTAGGGAGTTGGATGGATGGTGTGAGTAAAATACATTCATCAAGATGGTCCCACGTCCGTGTAGGGATAGTGTGGACGCAACAGATACATGGTGGGACCCATCATCCAAAAATTCTGGACGGTGTGGTTATAATACATATACATCAAGGTGTGTACCACCGTCCAGCTGCTAAACGATGGATGCAACACATACATCAAGCAAGCTCCCCCCACCGTCCACGCCCCACAAACTGTGAGGATGCAACAGGTACATCAGGTGGGTCCACATGAGTGTCCCACCAGCTTGGACGCAAGCTGATATTTGTAATTTCCCTTCAATAAAAGGGTCAGCAGCAAGGTGAGCCTGGAGGTTGGACAGCAACCTGTTGTTGTTCCTAGAACGTTGGATCTACTTCCCGATTGGGGCCCATGACCTGGCTAGCATGGAAAATGGATGGACGGTATGCAGGTACACATTTCACAGCAAGATGGGGTCCACGTTGGTGGGCCACCCTGTCCCTTAGATCAAGCTAATATTTATATATTTCCTTCGTCCAGGCTTACTGGACGATGCCAACAACTAGCCGCCTAGGTCGTGGGCCCATGCCAGTTTGATCCTCACTAGATGAATGGTTGGAGGTAGAAAACATACATCAAGGTAGGGGCCACACGTCAGTGGACCGTCCCACTCCATCCAAGGACCAAGATGATCCGTCCCTACATCCACCCCTAAACGGCCAACCGGACATGCAGGCTAAAAAGAAAAAAGAAAAAGGGGACAACATACTATCTAGATTGTTGGACCGTTAGGAAGTCACACATGCATCATGATGTGGTCCACCTGAATGGGCCGTACAACGTCCAGATCAAGCTGATATTCATGCGTTCTCCCTTGCATTTGAACGATGCAAACAGGGCAGCAAGGTGGCCAACTGACGTCCAGAAAATGGGACAGTCAAGCCATCCCACCTGCTGGACGGTTTAGACCAGCTGAGCACACAAATCAGGTGGGCCACATCTACAGGGAAAGAGAGAGAGAGGGAGAGAGAAAGAGAAAGAAGCACCCACCTCTAGATCTACTCCTTCAATTCCTTGGGTCCTCAAGCCTTCTAGGATCTACTTCAGTAGTGGAGATGGGCTTCTAATGGCTGGATTGAAGGGGATCTAAGGTTCATGTGGCTGAAAATGGGAGGGCTGCCATGGACGTTTTTGCTCCTCTCTTGCTAGGGGAGAAAAATGAAGAAGAAGAGAGAGAGAGAGAGAGAGAGAGAGAGAGAGATGAGAGAGAGAGAGTGAGTGAAATGATGGGTTGTAAGAGCATAGGGAAGAGAACCTCATAATGACTTTTAAGAGAGAGAGAGTTGACTAAAGCTCTCATGGGAAATGACGCAACTAGGGTGGGTCCACCTAGGAAAAGGTGCGCACCCCCTAAAGTGGGCCCCATATCAATCAAGGGCTCAAATATTCTAAACAGTACATCTTTTAATCTATCCATTAGATCGGCGCACAAGACGCGACGTTGGAACCACAACGACGATGCGATCGTAATGGCATAGGTCTTGGGTCAAGCTGACTCAGAATGAAAAGATGTGACTCAAGATTACGCGCAAACGCTGTCTACGGGTCGCGGGTCGCAAAAATTCGACCGGGAGGACCGCGGGGTCCTAAGGAACGCAATGGTCACTAGGACACAAACCTGATAGTTTCTGTATTTCATGGGAGGCTGAGTACTAACTCTTAATATGTCTATAAGCAGACTTTGCTGAGATGAAGCAGAATCATCTTTGATAGATCTACCTATATGAGTAGATAACTGAAGCCACTTTTGAAGAGATTGTGATCGTTTCTAGAATACTCATGAAATTAGGATACACATAAGGCCAGAAATGTGCGAACTTTTAAATCTCCAGTTATGTATAAATAGATGTGTGTTATGTGTCCTGTGAGTCATATAAGGTCCTTAGTTCAAGACAAATGGGTCACTAAGTACCTGACAAAACCTTGATACGTATACAATAAAATAAAGGTTCAAATCCATAAGATACATTTACTTATGCACTTATTTATACTGATATGTCATTCGTTCTACTATTTGATTTTATTTTTAAAATTGCGAGGGATTGTTGTCTTTTTGTAATAAAAATAAATTTTAAAAATGAAAGTTATTTTTAGAAAATAAATAAATAATATTAATTATTTATACTTTCCCTAAATAGTGTGTATAGCCAGTCGGTAAAAGAAAGGGTTTTTGCTTCCGCAACCAGGGTTCAAATTTCCTCAAGGACGGTGTGAAGCACCGTCCGCGCCCGGCGTGGGCTGCTTGGATGCTTTTTGGCGCTTTATTATGTGCACTTAACACACATGGAGCCAAAAGAGCCTGTCTTTTTGGCACATAATTCAAATTTTTTGGCCATGGTGCAACTTGACTACCCCGAAGTATTATTAACCTTAGTGTTAATTAAAAGTGACTGTGACATGGTTGTACATGTGGCACATATGCCACGTGTCACACATGTGGCAACAATTTTAAATAGTTGGAAGACCTTTTTCTGTCTAAAAAGGTATAAAAATGATTATCATAGGACAAAGGGTCATGTCCTTTCATGAAAGGATGTTGTTTGCTATGAATGGGTGTGGATGTCTTGAAGAGGTACTTTAGTATTTCTCCAGAAAGTATTCTTCTCTCTCTATTGTGAAGTACTCTCGAATTTGACTTCTTACTGTGTTTTTTGCAATACATTAAAAAGGCATATCAGTGTCAAAACTAGAGATCTGTTCAACACTTAAATGTGCAAATTTTCATGTTGAAATTCAGATTGAGAATTCATTGTATCCTGAAGATAATTTGTAGATTTTCTTCATTTGCACTTGTTAGAACTACTAGAAAAAGGGTAGCAAACCTGTCTCGAGAAATTGATTATTCAAGTCAAGCCTTGAACTACACCCAGATCCATAGCTCAACTGGCAGACTAAGTGGAGATACCACGTTTCAACACTTGAGGTCTTGGTATCGATCCCTAGTGGGGGTGGCTAACATAGAGTGTGTGTACTGACATGGGTGTGTACTAACAAGCTAATCTATAAAAAAAAAAAAAAAAAAAGAAGTCAAGCCTTTAACTCGAGAGATCTAATTGTCTCATTATATTTTTTCTATATTCTATGTTCTATATTGATACATTTTCCAAAATGTTTGCTTTTATCTTCTTGCAAAATTCAGCATGAATAACTATAAACATATGTCATTTGTTAGTGTGCATGAAATACCTTCTAGATTATGAGGTTTTTTTTATTATTATTATAATACCTTCTATATTACATTCGGAATATAATTCATGCAATTGTCATTTAATGCCACTTAACAAATATTAAATAGTATTTGTCGGCTGATCCCCTAGCATTTATTCTTCATAGAAAAAATGATACAAAAAGGTCAATGAATTTATTCGGAATAAACAAAAATCATTCGGTTCTTTAACTGAAGCCCAACAAGCTTTTATAGCCTTCATGAAATGAAATAGGAAGAAAGCTAATTCAGAAATTCTCAATTGAGTGCTTCACAATTGACTAGGAAGACAAGAAGTAAATACCATGCCCTATTCATTACTCATTGCCTATGAATTTATGAGTCATGGGAGGAATGTCTAGCATAGATTTATGGATTCTTTGGTAGTGGATATAAGTCATTCAATAGTTTAACACTATATACCTGATACCTTTAATGTAAATTGCAAATCGAAAGAAATGATTGTGGTAAGAAATCGTTTTATATTTATTTGTGTACTTATTGTAAAATTTTTGAGCAATAAGGATTTGTGTGAATTTGGATCATTGCTAAATACATTGAAATCAATTGATTTTGCTCTCTCCAGTATATAAGTTTTTTATACATTTGTTTAAAATTGGTGGGTTTTTTTGTGACTCACCTAATAAGGCTTTGAATTACTTCAATTTTATCCAAAAGTGTATTTTTGGAGGGGCTTATTACAACTACTATATACAATGTTACATATAATATATTTCCTGAACATATTATATGATTCCATTGCTTTGAAAATATATACTACCGAACATAAACTTTAGATTCCAATGCATTCCACTTATAGAATATATGATAAAACTTAGGATTTCAAATGCATTTGATTCCAACCCATTTGGGATTTCGAATTCAATACATTTCAATTACAGGCAACCAAACGAGCCGTGTATGTATTTGAGCAGAGTTGAATCAGACTGGGTCCCACATAGGGCACTTGGGAAGCGGATTGGCTGGTGCACCACACACCAGCTATATAGCTGGTGTTGGTACGTGTCTTCCGAAGACGAGCGCTGATGCTCCTCGAGCTCCTGAGTTGTACGAACCGTTCAAGGCAGAAACGGATTGGCTACTCCCCCTGCCACCAGCCCCGTGGCCTCCACCATGATGTATATGTTCCATCCATTTTTACAGTTCATGGCTTTATCCCAAAAATGAGAGGGTTGTAAATCTCAGGCGCACCACCCTACAGGACAATAATATTGATTGGATATCCACCATTAAGATCCTCCTAAGGCCCATTGTACTGTTTATTTGACATCAACTCTGTTGATTAGGTCCTACATACCCAGATGGAGGGAAAAAACAAATATCAGCTTAATCCAAAACTTTTATTTCCCCTTAATTTTTTTTAATGGTCGACATTCATTCAACACTATTTCCTGGAATGTAGTCCACTTGAGATTGGGATATATCTAATTTTTTGTCTCATACCCTGAAATGATGTAGAAAAATAGATTTACAGTATGGATGAAATAAATACATCATGGTGAGGCCCACAGAATACCAACCACCAGCCATTGGCGGGTGGCGGGAGAGTAGCCAATCCTTTTCCAAAGGGAGATAATGATTTTCACAATTAAAATTTTCGTACAGCCCACCGTAACGTTAATTTTCCATCCAATTTGTTGATAAAGTAATAAAGACATGAATGAAGAGGGAAAACAAATTTCATATTGATCTAAAACTTCTGTGAACCCAGAAGGGTTTCAATGGTATACGTTCAATCTCCTACTGCTTTTTGCTTTGCAGTGTGGTCCACTTCATCTTTATATGTCTTATTTTTCGTCTCAAACCAAACTGGATGGACGGTTTGGATATAACATATACCTCATGATGGGATGGGACCCACAAAAATTGCTGACGTCAATACACGAGGTATATAGCTGGTGTGTGGTACACCAGCCAATCCGCTTCCGGGTTGGGCAGCCCAGGCTGGAAATCAGATATTGCAGGTTCGGTCTTCTCAAACATCTGTATATCAACCTCAGATCCGAAGGCTAAGATACTCTCGGCCACAAAAATCCAAGGATTAAGATAGTCTCGTGGGAAAGAATCCAATGAGATAGTCTATCCACCGTTGGACACAAGCCATCAATGGTCTGGATTGCCAACCAATGTCCCCCACTGGTCACAACTGAAAGCCCGTGTATCATGTGAAAAGATGGAAGATTCCATCAACTTGTCAGCCATCAGTTATACACAAATGCACAGGCGCCAGAAGGGCCCACATGATTTTCTGCCCCTCGACAATGACTAAAATGCCCTTGCCATGTTTCTTTACTTGGATAAAATTACCATTTTACCCTCTCCTTTCCCACCCTCCACCCCTCCCACATGTCCCCCACTAGGGAAACACAATGAAATATCTTCACAAATCACAATATAATCTGATGATGGACACAAACTAGCATACCATCATGGTACACATGTTCACATTAGTCTCCATGACCGTAGATCCAACGTGGTACATAGGTTCGGTGGGTCCCACTTTGTAAATGACCTAAGCTGGTCCAGTCGTCAACATGGCCCACAACTTCCAAAACAATCGGACGGCTTAGAAAGAAACTTCACCGATCTTTGGTTAATGGTCCATTTCTCTTGCAAGCTTTTGTTTAACCTGATAAGTAGACCGGTCAGAAATTTTTGGGTGAGGGCATCTGCATGGTGGGACACTCCTGATGGACGGATTGGATCGCGTATTGGTTGGCCACGTTGGCACGTGTGCTCTACTGTAGAGAGGATGACTGGTAATATAGCACATGCATAGAAGACAATGTGATGCCACTCAATCGAGTTGATAACCTCTTACCAGACATTAAAACTAGTGGGTCCCACTCAGCTACCCAACTAAGGGCCTGAAAACGGCAACTAAAGCCTGATTACCCGTAGGTGGGCCCCACTCCCCTTCTTTAATTATGATGCCCCACCACACCATGCATCACTCTTACGCCATTTCCTTGTTGTCCTTTTCAATGAAAAAAGAGTGTCGTGTCCTTTTCAAGACAAAATAAGGGAAACGGATTTCCTACGGCAGGGATTCCTGCAGCTTTAAGCCCTGTAGGCCCACCGTGAAGTAAGTGCTATATCCAATCTATCCGTCCGTTTCTCTCGCTCACTGTACGATGAGCTATAATGAGGCAGGTCTAAAGTGTTGTCGCTCTGGTTTGTTTTCCATCACGTTTAATGTGCGCATACATGTCAGAATTGATAAATCAGCTCAATCCGAATCCATCAATTTGGACCCTAAGCATTAAAATTATAAGATACATCAAATATGAGCATATATATCAGATTTTGAAAATATTAATAATTTATTAAGCCGCTTGCAAAATTTTATAATGATTAGGTAGTAATCAGAGGGTGGGTTCTTCATCCAAAGATAGGTTACTTTGGCCCTTTCACAAGAAATAATTTTTAAAATACTGGTGTAATCAAATAAAAGAAAAAACTTACAATCGATCGCTAGAAGTGAGTATAAGAATGCGTCTTTTAAAAGAACTGTGTGATATTAGATAAAGACCAAATCCAGCATATGAGCGTAAATTTAGATTACAACTAAAGATTATATCCGGTGTTCGAATTATCTCCAATATTATCGAAATATCTCTGATATTATCTTTATCTCCAGCTCAGCGATACCAATAACACTGATAGCGATACCGATAATGTTAATAGTATCCAAAATCCAGGTATTAGAAATGTATCGTTAAGTATCGTCAACAAAGCAATAGCGCTAATGTAATCATCAATATGTTCAACTATGTAAATTCCAAGTGTCGCTTGTCTTGCCAATGCATCAATATCGCCAATGTATCGCCAATATTTTCGATTATGTAAATTCTAAGTAATGCTTGTGTCATAAGTGTATTGACGATATTTCAATAGTATTACCAACGTATTGATATCAAAATTTTGTTTATTAAAAAAAATATATTTCAGTTTTTTTCCATGGGCACATGGTTGTATGTAGTGTTTAATTTGTCATTAATAATATTGATAATATCGAGATATTATCAATATCGCAACACGCGAGATATTGAGACCACAATCTTTCATTTCATTTCCAATTGATGATGATTTCTTGATGAAATAACATGTGTTGTTGATATTTTGCAATATCGATGTATGTTTGGATGGAAGGTTGGATAGTTAAATAGGTCGGAGGGGATCGTTAAATTGATTTCTTAAACAAAACATGCTTTTAAGGCCCCATTAAATGGAAACTTGTTATGTATGCATTATTTTTGCAATTCTTTTATTTCTAAATATGCAAATATGTACATTTTAACATCTCCTGAAGTTTCGCTGAAAATTCCACCGTTTTTTCTATGTTTCCCAGCATTTTCGGTTATCAGCGATATTATCGGTGATATCGATATTGTTTCTGTATCCCTGGCCAGTGAAACTTGTTGCGATACTGATACTTCGAACACTGATTATATCTAATAATTATCGCTACTTGATTACCGTTAATCCTACGATAAGTTATGATAAAAGATAATTTTATTTAATTTATAAATGATTGATTGTTGTTAGGTCCTTCACATTGGAGGTTTCCTCTCCTATCTATAGAGTTTTGTTGCACAGTTTATTCTTCCTGATCCTTCTTTCATTATTACAATGGTTATAGTAGTTGAAAACCTGTTCTTTAGATCATTCTTTTGTTACGTTTCTTCTTTGTAATTGTTTCTCATTTGTCAGTCAAACTTTGTTCCTCTCAATTACATTTTGTATCTTGAACTACTTCGATCGTGTTTTTCTCTTCGTTTGTTAAACTTTTGGATAACTCGACCATATCATTTTGTCCACCATGCACTGACGTGTAAAATTGGATTTATGCCAGCTATGATTTCGCCAAAGGCACTCCAAGTATTTTGAAGATATTTTCATAAATCTCATATTTCTCGTGCAATGCCACATGTCTCCCTCCTATTGGCTTTCCCAAGAATAGCCAGAAATAGGGTAATAACATTGCTCTGCACGTTGCTTCGCATTTGGGAAAAAGATGAAAGTGAAGTTGTTTAGTTGCCTCATGCAATAAATGCAATCGGTCGTTGTTCCACGTATTGTCTCCCCATTTATTCTACCTAATTGAGGTCATACCGAAATATATCATTTACCTCACCCTTTTAGGTTGTGTATCTGGCACGTCGCATATAATCATATCATACGATGAGTCATGGTTATCCTTTCATTAATACACATACATCACAGTCGATACATGAACAAGACTTTAAGTCAGTGCTCGCCCTTTGCTTCTTCTCTCCTGCGTCAAACCTCATTTTCTAGTTTTCTCCTCTCAATTATCATGGCTTCATCTTCTTCTCCCTCCGCTCCAGCTTTCCATCTAGAATCATTCATCAAATATGTAAGTGTTCTATCGTCAGGAATGGTCAATGACCTCCTGTTCAATACTTTAATCGAACTATACAAAGCATTATTGACATTCGGTCCAACCATTTCACCCTGCAGTCACTCACGAACAAATTCGTGAGATCGAACCAAGTTTCCCAAAATGTCCCAATGAAGTTCTTCTTGTTCGAGCCGATAACTTCCTGAATCCTTCCAATGCGTTTAAATCTCCAAGAGCATGGTCAAAACTGATTACTGGTTGGGCCGAATGGTTCATATGCATTGAAGCATGACATGCTGATACATGGATGCAGACATGAATCTATTAATACATCAAACTTTCCATGCACGAATATCTAACCAACACCTTCCTTTTTGTAATGGTGTCAACTTTTTGGAGTCGGTAGACCAATACATTTCATTTTAGATGTGGCCCCACAGGTCTAACAGTCATGGATGTATGTATATTCACCCACCTTTTGCCCTTTGAGGATCCTGTTTATCCGGGCTTTGATTTGAAGAATCAATATACCTTTACTCTTCCAAACAAAACTAATAGGGCGTATTCCACTTTCATAGCCCTAAAAAATAAATATAATGTTGAAGTGGATGAGTAAGAACATACGGCTTTCCTTCTTATATGGATTTTTCAATTCCTGCTATGTGTGAGTGCCCTGCAAATCACCAAGGAATACATTAATCTGACTGAGGTGCTTGCTCAAGAACGTCAACTTGCTCTCGCCCCCTTTGTGCTCGGCCACCTTTACCGTAACATGTTTGAAGTAACTACAAAGGGATTTTACCGCTCTTGCGTGCCTATCTAACTTGTCCAAATGTGGCTCTATAAGTACTTTGGAGAAAATTTTGTTAAATTTATTCCAATAGATGTAGAATTTACCTCATTCAATCACTACAATATCCTCTGCCCAAAAATCAATTTTTTTTTTACTGAATATATGAGTTTTTTCATTTCTTTCACTTTCAATAAGTCTAACCATTTTTTATCTCTTTAAAGATAAAGAGTTTGGTTTGACCTGGCTTATTGAAGACTATAAGTCGACCAACATCGAGATGGCAAGCCTCAAGGATGTGGCTTGGAAAAGCTACATGTTGCGTAGATGGCTTACATTCTGTAAGGCACAGTCGACTGTGACTCACTGTGATGTTCACAATCGAACATGAAATTCCACAATCGATCGTAACTCGCTGTGGTGGTGCAACTGTCGGGTTTCACAAATTTACACAAAATAGGGGTATTTAAGTCTGGTTTTTCATTAAAGCTATATTCTATACGAGTGTTTTATTTTAAGAGATTAGGGTTTGCCAAGTGAGAGGGTTTACTACACTTGTAAATGGCTTGGGAATGATTTCTCAAGGGATATAGGGGTTTTCTAAAAGTACGCATCGCAAGTGTGTACAACTCTAAGGTTTTGATTATAGTGGATCTCTGTCACTTTGTTCCGTAATTTTTCCAAAAAAGTTTTTTACATAAAATATCATATGTTTGCGAATTGGCACAGTCGATGCAAAATGAATATTGATGACGACCAAGTAGTCTTTTCAAGTCCCACCTGGTGTGCCAAAAATGTTAGCGCTCCGGTTTATTTTCTGTCACATGTAATTTGCGCATGCGTGCTAGAATCAATAAAAAGGTTCGATCCAAACTAAACAACTTCAACCCCGAGTGCCAAATAAGCAGATACGTCCAATATGAACATATATGACCAGATTCTAAGAAGATCGGTCACTTATTTAACCACTTACAACATTTTATAATGATCAGACGATAATCGAATGGTGGGGTCCTTCCTCTGAATATGGGTTTCTTTGTGCCTTTTACAAGAAAGGACTTTCATAATGTCAATGCAATCAAACAAAGGAAAAAAGCTCACAATCGGTCACTAAGAGCGACTGTAAAAATGTCTCTTGAAAGAACCATGTGATATTGGATAGAGATCAAATCCAGTGTATGAGCATTTATTTGGATTACAACTAGAGATTATAGTTAAAAATTACCGCTACTACTAAGATAAGTTGAGATAAAAGATAAATTTATTTGATTTGTAGATGATTGATTGACATTGGAGGTTTTCTCTCCCATGTATAGGGTTATGGGTTCTGTCTTACGACTTATTCTTCCATATCCTTCTTTCATTATTGCAATGGTTACAGTAGTCAAGAAGCCTTTTTCTAGATCCTTTTTTTATTACATTTCTAATATATGACTGTTCGTTTCTTCTTTGTGATTATTCCTCTTCTGTCGGTCAAACTTTGTTCCTCTGAGTTACCTTTTCTATCTTGAGCTGATTCAACTGCATTTCTCTCTCTCTCTTCGCTCGTTAAACTTTTGAATAACTTAATCACATCATTCCGTCAACCATCCACTTATGTGTAAAATTAGATTTACGCCACCTATGATTCCACAAAAAGCGCTTCAAGTATTTTTGAAGATCTTTTCATCCATCTATTTATCGTGCAATGCCACATATCGCCGTCTTACTTGGCTTTTCCCAAAATGACCCAAAATAGGGTACAACACAAAGAGGGAGGGAGATGCCCACATGTCTAATGTATTTACATGACAGAAATGCTCCACTTTAAGTTGTGGTCCAAGTTAAAGTGGGACATTTAGACGGTCTAATCGCTTGATCTAAACCATTAATCAGGTCCAACGCACATTGCCTGGGGTACCTTACTATTATCACACTGATCTGACAAATATTAACCATATGATTAATGTACTTTAATATGGACGGTTGAGATTGTTTACAAAAAGTGGCCCAATCAACAATCAAATCCATCTATTTGTTAGAAATCATCATCATTCTAAAGAATCACTTTTATTAGGCAATTGTAACCATCCATCGGTGCTTGGAAAAAGGATGACTACAGAAAATATGGTCAGACTGGATCTTCGGATCATCTTTGCAAGCTAGCCCCAGCAATAGTCTGAGCTTAATGGACGGTTCTGATCAATCAATTGGACTGTCCAAGTGAATTGATGCAAGTTGGAGTACTATAACTTATAATACTCCTAGAGCACTGAATCATGCCTCGTTTGATAGATAAGGGCACACATGCAACCCTTCACCCAGGTTTACGGAACGGTTGTGACTAGAGGTGCAAATGGGTTGGGTCGAGTTGACCCGAACCATTTTAAAAATGGTCAGAATTTTGAACCTAGAACTAACCATTATAAATTCAGGTTGGACTAGTTGACCTGACCCATTTAAGAATTGGTCAGAATTTTGGACCCAAAGCCAACCCATTATAAATTGGTTCAGGTTGAAGTCAAAAAAAATAGTTGGCCTACTAAGTGAGCCAGGTCTAGATCCTCCCAACACGTTTATTACATGGGTCGGGTCTAGGTCACTTTCAGTTCAGACACAGAGATGCAATTGAGTTTTCACATAAATGACATTTCGTACCATGCAATTAATTGTAACTATCAATTTTTTTTTAATGACTTTTTTTTTTTTTTTTACACATGCACACACTCCCCACACACTCACGCTAGTGGAATTTCACCACATATGGGTACTCGAACCCTAGACCGAGAGTTGAAACTCCTGGTAGTCTACCACCCCAGCGAGAGTAAGGACCCAAACTATCAATTTTCATAGTACAAAATAAAATAACTAGCAATCCAAATTTAATAAATAAAATCGAATGGTCCGGGTAGTTTTAATTTGATTTTTTGGTATATTTTCTATCTTGTGGGGGTCCAAATTGTCACAAAGTAGTGGACGAACATTTTAGAGAAAAGGTGGTGAGTTATTGTCGCAATAGGTTAAAAAATAAAATCATTTTTTTAAGCCTGGGTCTGGATCGAGTGGGGTCTAGATCCAATCTATTTTAGTATGAACCATTTAAAAACTAGGTCGGGTCTAGTTGCATAAATTTTGAGATGACTCAAACCCAACTCATTAGCATCAAGGACAAACTTTTTGGATCCAGACTAAATTCCAATGTACACCGATTAGTTTTTGAGTTGGGTCCAATGACCCATTGGGTTTACCCAAGCCATTTGCACCTCTAGTTGTAACTCGTCCACCACACATATGCAACTTTCTGCTAATTCGGGCCGTCTAAGCCTTATTGTGGATGAAGCTTGGATTTAGAATGTATTAGAATCCAAATCACAGTTACATTGGAATCAAGGTGACTCCAAATCCTTATTTTTGTTTAGTTGAAATGTACTGGAATCCGGTCAAGCTTGTATTTGGAGGAAGTGAATTGCATCCGACGCGTCACGATAATCCATCCATATAGGGGCTCCTGTAGGGGCCACCGTGATATATCTATTTAACCGCATTGTCCATCCATTTTCTCATATCATATTTAGGTATGAGCCCAAAAATGAGGTGGATCCAACGCTCAAGTGGAACACACGAGAGATTACTCTTGCATTTAATTCAATCCAAGCTCACTATTTGGTGTGGTCCACTTATCTATTGGATCATCTCATTTTTGAGCTCATACCTTAAAATGATCTAAGAAAATTGATGGACAACGTGGATAAACAGCTACATCATGGTGAGCCCCACAAGACTCCTTACATGGATGGATTATTGTTCGAGCAGGTCCACGTAATTTACTTCCGAATTTGAAGAGGATTGGAATTCTTCAGCATATTCACAAGATTTAGATTTGATTAACTAAATTAGCTTTCATATTCTAAAATAGCATAATATATACAGACATATGATATTTGATAGAACAATTGTAATAAGCCTCTTAAAATATATACTTTGGCTAAAAATGAGAAAATTCCTAGTTGTAGGAGAGCCATAAATGCAAGGATCACAAACAAGCAATTCATGGTAGCTTTTAATTGCCCATTTATATGTCCAACATTTGAATGGTTTGGATAATTCTATTGATGTGATTTTAATGTTACAGTTATTTGGATTTGAAATACACCCATTTACCACAAAATTCAAGGTGTCAAACTGTTAGTGTACTATTTTATATACATTATTTGTCAATCACGTAAGTCCCTATGTCATGTAATTGGTTGAGCCCTTGGAAGCTGAAGATCAAAGACACAAGTGAAGGTAGAGCCTTGGTGAACGCAGTGCCTTGGTGACCCTAATCCTTGACCCAAAACAACCTAAACCTCTAAATGATCTTGAACCTGATAAGTAAACCTTTTTTATTTATTATCCCTTAAGCTATATGAGTCTAAATTGATCATCCTTAGATTGGCTTTAGAGGTCCCGTGTTGCCGAGAAAACTCCACAATTTCAGCAACTCTCGGTCTCACGAAACCCACATTTGGTCCGACCAAAAACAACTAAAATAGGACAACAAGCTGTGGCAAAATTTCAAGTAATTTAGCTGCAACCAAGTGCCACCTTCAGTCTCACTAAAGACCACTTTTGATGCGACCGAAGACCACCTTCGGTACGACCGAAAGTGTTTAAATCTGTCCAGCGGCTTTCCTGTCTAATTTGGTTCAACCAAACTTAAAAATTGGTGCAACCGAACATAAATCGGTGCGACTGAACCTCCATTCAGTGCAACCAATGACTATATATATATATATATATATATATATATATATATATATATATATATATATATCCGTTGGAGCCTTTTTCCTATAAATCTAGTAATCAGATCTTTATGCGGGTGATGGATTTTGGCATTTTAGATGCCCTACTGTATCCCAAAAAACCTCATACACTTTATCTCAATGAGATCCATACTCTCTTCTTAGTGATTCTTCATTCTAATGAGTTTTCTAAGATCCTCTACAAGAAGACCATGATCTCAAGTCATCTTTAGAGTTTAAACACCATTTTTCCTAATAAATCCAAGTGTTTATCAACCTCTAGAGTGTTCATCAAGTAGAATCTCCTAGCCTTTACAACTTTCCATTAATCGTAGGAGATTCTACCCAATCGCTCATTACCTTGGTCACCTCATCGGAAGATCACATGTAAGGTGATTGATCTTGAAGCTAAAGTCTTAGCAAAGCATCGACATCATAGTCGGGGAGTAAAGGGGAGATAATTGAAGCACAAGAAATATCGATCAAGCAACCCAAAAATGTGCTACAAAAGATGCTCAATCCGACAAGTTGTCATATGTAAGAGTCCATATACACTCCTTTGTGTAGGATTAAGTGTAAGAGTTTGAATTGTCAAACTTAACTAGGTTCTTATATAGAACTTTGGCTCTTATGTAGAACCTAAATCAAAGTCCTTGTGTAAGCCACCAGACACGGGTGTGTACATATTAGCCTCCAAGTGAGCCTTCAGTGGGAGTAAACGTACATCCTTAGATCATGACCAAGGTTGGTGCCGAGCCTATAGAAAACCACGTAAAGTCTCTTACGGGGGCCGGTCCTTGTGTAAGATTGTAAAGGTTAGAGGTGAACCTAATTTAAAACCTCCGATAATAAAATCCGGTATACTTATGGGTTGAGTGCGTCCATTGGGAGTGGAGTAGGGAAACCAAACTACTATAGATGTTTGCGATTGGGATTGTTATTTGAGCAGTTATTTAATTATACTTATGTGGTGAATGTTTAATTATATGTATGCATGATTATATGAATGTTAGGAGTTGATGGTTAGCGCATCTCACGCATACATATATACTATCATGTTTATAAATTAGTTGTTTAATTGCTACATCTTTTGTAATATATGTGCTTGAACCTTCTAATAGTTTGGAAGTCTTAGCGTTAAATTACATTGCTTATTTTAATTTGCATATTAGTTTCAGTAGATAATTAAGTTTAAAAGACAAAAATTTTATTTGATCTTAATCACTCACTGTAGAATATAACTATCATTTCGTAGCTCCGCATAACTTTCGCCCATATACCATGGGCCTAGTACGTGTGATTTCACAAACGATGTGCAAAACTTTCTGATTTCTCCGGTCAAATCTGGACCGTGGAATATTTTGTTTTCGAAGGCAATTCGAGGCTGGTATTTAAATGGTTAGATCCTACCAAGGCTACCTTATTAAATGGCTTTGCTTTATCAACAGTATGATTTGGACGGACTTGATTGACGTACATGTATGCTGCATGTACAGTGGATGAGTTAGCAAGTCTCGGAGGCAATGACAAAAATAAAGACGGGATTCTAATTAGTCGCATGGAAGTCAGATGACTTGCAGAGTACTCCATGACCCATATCCAACATGAGGGACACCATCAAGAATCTGAGCCATTCACTCAATGGGTCATGCTTTGCAACAGACTAATAAACAAAAAGGAGAGTTTATCACATCTATCGACCAAAATCCATTGATTAGATTTTTAGAGTGTCCAATCATTACAAGTTTTTCTACACTAATCATATATAGTGGGGCCCATGCAATGATGAACGGCTCGGATTTCCGACGGTGGACCCAAATTGTATTATGTAGGAACCGTAGGTTACATTTTTAAGTAGTCCAATGGACTACCTGACAGGTCTCTCAGGACTCGGATGGCCTGCAACCCCTGACCGCGGTCGGAAGCTAGGTGAGGTCAGCTTGATGTTTATGAGAAATCCAACCCGTCCATCAGTTTTTTCAGCTCGTCTTAGGGAATCACCCCAAAAATGAGACAGATTTAAGGTTCAACTAGGCCACACGATAGGAAAATCTGGAGATGGAACCTTCGTATGGTCCACTGTGATTTTTATATCCCATCCAAACCGTTCATAAGGTCATTCCCACTGGGATGGACTGAAAACATAAAATTATTAGCTTCATCCAAAAATTTTGTGGCCACATCAATGTTTCAACGGTGGGCATTCAATCCCCACTATTTCCTGTCGTCTGGCCCACTTGGGTTTGGATATCCCTCATTTTGGGGCTCATGCCCTAACATGAGCGGACGCGTTTTGGCTAGTGGCGCTGCCACCAGCCAGTTGGCTAGTGGTCGGTGCTCTGTGGACCCACCATGATGTATGTGTTTTATCCACGCCGTCCATCCATTTTGAAAGATAATTTTAATCCTTGATCCCAAAACTGAGGTATATATAAATCTCAAGTGGACCACACCATGGGAAACAAATGTGATTGAATGTCCACCATTAAAAACCTCCTAGGCCCCACTGTAATGGTTATTTAACATGTAACCTATTGATTGATTAGGTCCTATAAACTTGGATGAAGGGTATATATATATATATATATATATATATATATATATATATATATATATATATTTAGAGAGAGAGAGAGAGAGAGAGTAATGGTCTCTTGCACACCATACCGCAATAGAACTTTTGCATACCAAATTACCACAGGTATTGCCAACTTAAACAAGTGTGTTGTAAGTGAGCTTCACAATAATGTTTTCCTATGATCCATTTCGACAATTTAGTCCGTATATCAATTGAACCGTAGGGTGCAAAAAATATGGCTAATTTGTGATTTATTAGGCCACAAAATAGAAAATAGTAAGAGCATAAAAGCCTACGTTTGAATTTTTATAGGGCTCACCATGATGTTTATGTGAAATCCATTCTATCCATTAATTGCCTCGTAGAGGTTAATTCATGGAGACCAATCATTAGACCCATACCTGATTTATGTTGATTACATCAAGTGAAGTGATTTTGATAGTGGGTGTTCCTTACATGGTTTCCACTCATGTGGCCCTCTAGAATTATAGATGTGGCTGATGTTGGATCAATACCCCTAAATTATCATATTGACCCATTATGGTTGAAGCGGATTTTATATACATGTCCAGGTGGGCCCACCTCCAGTTGACCCAATATTGGTTGGGACGTTGTCGTCGTAGGTTATGAATTAGATGTCATTACGGCCATCAGCCACCTAACAGCCGGTTGGTGCTAGTTGGCCCAACAATGACGTATGTGTTTAATCTAAGCCATCCATCTATTTTTCCAGCTGAATGTATGGCATGTTCCAAAAAAATGAGTCAGATCCAAATATCAAGTGGACCATGCCACAAGAAAGATTGCTGGAAAGCTCACCATTAAAAATTCTTTGGGCCAAAGTAAGCTTTGGGTCAAGCTAATATTTGTGTTTTTCCTTCATCCAAATCTCTATGACCTAATCAATATGTTGGATGACAGATAAACTATACCTACAATTTTTTAATGTTGGCCGTTTAATCCATTCAATCACCATTATTTTCATGTGGCGTGGTCCACTTTAAATTTGGATCTTATACATTTTTGGGATCATATCATAAATCGAGCTAGAAAAATGGATGGACAAATTGGATTAAATATATACATCATCGTTTAGCCCGCTAGCACCAACCAGTAACAAGGTTGTTAGTTACTGACAGGGTCGGCATGCAATCCACGTCTCTGACACATCCCAACCACTACTGAGTCGGCTAGGAGTTGGCCCACCTTGATGTTTATTTGAATCCACTCCATCCATAATGTGTGTGAAAATAATTTAGTCATAGGTATAAAATATCGGCCACATTTATAATGTTGGTGGGCCACATGAGTAAAAACAGTGTAGGGGATACCAACTATCCAAACGGTTTCACTTGGTGTGACCAATATGAATCACGAATCTACCTAATTTTTAAGATATACTACTAAATTTCTCTCACAGACCTAATGATTGGTGTGGATTTCATGAACGCATCATGGTGGGGCCTAATCTCAGCCCATCCTTTTTACTTGTGTCGGTTGGTGTATAAAATATCTTCTGCAGTACCGTACTCTCTCTCTCTCTCTCTCTCTCTCTCTCTCTCTCCTGCAGCTTGATCCAAAACTTCTGTAGCCCCCAAGAAGTTTTTAATGGTGTGTTCAATCAACACTCTGCGGTCCACTTGAGATTTCGATCAACTTCATTTTTATGCTTATACTATAAAATGATCTGGAAGAATGAGTGGACAGCATGGATGAATAGCCGATCCGTTTCCAACATGACAAGGGATGAACAGGGTGGATTTCTCACGAACATCACAGTGGCCCCACTAGCTTCCAACCGCAGCCAGGGTTGTTGGCAATCCCAGTCCCGTGTTGAGTCAGACATGAAAGTGCATGCAAACAAAGATTTTGCTGTTATCGTTGTAACGCTGCAACCTGGGTTCTTGTTGACCTGAACCCAATTGACCCAACTCGAGTTTGGGTCAGGTCGATCTAAGGTTGGGGGTCGAGAATAGAGGAATTCGGGTTGGGTTTTGGGTTGTAATTTCAGTTGGATTGGACCCACGATGCATGCAGGGAAGGACGTGTTGAGATCGAGCACGTCTTCCTCAAGGGATATTTACTACAAATATATGAAGCTTCTTCTCTGGACTCCCTACAGGGATGCCTCGAATACACGAGCAAAGACAAAATAGTTCTAATAAAATTTGAAAAAAAATTGATTGATGCTAAACAAACGAGTTTACAATCCTTTAAATAATGTCTCGAACACTGCAAAAAATAGTGTCTTAATTGGCTCAACCATGTTATTCTCCTAATTATTCTAACCACTTTTCATGCTGGACACAACTCCTAAAACCCAACAGATGAAGAGTAGTAAATTTCTACCGCGGATATGATGGAATCTCCCAAATTTGGCTTGCACAACCCGGCATAGCGGGGTTGGATGGCTAAAGTAGCTCCTCCTACTTATGTATCACTTCTAGCACCGACAGGGTCTTTTCTGATCTAAATTGTCTATGACCCGTTCTACATCACTACCCAACCCACCGGAGTTGCACTACTAAATCAGCACTCCTAAATCATAGTTCACCACCATCTTAAAATGGCAGACTCATCCTCCTCATGTCCATCCGCACCATCAAAAATATGGGGCACATTGCAGATGGAGCATATCCCAACAATCACACTAATCAAGCAATCCCAACCATCAATTCAAATGTAACTAAATTGAGTAGATGATGATTTTGGACCACTCACTATTTTACTTCTAAACTTCTTACCATTTTACAATTAAAATAGTGAACGGTCCAATCCCTATCGGGTCGACCATTTAAACGGTCCCGGATTGACGGTCTAGATTCTTGTGCAGCAATATTTTGTAATAATTGAATAAAATATTCAAAGCAGATATTACTGGGCCTCAATCCCCTGAGAAGGCAGTCTTGCAAAGCATCTTTGAAAAATGGCCAGAACCATGATAGCATGTTTTATAATATATGCTATAGTTGAATATCTTTCTCTCTTTCAATTATTGAGAGATGGCTCCAAAAACTCGAGTTCCTTTCATCATTCGAGAGTCTTAAAAAAATGTAGTCTTAAGCACAAGGAATAAATAATTCATAGCAACCACATTGAATTTCAGTTTGAAACCATCTCCCAACCGTTTGATCTCTACGTCTCACCATGATCAGACAGTTGGGTTTCCATCGGTGTGGTTGTGATTTGGTGGGGAACGCCTAAAAGCAGGTCAATCTCATCGCCGGCGAGAGAAAGTGGGGTCCCTTGAGATTGACTATAGCAAAAGTAAGCTGTAGGTATTTTGCAAGTAGGCCATTATAGACCAACCGACATCAATAGAGAAAGTTGACTGTAGGTGTTTTGCGCATGGGGCCGTGATGATGCAATACGGATGGTTAAGATTCATACAAGGCAAGCATTATATCAGGTGTTTGGCAAGAGAGAGCTATCAGTCCTATCCGGGTTGTTGTTCATAAGAATCACACACAGCAAAAAGTATCTCTAGGTGTTTCTCAAGTGGGGCCCATCACAATCCAACTCACATCATTGGTAATAAGGTTTACAAGGTTTACATATGGTAATCTTATCTGAAGGTGCTTCACAGATGGGGCCTATCACGCCGAAAAAGATAATGATAGATATTTCACATGTAGGGCCATCACAATCCTATCCAATAGTTGGTCATAAGATTCACACATAGCAAAGGTTGGCTATGGGTGTTTCAGAACATTTCGTTTCCAACAAAGGTTAAGGACTCCAATTATGCAAAAAAAAAAAAAAAAAAAAAAAAAAAAAAAAAAAAAAAAAACATCGATCTCGAATCTACATTTAGGCAAGACTACCGAAACGATGCTTTTACATGGTATCAGAGCTGGTAACTAATTTTCACCTGCAGTTTGGACGCAGCAAAATCGCAATGATTTCAGAAAATTGCGGCCGCTTGGATGGGCAACTGTTCCAACACTTCGTCATCAACGTCTTCAGTACTTGTGGGCAGTCCTTGGGTATATCAGGCCTCAGCCCGCAAGCGGCGATCCCCACGGCTGCCTGAACTGGTGAGTATGCGGCGTACGCTGCCTCCCCTGTCACCATCTCCCAAACTACCATACCGAAACTATACACATTGCTCATCCATGTCTCTGTCACGCTCTCCGGATCGCCAGCAATTATCTGCAATTGCAGAACAAAATAAACCAATCTCCGTCACTAAAAATCATCCTTAACCAAATGACAACAATAACAAGTTTATAGACTATAGACCATCATTCAACATATACCAGATCGCACAAACACCAACTCATCGTTTCAAGATCTTTTTTGGGAGTGAGCATTGGTCGATATCATGATCTATTGTAGGAATGAAAAATCCAAGTGGGCCCATTTGTCCATCTAGAATGAGTGTAGATGATATGTGATCTGAGCATTTCATTACATTCACATTTTGGTATAGTGAAGGTGATAGTGCGTAGCAAACACCACCATGACAGCTCTACCTCTGCAAAGCACACATGGTTCTGGTCTAAAAAATCCATTCAAAACTCATTCCAGGCAACATCCAAACATACTCACTCAAGAAACGTTTCGGGAGTTAAGAATGCCTGGGCAAGCATTGGGCGAAGATGAAATTAAAAGGTCCACCTTATAGAATAGTATGCCAACTCATCCATTTGGGATTGGATGACAGTAGTAGAGCATGTTTGAACAAGAGTACTTGCACTGATAGAAAGCTGTTATGTACATTTGTTCTTAAGAGAAGAAGAGAGTAAGCTGATCTATCAAAAGGTTCTTTGAAAAATGGAGCAGCCCGGTGGATGATCGGTGATAAATTGAGTAACATGGTATTGTTCATAGTTGATTTGGAAATGTTTCCATATCATAGTGTGTTTGGTAAAGAGTGAAGGGCCCGTTTGGACGCACCCTCCAAAGGGGTGTTTAGGGCGTACAACCCCTTATGAGACAAACCAGGATTTTTTAATGCGTTTGGATGCGCTTTGCAAACCACCATTTCACCATCCCACTTGATAAAATAGGCACTAAAATGCCACCTCTAAAAAACCAGGCTTGAAACCCACTTTTGCAAGTGCTTCCAAACAGGCCCTAACTCGATACAAAGAAATATGATTTCAAGATCCTTTTGGGTACCAGGATAACTGCACGAAATGCACTTGATTGAGGCATGATAAGTGACCTGCTTGCCTCAGATGGGCATTACAGCTCGATATAAAACACTACATCGCACATGTGTGTGAGATCCTGGATGTTCATTAGGTTGGGAGCACTCTGGGAATCTCCTGGACCAAAAATCAGATAGTTCCATTCATCAGGTAAGCCACAAGTAAATTTGAATATAACTGTGGGCCCATTCTTCTCACACAAATGTGGTCCACCTGATCAGCACAGCGGAACTCTGATTTTTAAGCCAGGGCATCACCACAATGCACAAACCTGATGAATGGTCCTAATCTCACACATGTGCGGCATCATCACCAATGCAACAAGGGCCCCCATCCACCTCAAGTGAGCTAACTACACTTACCATCCATCCACCAAAGAAGAGCCCCAGCTAGTTTAAGCATAAGAAAGGGGAGCTGTCCAGTCAACTATACACCAAACAAAGGTGTTTGCTAGTTCATGTGCAAGATTGCAATGGTTAAGACCATTATGGCAAGGGCGTCAACGTATTTTTGTACATGAAAGTGGCTAGCCAACTATACATTGAACCATGGTGTATGATTCATATGCATGATTGTACTAATTAAGCATGTTTAGGCAATTATTCACATTGTAGTTAAAGCATGCTTAGACGAGAGGGGTGAAGAAAAGACTAACCTCCGGCGCTAGCCATTGATATCCAGCTGTCTCATACTCCATCACCTCACCGGCACTCTTGCAGGTGGCCACGACACCCATGTCGCCGACGCAAGCATTCCCTTGCCGATCCAACAGAATCCGCTGCGTGTTGAGGTCCCTATAGGCAACCCCATGATCATTCATGAACATGATGCCTTCCGCAACATCCACGGAGATCCGTATCACCTCCTTGATTGGGATCTTCTTGTTCTTCTGCATCAGATCATGGACCGACCCACCCTCCATCATCTTGGTCACGACGCACAGCCCATGGTTCTCATCAATGCAGATGCCATGGAATTGCAGGATGTTCTTGTGCCCGCAGCTCATCAGCTCCAACAGGTCCCTCCTGAGTTCAATCTCATAGGCAGTCCCCCTCTCACATCCTCGAATCTTTTCGATTGCGACCCGTTTGCCCTTATAAACGCCCTTGAATGAATTGGGTCCAGTTAGGTCTGTAAATTCTACATGATCAGAGTTCAAGAGCCATTTCCCAATCTCATCCCCGCCTGATCGGACTGTCTGCCACTCATCTACAGAGACAATGAACGACGAAGCAGGGAGGGGGACCTGAAGACGGAAGACATGCGTCCCTCCGTCCGGTGTACTTTCACGACCCCGCTCGTCATCTTCAATCTCAATTTCACATCGGCCTCCGGCGTTCTCTTCTTGGCAGCCACAGAGGCCAAAAGGGAGCTTCATAGCAGCTGCCTTTGGCTTCTTCAAAGCTGATTTCAATGCATTCTCAATCCTGGCCTTGAACAACTTCTCCTGCCCTGTTTGGACCAGAACCAAAACAATCCCCAGAGTGGAGCCCTTCCTTTCAAAGATCTGAATCTTCTTGCAACAGATAGCCGCATTATCGAGAGCACCTGACAAGGTGGGCCATGAGATTGCCGAATTGCAGGCAAACGTCAGCTTGAAAAGAGCTCCCTCCTGCATCTCATTATCCGACACATCTTGTATCAAGATGGCCGGCCGGTCGTCGGCCAATGCCTGTTCGAGCAATCGAATATGGAGGAAAACATCCTTCATATCAAAACCCGCCTGAGCATAGCTGAAATTCCACCCCACAATTTACAAATTCAACCCAAATCAGGACTCACTAGTTACAGTAACTGAAAGAAAAATTCATCTTGTATACTTACCTGAGCGGCAGAGAATCGAAATGCTTGCGGATGTTAGAAATGAGCTTCTCAGGAAGCTGGCTGCCAGGGTAGAGCTGGGTGAGATTGCGGACAACACCACCCCAGATGAGCTTCCGGCAGCTGTCGATCCTGGCCGTTGGATCCCTGGCCGTATCAAGGTTGAGGGAATTCTTCAGATTGGTGATCGCCTCAGCGACGTTACGGCCAAAGCGGTGCCATTTGGATGACGACGACGACGAGGAGGAAGAAGCGGGGTCTTTGGAAGGTGGAGATGTTGCTGTTGTGCTGGTGGGGAAGACCTCTGATCTGGATTGGGTTTTCATGAGGACTTGTTCGACCATGTCTTCGTCGGTGCTGGCCCGGCTCGACCAGCATTCCAGGGCAGCTGCCATGGCCCGCTGCAGATGGAAATGGATGGCTTGAATGTAGGAAGAAGAAATGGGGAAGAAGAGATGGGTGGGCCCTTTTTTTCTCTCGCCCGTTATTGGGTTTTCTTCATTTTGATCAGAAATGGAAAAGAACTCCTGCAGTGGCCCACCAGTGATGAAAATGGATGGCTGATATAGATCAAGGAATGGGGAAGAAGAGATTTGGGGGCTTTTTTCTCTTTATCCTCTTATTGGGTTTTCTTCATTTGGATAAGAAATGGAAAGGAACTCTTTCCATGGCCCACCGGAGATGAAAATGGACGGCTGATATAGAGCAAGCAATGGGTTAGAAGAGATAGGGGGCTTTTTTTTTTTTCTTTTTTTCTCTTTTTTCCCTTATTGGGTTTTCTTCATTTTGATCAGATATGGAAAGGATCTGCTGCCATGGATAACAAGAGAAAAAATGGATGGCCGATGTAGAAGAAGGAATGTGGAATATGAAAATGGACGGCTGATGTAGAAGAAGTATAATGGAAGAACAGATAGTTCGAGGACTTTGTTTTCTTTTCCTCCTATTGGGTTTTCAGATTGCAAGAAGAACTGTTGCCATGGCCCACCAAAGCTGATGAAACAGAAGGCTGATGTTGAGGGAGAGATAGAAATGAGACTCTCTCTCTCTCTCTCTCTAATGGAAAGAACTGGTCTTGCTATAAAGAAAATATGCAGCAGACATAGGACTGATGGTTGAAAGAGGAAGAAAGGGAAAAGGGTATTCTTTTGATGCTCTGGTAGGATCGCAAGGTTGATACGCATGCACTTAAAAAAATTTACACGTAGGACACATCCACTCTAGTTACACCGTTCAGATTGTGGGAACCACTAATGTAGATAGGCCATTACTCAAAGATCACACTTTATTAACTTCGATTAATGGCTTTTCTTTTTTATTGAAATCTGACCATTGGCTGCTTTTTATTTAGGCCGTCCATTAGTTAATTTTCAGTTTACCGACTATGTAAATTGGACCCAAGATTTGGACGGTTGGATCTAATTATCTGTATGCTATGTGTGCGATTTCTCAAGAAGGAATGGGGGAGCTGGCCTTTTTTTAGTGGGCTACACATCTAAGTTACAGGGAAGCTGTCGGTTTCTCCATTTACTCAGATTTTGTGGCCCACCTAATGAACGGAGAAGCCTGATTTTTGTTACAGGTGATCTTTGTAGTTGGGCCTAGATTTTCAATGGTACTGATGCCCCACACGACCGTAATTGTGTGGAAAAAGTTACAGTACGGCAAGTCGTGGTAACTTCCCTGCATGTCACTAGTTCTCTTCTTTTATTATTATTATTATTATTTTGTTTTTCAGAAATTGTCAGATGCAGCGGCTGTACCATCAGTTACAATGCATCCTGTTTTCCGCCAACCTGTCACTTTCGTAAAATATCGTATCCGTACAGAAGGTGGGCCAAACCATCATGATCGTTGGATATGAAAAGCAGCAGATCTACAGATGCAGCGGGACACATCGCTGGTATCTATTGAAAGCTGATGGTGTAACTTAAGTGTACAGATGTGGGTGTGGCCTATCTGGTGGTGGACCCACCAGAATATCGTACTAGGTTCTATTATGGTGTGTTCCACCCTTTTTACTGATAGGATGGTCCAATATGAGCCACGTTGGCCGGGAGAAGAATGGAGCGGGGCCACACAATACGGTACGGTCCTGACCACGGGACCCACCTTCATGTGTTTATTGCATATCCACGCCGTCCATCCGTTTTTCTAGCTCATTTTATAGTACAAGCCCAAAAATGAATCAGATCCAAATCACAGGTGATCCACACCACATAAAGAGTGGTGACTGACCATTAAAACCTTCCCGTGGGCTACGAAAGTTTTCGGTCAAGCTGATATTTCTTTTCCCCTTAAGCCAGATCGTTTTTACATTATCAACAGTTTGGATGGAAGAAAACATTAATTTCGACATTAATCTGGGCCCTAGGAAGTTTTTAACGGTAGGATTCAATTACCACTGTTTTCTATGGTGTGTTTCACCGAAGAATTTTATAGACTTCATTTTTGTATTCATGAGATAAAATATTCTTTAAAAACGTATGGACGTCGTGGATTTACAATAAATACGTCAATGTGGGCCCATGATCAGGACCGCACCGTTTTTTGTTACGCCGGGGCCGCACGTAATCCGCTGACGATGAAAAAATAAAAATAGCTGACTTCTCAGGCTTCTCAGCCATCGTATTTGTAGGCTTTTTTGGGAAGTTATTTGATACTCCGACTGCTTATGATGCTTGATATTCAGGCACTTAAAAATGGAACACGCAGAATATATTAACTAAAATGAAACCGACTAAATTGTATAAATCACTGCGTTTAATTTACATTCCAAAACTCAGATCTTTTGAAAAACCCTAACCTCCGATTGGTAGACACTTATTTGACGAAACTAGACCATTGGATTTCGCTCATTTAACCGTCCAATAAATGTCTACCAATCTGATGATCAGATAATTAAATAAGTGTAATACTTTTTTGTTAATGATACATCTAAACAAGTTTAGATAATATGGACGGTTTAAGTTGAATTACTTACACGAGTATACAAGTTTTTAAGTACTTTATAGGTACTCGAGTATCATCCATCACATTCTGCCAGAGTACCAAAGCCTCTCTCCCCCTCTTTACGTGTGGCTGTTATTTCCGTAGTTGCCTGCTGTGGTTGTTGCGAGAGTTATGAGGGAGGAAATGAAAAGGGTGCGAGTGATATTGGGATATGATTGACGGTGATGATGGCGATTGTATGATGGAGGAGGAATCGTATCATACCTATTACCTTTTCAACAGTATACACGCGTTTTCAGTTATGACAAATGGGCCCCACAGTTTCGTAATCAAGACGATTAGTCTCTCGTGTCCCACTGTGGATGGACTATATAAAAGTATTCTCGACAGGGAGGATCTAACTTTCTGTTTGTGTTTGCAGATGGACGGTCCGATCCGTATTCAACTGAAAATGATCCTTACATTGATCGGCTGGATCTTTGATTGTGGGAGACTTTTAAGGAATGGTCCATTTAGTGGGACCCAATAAGCCAACGATCAGGATTAGTGAACCCTTGGGCCCCACTTTTCAGAACTAAAAACCGTGTGTACTGTGCGAAGATGCAGGCTACGTATGATAATGGATGGCGATGATGATATCGGTGGTGACAATGATGTGATGGAGATGTGTAGTTACGGGCATGTGATTGTGTTGGTGCGACTGGATTAAGCGAGACCCCTGGCTGTGGGGTCAGTATGGTGTATTTGACAACATTTACGTCGGTCAGTATCGAAAGCTTATTGAAATCTCATTTTAGGGCATGACATAAAGAATGAAGCGGATCCAAATCTCAGGTCTACCTTCACAGAGGAAACGGTAGTAATTACCGTTGCAAAGTTTTCAATGGCTAAGGGCCTGTTTGGTTTTCTGGGCTCGAGTGTTCCGTTGTAAACTAGTAATCATTACTTACCAAGGTAATTACCTTCATCTACCTTCATCTTTCTCAATGCTGACTTGAAATGTTACTTTTTAAGCACTCCAATCAAGGAATTTGTAAAATAAATATGGGGCACACCATAATGTGTGTTGCTTATCCACACCGGTCATTCATTATATCAAATGAATTTAAGGCATGAGCCTAAAAATTAAGCAAATCCAAAGGTCAAGTGTACCACACCACACGAAATTATGAGAATTAAATGTTTACCATTAAAAACTGGTTGAGGTCCTTAGAAATTTTATATCAGGCTTATATTTATATTTTTCACTTATCCATGTCCATGTGACCCTATGAATGGGTTAGATGGTGAATAAACCTCAATGTGGGCCCAATAAAATAATCAACTTTCAACGGTGGACAAATTAAGTCCATTGTTTCCTTTCATGTGGGTCAATTGAATATTAGATCTTCCTAATTTTTTCGGATAAAGCCTCAAAATATTCTAATAAAACAAATGGACGACACAGATATATTATATACATTATGGCGGGACCCACAAATTTAAGTCAACATTTTTTGACCGATTTCCTAGGTGAAATTACTCACTCGTTTCCAAAGAGGTGAAAGAATGTAATAATTACTTTTTTCACAGTGATTTACAGCAATTTACTTGTATTATGGAAAACCAAACAAGCCCTAAAAGTTTTGGATCTAAATTATATCTGTATTTATTTATTTATTTATTTATTTTTGTATCTGGATTTTCATGACCTTATAAACATGTTAGATGGTAAATAAACATTCTTTGTGTCAAGGAGTTTATGACTCGAGAGATTCAATCCATACTGTTTGTTGTGGCATTGCCTGCGTAAGATTTAGATCTGCTTATTTTTTAAATCATACCTTAAAATGAGCTTTCAAAATGGTTAGACAGTATTGACTTAAGGCACATATAATGCAGGGGTATTTTCACACCGAGCTCGAGTGGAGTCACCTGTGGGATGCAGGGACACACTCGGGGTGGGCGAGACCTATGGGGGAGGTCTTGTGTTCGAGACTCCTCAACGGGGGTGATTAATGTACATTTCACACCGGGCTCGAGTGGGGTAGCCTGTGGGATACAGGGACACACTCGGGATGGGCGGCCAGTGTGAGGCGGTACCCGTGTGATTTGGAGCCCACGAGAAGGGGTCGGCCGAGATCCTAACCCATGAGATGTGGGGCCTGGGCTATGAGATAAATGGATTAATTTGTCATACTCTAACAGTTTGAGCTTTTAGAGCAAGTAGTTAATTGTCCTACATCAAATTGGTATCAGAGCGGGAGGTCTCGTATTCGAGACTCCTCACCGGAGGTGATTAATGCAGGGGCATTTTCACACCGGACTCGAGTGGGCTAACTTGTGAGATGCAGGGACACACTCGGGGTGGGCGGCCTGTCGGCCCGTGTGAGGCGGTACCCATGTGATTTGAGGCCCACGAGGGGGGTTCGGCCGAAGTCCTAACCCATGAGATATGGGGTCTAGGCTATGAGATAAAGGGATTAATTTGTCATACTCTTACAGTTCGAGCTTTTAGAGCAAGTGGTTAGTTTGTGTGGTTCTAACTGTGGGGCCAGCTTGATGTATGTATTATATATTCACTTTGTGTATCATTTTTTTTTCCAAATTATTTTAAGACATAAGTGTATAGATACGTAACTCGTAAAATCATATTCTTCTCTTAAATAAGAATTAAATAAGAAGAGATGACTTGTGAGCTTGGAAATCTTTAGCGAATTAGTCCAATTAACCCCAAAACCCCAATCTATAATAAGACCATAGCCTCCATTGGGCTATTAAGCTGCATTAGTAAGTTTTAAGAATAAACCCCTACTCAAGTAGTAATAATCGTCCTATCTCGTGCCATTTATGAGGACGACAATACATCACAGGATTGTTATAAATGTACAATGTTACCAACTAAGCCCATATTAAAAAGCCGATATAGTGAATAGGGCCCTGAAATTATTTGAAATTAAAAGTGCAAAAGTTCTATATGGGAGACAACTCGATTGTCGCCCGAATCTTTACAAATCTAAGTAAATGCCAAGATTTTTCCTAATAAAGTTTAAGCAAAACCAACAGCTAAACAACAATCCAATTATCGTCCCATGGTAAAACAATCATTTTACCTCTCTTAAGGGTGAAATTACATGTTTTACCACTTACAAAGTAATTCCATGATGACACATGTCCTCAAACCGTTCATATCATGCACATAACATGTTTGTCGTTCAAGTTACTACAATTTGAGAGAAAACTACGCCAACCTCTATAAAATAAAGGCTCACTCATCTCATTTCTACACAAACGCAAAGAAACATACAACCAAAAGTGCCCTTGTTTGTCAATATACGTAAGTGTTGAGTCTGTCAGTTAAGTGAGCCTTAAGATGAAGACATTAAGATCAAGACTCTTTAAAGATAAAGGCGCATGATCATGCTCAAGAGGTAAACTATACCCTCATCAACCCACAACAAACCCTGGCAGGTATATGCCCCCATAAAAACCCAACTTACCCTAAAAACTATTTCAAAACATCTTCTGGTAAGTTTGAGTAAAATTGCACCTTGAGTATTAATGGAAGAAAGAAACAAAACAGAAAAAAAAAAAAAAAAAAAAAAATCACATGTCCATGTCGAGTGCATTGAACTGCAATCAAGGACATCTTTGATGCCATCAAACAACATTCGATTGCATCGAATACAAGTCCATACTGTCCAGCAACAAAATGAAAGAAATGTTGGAATTATCAATCATTCAAATGCTATTCAATGCCATCGACACCTATGTTTCGATGACATCAAATGATATTCAATTGCATTGACCTTAAACCTACTTCTTCCAAAATCCAAAATACTCTAAGTACTCTTTGATGACATCGAACCCTTCTCGATGGCATCGAGAGTAAGTTATCGATGGCATTAAAGTCTATTTGATGGCATCAAAACTAACTCGGGATTGTCTAACAAGTTTTCAAAGAAAATCTTCTTTTCTTTGAGCTCATCAAAGACCGTTCGATGGCATGAAAATTCAAATCTCGATGGATCGAAGGTCTGTTCAATGGCATCGAATAGACGACAAAACTGTCTAACAACCTCTGTGAATTTTTCAAAAGAAATCTCGATGGCATCGAGACATCCCTCGATGGCATCGAAGTGCACATTGATGACTTCGAATGATGCTCGATAGGAACGATCAGAATCTGTCCTACACTCATTTGAAAATCAAGTGTAGGAAGTTGATGCAATCAAAGAAGGTTCGATGGCATCAAAATTCAAATTTCAATGACATCGAATACCCTTCGATGACATCGACAATGTCAAATTTCTGCCCTTTTTTATCGTTAGGATTTCAACTTTATACATACACTAGTGTTGCTTCTTGTAAAATGAGCTAGAAATTAAGAGAGTTTGAGAGAGTTGCTTCAAAGATTAACATTATCTTCCTCATTCCCTCTTTCCCATTAGAGTTCATCATTCAATCTTGGCATAAGCATCAATCATTCAATCTATCATTCATTGAGTTTTCAACCGACCTCTTCGTAGGTAAATCCTAGTTTGGAACTTTTGAATGCATAGCTCATGAGAACCCTCTCTATGTGTGTTTAAGATCATATCATATAAATAGAGAAGTACAGAACCCTAAACCTCACAACCTCAGAGCATTGATCGACGCATTAGAAGCGGTTACAGTTGAAGGGAGCTAAATACTCTTCGTCATCATCGAAGATATTCACATCGTGCGAGAAAGAGACTCACTCACTTATTTGTAAGTATACAGAGTTTGTCAAGTCTAAAGTCATTTCCTTGTGTAGGAATGAGATTCAGAGTTTAAGTGACAAACCCGCCAAAACCTCTTTGTAGGCCTCCGACGGGAGAATACATGGTCCCTGTGTAGAATAAGTTGCCTTGTGTAGGCATAAGTTACCTTGTGTAGGCATATGTTACCTTGTATAGGCTTGGGTTGCCTTGTGTAGGCTTCCAATTGTGTCGTTGTGTAAGACTCGTCACCTTGTGTAGGCTCTTAAGGGAACCTTGTGTAGGTCCCTTAGTTAACCTATGTAGGTTGTGATGGTTCATGGTTAACCTGATTTAAAACCATTGGATAGTGAAATCAGGTACACTCTAGGAGAGAGTGCGTTCGCCGGAAGTGAAGTAGGAAAGTAGTTAAACCACTATATATGATTGTGTTCGGGATTGCTTTTTGTTTATTGTTCTAATTATGCTAATGTTTATCAAATGACTTTTATGATGCATGATTTAGCTAATCCATTAGTATTGATAAATATCACGTCCCACACACTATCATATACACTATCCTTAATAGGCTTGTTCTTTATATGTAAATCTTGTGTAAGCCTATGTGATTTAGATCCTCTATTGGCTTGGAAGCCATAGAGTTAATTTGCCTTAATCTTTCATTAAAAGTTAGGCATCGTTTGTTCTTATTAGAAAATAATTTTTGAAAAGTCCTATTCACCCCCCTCTAGGACATTTGAACATACTTTATACTTTAGTAATAGCGGTTCTACTGCAATTTCAACAACATCTAACAAAACTCTTTGTTTTGGTAGAGAGCACAATTGCTAGAAAATGATGAGTATAATAGAGAGTATAGAAGAGTAAGTGTGTTCCCATCCAAACATTTCAATCCAATTCATACTAACATCTAAACCATTTCTACTGTCCAATATCGACAAAGTAGGGTCAGGATCCAAGATCTAAGATCACCTCCTCATAGGAGGAGTGTCATAGCTAGGGTTGTACACAAACCGAGTTAGCTTCATTAGCTCGCTCGACTCGACTTGAAAAAGATCGATTCGATTCGGTTTGAAACTAAGTTTGAACCAAGTCGAGCTGATTTTTTAGCTCGAGAAAATTTTGAACCGAGTTCGAGCTTGCCCGAGCTTGACTCGACTTGGATTGAACCCAACTCGAATCGAACTCGGATCGAACCAGTTCAGTGACTCGATTACTTTGATATTGATGTTGGTCACCAAGTGTTTAATAAAATGACTCAACAAAGTGTGGCTGGTGGCAAGGAAGGTATGTATATGAAATAATACTCTTTTTTTTTTCTTGATTTTTATGTTGCTTAAAAGGTGTTTGATGAAATACCTGTAAAACCACTGTTGTTGTTTTACATACAGTGATTTTGAAGGTGCAGTCCATGTGTTTGTGAAAATGCTGCACAGGCAAACTCGACTCGATCTTGGCTTGAACTCGGTTCAAACTGGCCCGAGCTGCTGACCAAACCGAGCCGAGCTGGCCAGTCAAGCTCGAGGATCGAGCTGAGCCGAGTTCGAGTTGGGGTCAACAAGTGGCCGAGCCGAGTCAAGCTGTCGACTCAGTTTGACTCGTGTACACCTCTAGTCATAGCTTTCCTTTTCTTCTCCCATATCTCCACGTACTCGGACAATAATCCAACTATCTATTTTATTTCTTTTTGTTCATATTTTGCATATCTACATTCTCATACACCTCCTTACTTATAGTTTAAGCAACTCTTGATTGTATACTCTACAATTTATTAAACCTTCTGATCCTAGTGCATCAGAAGTCAAGTCTTGCTTGAACTTCTTTTAGTCTTTTTCGTCATCCACACATTGCATTCATCCTTCTTCTTCTAGTAGTTAGTATCTCCTCGAACTCACCTTTAATTGATTCATTATGATTTTCTTTGAGATGATTTGAGTGGATATATAGTGGTATATTAGTTGTCAATATTTTACATATATATTGTTGAATCTCTCATATGTTTAATTCACTTTTCCTTTTTCCCCCTTTGTAGCTACTAACTATTTCAAACTCATCATAGGTTGATGCATCATGATCTTCTTAGTGGTGATTTAGGAGAGTAGTGGCTTATTAGTCGATTTTTGGCATTGACAGTAATCGATTAATCAAATGACATAATGATTTTTGGAATCTTGAAAATCTCCAAAAAGTCTTAAATCCTATCAAAGTATGATATGTGGCAAGCGCAGGCAGTTAAGGGTGCTTAATTCCTTTTTGCACCATCATCGAAGTTTGCAACTAGAATCATCGATTGCACATCTTATTTAAGAGTCATATCAAGTTAGGGAATCTTTGATTCCCCTATCTAAACTGATTCTATAGGTCTAGCCAACTGTAGATTCTAGGTATATATCAGCTAGTGGTGATTCTAAGTTCATCAAATATATTTTAGCCTATGTCATATATCCACCAAAAAATCACACAAGACACGACATTATCATAGTGCGCACAACTCCCTGGTGAGAGCAACGTTCATAAAACTAAAAAATAAAAGCATATCCGAATCTAAGGTGGCGGCCACACAACAGGATATGACGGTGACTAGCAATTAGAAACTTCTTATAGGATAAAAGAGTTAAGTTTTGGGTCACGCTAATTTTTTTTTACCTTATTCCTAAGTCTTAAGTCTGTGTGACATTATCAACAAGTTGGACTGCAAGTGAATATTAAATATTTGTGTGATTCATTCAAGTCTACGTGGTTGGATTGCAAATAAAAATTACAACTCTGTGTGACATTATCAATAGGTTGGATTACAAATAAATACTACAATTGTTCATCCCCATTGTTGCCAATTCCAGTGAAAGTCAATCGTAGTGAATTATGTGTAATTTGGATAGATTTGAGTGGTGTATTTGGAGATCTATGGGAATATATGAAAAGGATCCTACGATAGTACAACTGGATCACATCGAGCGACGCCACCATATTCCTTAAGTGGTTGATTGAAGAATGATCGTGTAGACGCGGTTATAGGACAGATGGTAGAAGTAGAAGCAAAGAAGATCATACAGTTCTAAATAGTTATAGCAACCGTCAGAATATAGGAAGGATCTAGATGGCCAGAGTAAGGCTATAAATAATAGAGGAATTCAACAGAAAATTTTTGTCTCATACCAACCCAATCAAATCCAAATATTTCAATTATCCTTTTAATTATCCATCACTTTACATTCATCAGTGTAATTACTCTACTTTTCTACAAGTAAATTACACTTCCTAGTGTAATTTTTTTCACATTGGATTCAGTTCTCCATCTAGGAAGGTGATTCGCTGTCGTTTTTTGCAACCGACTGTAAGAATTTCTTTCTTATTTCTCTTTTACTTATACTAAAAAGTAATTTCATACGGAAGGCAAATATGTAACTTATCATCAAAGGACAAACCCTACCCATTGAATATCGTTTAATCCTATTTACATACTGAGCGAGTGACTGAATAAGTGGCCAATCTCATTCAATCTTGGTCATATTTGTTTATCTTAGCGCTTGGGGTCCTAGTTGGTTAGTTTAAATTGAGCCGCAAATTCAATTTTGACACGCCCACACTTACCATGTGATAAAAATTGGAAAAACAATGAGTAACAATAGTGACCATTGTATGTATATGGTGTAGTCCAACTAAGGAAAAAATGGATGGACACATGGATATATAATACATATGTCGAGGTGGACCCTACGGTCAAGGCGAATGAAATTGAGATTTTGAACACAATTCTAACCCATGATTTGTGGACAATTGTTCATTGACATGGGACTGTTGGATATTTTTTATTTGTTTATTTATTTATTTATTTTTTAAAACACACTCCACAATGGGTATTCCAACCCAAGACCTTTGTGTTGAAACTCCAGTGAGTCAGTCGAGGACAATATGTCTTTTGTTTTTAACCTTCTAATCATGTCTGCCCATCTCATAGTAAAATATCAAAATAGGCATTTTATTATTATTTTTTCAAACTATCACAATTTTGGATAGTTTGATTTGAATTACTTATATGTAATTTCAAAGTGCCTGCGTATCATCCGTCACGCTCTGCCAGAGTACGGAAGGTGTTTTCCGTGAGAAATAGGTAACCACTGATGCCTACTGTTTATTTAACATTCAATATGTTGATTAGGTCATACATGCTTGGGATAAAACAAAAATCAGCTTGATCCAAAACTTTTATGGCCCCCATAATGTTTTTAATGGACGATACTCATTCAAAACTATTTCCTATGGTTCAGTTGAGATTGAGATATACCACATCTTTGGTCTCATACCTTAAACTGGTCTTTAAAAATATATGAACAACATCTTTGGTCTCATACCTTAAACTGGTATTTAAAAATATGTGAACAGCATGGATGAAACAAATACATCATGTTGGGGCCCACAGAGCACCGACCACCAGCCGTTGGCTGGTGTCAGGGGGAGTAGCCAATCCGTTTCCGGGTTCGAGTACCCATATCCCATAGGTGGTTAAATTCCACTGGCGTTGAGTGTGTGGGGGTGTGTATGCGCGTGTTAAAAAAAAATTAAAAAAGGTAAGCGTCTTGTTTTTCTTACCGCGAGATGAGTTGAAACAAGTGATACACCCATGGGCTATTAAAGCCGGGTAACACCTAATCGGGCGCGGATTAGATACTTAAAGGTGAAGTGACGTCACCAAGCTTTGTGGACCTCACTACAATGAATCTGTTGTATCCATACTGTCCATACATTTGGAGAGATCATTTTATGGCATTACAAAAAGAATAAGATAGATCTAAAGTTTAAGTGGACCTCACCATAGAAAACAATGAGGACAATGACATCCACCGTTCAAAACTTCTTAGGGGCTACATTAGTATCCAATCAAGCTGATATATTTTTTTAAAACTTCATCTTTCTCTATGTTAACTTATGAATAGGTTGGATCTCAAAAACACATCACGGTGGGCCTATAAATGTTTCAACGGTGGGTGTAACTGCTTCCACGGTTTTCTGTGGTGGGTTCACTTGAACTTACATCTATCTCATTCTTTTTTGTAATGCCATAAAACTATCTATACAAGTGGTTGGAAAGCATTGATACAACACATGCATCATGGTGGGTCCACAAAACTTGGTGACGTCACTTCAGTAGGGTACTGACCTTGTCAGTATCTAATCCACACCCCACCTAATCCGCGTACGTATTTAAGATGCTCAGCCACAAAGTCAGGGAACCGGATTGGCTGGTGTACCTCACAGCAGCTATATAGCCACTGTAGGTACGTGTCGTGCGAAGACGAGCACTGACGCTCCTCGAGCTCCCTGTTGTACGAACGGTTCAAATGAGATCAAAGTTACATGGCCCCAAGGTGGTGTATTTATTATATCTACACCCTTCATCTATTTTTAGAGATCAATTTAGAGCATTATGCAAAAAATGAATCATATCAAAACATCATCTAGACCACACCACAAATAGCAGCGGAGATACTGATTCTCACCGTTAAACAATTCATAGACCACACCACAAATAGCAGCGGAGATACTGATTCTCACCGTTAAACAATTCATAAGGCCCACCATAACGTTTATTTTCCATATAATCTGTTGGTAAGGTCAAAAATACATGAATGAAGAGGAAATTTTTTTTTTAATATTGATCCAAAACTTTTGCGGCCCCAAAAAGGGTTTCAATGGTAGACATTCAATCCCCCACTGCTTTTTCCAGTATGGTCCACTTAGTAGTTAGATCTGTCATATTTTTGGTCTCAAGCCTTAAGACGAGCTCGCCAAATGGATGGACGGTTTGGATATAACACATACCTCATGATCAGACCCACACAACTTGCTGACGTCGATGAGCAGCTATATAGCTGGTGTGTGGTACACCAGCCAATCCGCTTCCGAAAGTCAGTGCACTACTCCGTCCTTTCAGTTTATATAAGTGGGACCCATGGTTCTGTGATCCAAACCGTTGATACGAGGGCCTGGCAACGGATAGCCACTGCACCAAGAATTCTTCTGATTTTAACCTTTTATTTATTGGCAGTGAACGTTCCTGTGTTTTTTTTTTTTTCGTTAACCGCCTTTTTGTGGCCCACTAATCGACCGTTTGGGATTTTATTTTATTTTATTTTTACATCAGGGAGATTTTTGGTGTATGGACCATTGGGTCCAGAACAACGTTTGGATATCTGAACCGTAGCCCCACTTGTATAACTGAAAACATAATTTGTAGCGTGGAAAGTTGAGGCGAGTACAGAAAAGGGGGGACATTATGAATTAACGGTCTGGATCATCATCATTTGGTCGGGTAGAAAGAGCTAGAGTAGATCCACCACTGACCTTGGAGGGATCCAAGGTGAATATTCCACGATCACAATATCATCCTGATCGAACGACCAGTATCCTCGGATTTTCATGGGACAGGTAGAGTATATGGTTATCGGAAATGGATTGGCTACTCCCCTTGCCACCATCCCGGAGGCTGATGGTCGGTGCTCTGTGGACCCCACCCTGATGTATGTCTTTCATCCATGCCGGCCATCCATATTTTTAGATCCTTTTAGTGTATGAGACCAAAAATTAGAGGAATATAAATTTCAGGTGGACTACACCACAGGAAAACAATAGCAATTGAATATCCACCATTAAAATCCTTCTCAGGCCCACTGTACTGTTTATTTGTCATCCAATATTTTGAGTAGGTCATAAAGACCCAGATGAAGGGAAAAAATAAATATCAACTTGATACGAAACTTTTATGCCCCCAAATTTTTTTAATGGTCTACGTTCATTCAACACTGTTTCCTGTAATGCGGTCCACTTGAGATTGGGATATACCTCATTTTTTGTCTCATACCATAAAATGATCTAGAAAAATAGAGGGACGGCATGGATGAAACACATACATCATGGTGGGCCTCACAGAGCACCGACCACCAGCCATCTGGTGTAAGGGGGAGTAGCCAATCCGTTCCCGTTATTCAGACCATTTGTTGGGTCTCGGGTCCCCGGAGGCGGATTGCGTTGTGAACCTGCCACTACCGACCTCTTTGGTGGCGGGACTTTACGGGCCCACCGTGATGTATTCCACCTTGTCCATTCCTTTTGCTGTCTCATTTTAGGCCATGAACCTTGTGGATGTTGCGCACCCGGTATTCACGCATCTCGATTAGGCTATTGGTCGTTGCAGGTGCTGACCTTAGGCATATATAATAAAGTAATAAATATATGGCTATGCATACACGAATTTATGATGTATTAGGGTTCAAGCTTCCGGCAAGTCACATACTATACTTATATGTGTTGAGCATGTAATGCGGTATAATGTATACTACTGTTTTAGCCTAAGAACTTATGGTTTAGGTTGATTGAGTTTGAATTGTTGTTTTTCCTAATTGTGAATAGGTCACATTATGAACTTAGTTAATCCAATTCTTAATAATCGTGCATAAGAAATCTCACTATCCAATTTATTCTAGAAATGTCTTGATTATCCGAACAAGTTATATACTGCTCATTAGTGGGCCACTAAACTCGAGATTATAGAAAAATGTTTGTTTTACTAGGCTTGACATCCATCACGGACATCGAACCAAGATCACGTTTCAAATTGCACAACTTGGACTCGCAAGACCAGTACATGAGATATATGAATATTTCTTAAATTAATTAAGAACTTAAGTTAAATGTTTGTATCCGTTATTTGCCAAAGTTCTATTTTCGGACCGTTAGATGATGACCAAATTTATAGCATCGATCGAGATTATTACCACGCTCATATCTGTATAGTTATACACCTGATCGACGTTCAGTGACCATCGATCTGAGTTAGGACCTTCTCGGTTGACTGGCACATTCGATCATCAGATGGTTGTGTCCAAAAATAAATCGCTTAGTGGGACACTGATCCTATGGCTTAAATTGACCCATACACCTCCCTTTGGGTCCCATTGGTTGGAAACAACCTCCCTTAGGGTTAGTATAATGAACAAATGGTCATTTTGGGCCATTTGTACATAATGTGGCACTATAAATACTATTTCATTTCCCCATACGAATTTGTGTCCTAGCTTTGGAGAGAGAGAGAGAGAGAGAGAGAGAGAGAGAGAGAGAGAGAGAGATTGATTGATTGATTGATTGATTGATCGGAAGAATTTGTTCTTCTCCCATTTGATTAGCGATATAGCTGGAACTGAATCCTTCATCGAAGTCTTCTCGGTGATGATAGGAGGTAAGTGTTGAATCACACTTGTAATATAGGGTTTTAATAGTTGTTTACCCCAAATCTTATAAGCTTATATGCTTGTTTAGATTTTAAAAAAAAATTCCCTAAAACCTTAACTCTAGAAGTGCTAAGTCAGGTGAACCATTACAAAGGTGCGGACCATTATTCCTACGTTGTTTTTTATCAACCCTTGAGGGTTTCAGTTAATGATTATTTATTGTAGATGGCTCGGTGTATGCTAACATATCTATATTTCGATTATGATTGCAAATCGTTCTATTACTTGCTTATTGATTCTCACATGTTCGATGAAATGCTTGATTGAATAAGTTGCTAAATTTATGGTTTATGTGAAATCTCATCATGATTGTTTAATGAATTTCTAGTCCTTAGTGATGTTTAGAATTACTTATGATATTGGGTCAGTCGGTAAATCACTCGAACTAAGGGGCGACCCGAGTTAGGTGGGCCACCATAGGCTTGTTCGATTGACCCGGGTCGAACATGGATGACCGAAAGTAGTTGGACTATACGAGATGCTTTCACCCAATGCCGATTGCGCCGATGTTCTCCTAGGTTAATCAAATTAGTCTAACAACCGATTGATCATGTATGTTCACAATGTATAACAACGAATAATTGAATTTAGAATACCCCTGTTCCCATTGAATGAGTCTACTAAAAACCGTTAGTGATACAATTTTATAAAGACTCATGAACTATGCTAGGTGACGTGCTTGCCATATTGGTAAAAAGGGGTGACGAGCCTGCCATATTGATACAAAATTGAGTGACGAGCTTCTTCGTAGTGACCATTGAGCACTTGTGAATGTTATGAGCCTACCGTATTATAAATAGAATTAATGTCGTAACTTCACCACATTTGTGCTTGGGTGATGACACTTACATTATTTGTGGTCGTCTTTGGGTGATGAACCCTAAAAAGTATCAGGGGACATAGGTGAGGATCCACTACGACTACAACGAGCCTCGTGATCCGGGTAGAGACTTTTGATATAATGGGGGTATCTTAGCTTCACCAATCTTCTGTATGAATTGAGATTAATAATTACTCGGTCAATCATATATATATATATATACATACATATATATATATATATATATATATCACATTGCATTAGATTAAGTTGTTATGATTTGGCATTTGAGTCACGTGATGAGGGAGTGTTGGCATTTGTGAAATAGACTTTGAATTCACTTGTGAGTGAGTGCTAGATTATAAAGTACATGCATTGTTTCGTAATCTCATTCGTGCATTTAACAAGAGTAATTAGGAAGTATTTGTTTACCTATTTTATCATTATCTGCACTGATTGAGTTGATAACATATGTAACTTATAACAAACGGAACCATTGAGTTAGCTACTCACTCCTACTTGAGAATGTATTTTAAAACACTAACCAGAAAATATTATTGATGCAAGTACTATCGAGATCTCAGATGGGTAGGCTTAGATCAGCCTGCACTACCTCTGTTTTGTTTTAAAGGATTGGACAAAAACTGAAAACTTTACACTTTAATCATTTTTTAATATGTATATTGTGGCTTGTATAATCCCCATTAGGATGGACACTACTTTTAGAATTATACATTTTGAATATTAGCCATATATTTTTGGGTTTAGTTACATTTATTTAACTTTTGATACCGCTAATTTAAAGTTACTCTGATTTTTATCATATGTGAATGTTAACCGGACTGCTCGGGCTTATGGGAACTCACTCATGTGCATTTTCGCTAGGTTCACACTTGGGAACTTAGGATCGGAGTCTCTGTACTCGGGTGCCAATTTTTTGGGCGTGACAGACTTACCAATCTCTTTCCTTTAAGGATCACAGGCTCACTGTATGTTGAGGAACCTGAGGAGGGGGTAGACTCTGAGATTGGAATAAAGTTGTCTGGATAGGGGAACATCTTGACTCGGTTGAGGAATGTGGTGAGCAATTCAGTTCAGGTGCCTTTCCTGGGAGGACAAGGGGATGACTAGACCATCTTGAATTGTAGTAAGAAGTGGTGGTGAATGCTGGCTGGAGGGTCTTTCCCTGGAGGACCAATGGATGGTTGGCCCATGTTTGGCTAGTACTGGAAGATGGGGAACGTGGTGGTTTTGGGGGCTTTCCTTGAAGGACCAGTGACTGATTGGTCCATGTCTAGATGGAGCTTGATGATAGGGAGAAAGTCAGCTTTGGGGCCCTCCCCTAGAGGACCAATGGTGCGTCGGTCCATGATTGACTAGGAGTTGGGTTATAGCTGGCTCAGGAGTATTTCCCTGAAGGACCAAGACTGGAGGGGGCACTAAGTAGGACAACGTCCCTTGTAAGGTGAGCGATGCGAACTCCAGAAGAGAGTAAATGGCATGGATGGACTGGGTTGGATGGGGATGAGACAGTTCCTATATAAGATTAACAGTAGGGGTGCCTAGTGTGCTAGGGCTCACTTGCTGCGGTAAGAGATTCTGGAGAATGTTATTAGCAGCTATGTCTAGGGTCACGATCGAAGTTTTTCTTTGGTCGATCAAATTTTGGATTGTATGTTTTAATATAAAACAAGTGTCCATCATGTGCCCCCTAGACTGATGGAATATGTAATACTTGTTTTCATTATAGTTTGGCAGCCTAAGTTGCAATGGGGAAGAAGTTACCTTTGTATTATAATGGCTAGTACGTTACTCTAAGATTGAGTTAATTGAGTAAAATGCCTAGGTTCATGAACCACACCTATTTACCGATTTTGATTAGAGTAATGTAGGTTCCATATCCATGGTTGTTTCTGTCATTGTTGTTGAAATGGCCAAGCTATATGTCCGAGAGGGGGGGTGGTTGTTTCTGTCATTGTTGTTGAAATGGCCAAGCTATATGTCCGAGAGGGGGGGGGGGGGGGGGGGGGGGGGGGGGGGTGAATAGGATTATGCCAAATTTAAATAAAGGATACAGCGGAATAAAGAATAAGAATTTAAATCACTAAACTTGAATTGCAATATAGGAATGGAAAGCAATCAAAAATTGTTCTAAGGACAACCTTACACCAAAAACCAAAGTTTATGGTAGGACAACCTTATTTCTAGAACAAATATAGAAATGAAAGCTCAAACCAATAAAGTAATAGTAAGCAATAAATTGCAGAAATATAAATCTAACTATTACACCATTCACCACTAAGCTTGAAATGAAATGATTACAACATTCACATCCACATATACATCCCACACTGAATAATTAAAGATATGAAATGAAAATCAAACAACCACAAAACACAAGGGATTATAGTGGTTCGCCTGTGTGTACACCAACTGTTCAACAACAGCTACACAGCTACTCCACTCCTAATATCCTCACATAGGGGATATTAGCGTTCACTAACAAAAATAGGCTTTCCCAGGTTCACCTAAAAACCTTCACAATTGTGTCTTTTATCTGTGAGCTTACACAATTTAAAAAAACCCTCACTTCTGAGTTTTCTGGCTCTCCTCAGATAACCAATACAATGAGATTTTTCTGGCAAATCTCAAAAGAAAATCAAACAGAATTTACAACAAATGTAAAATACTTGATTATTTCCTTCGTTGTAGCAGCACGGAAGAACCGGATTGGAGTAGAGATTTGAATGTCCAAGATCAATGTCCAATACTCACTTTATAATGGTTCTAGGTTCTAATAGATTTTAAATTAAAAACAACGGGCTAGCTTTAATTGATTTTGATTCCAAAAGAAGGAAAACAACAATTCCTCTTTTCATATAAGATTGGAATGCAAGAAACAAAATCAATCAAATAAAGATAAAGAAAGAGAATATTAAATAAGCACACTTAGCTGTGATGGAGCACAGAATTATCTCTCAGAAGGCCGAATTGAATTAGCTTGAATTGATTAAATTCTTCTGAGATTCGTGCTCTATTTATAGGTGAGCAAATCACATCTTCGACTGGTTTAAGGAGCTCTTCGACTGGTCGTAGAACCAACAGATATTTGAAAATTCAGGCGTGATAAGATTTGACCGTTTCACGACTGGTCGAAGGTATCCTTCGACTGGTCGTAGGTCTCCTTCGACTGGTCGTAGGTTCCGAAGATCATCGCTGGATGTTCACTCCCCAAGTATAGGGTTGTGATGTAGTAATAACTCGGTAAGACCGAGGTCGAATCCACAGGGACTGAAACCTATACGTTATCTGAAACTAACTAGGATTAGAACTAGAATGAGATGAAATCTAAATTGAGTGTAATTTGAAGAATGATTGTGAAATTATTATCTAAAACTTAGGAGAAATTCAGAAGAAAGACACTAGGGATTCAGAGGATCCACTTGTAGAGATTAGGGAGAACTATACTTGATTCATGAAAATCAACTGAACTTCCTTTGATGTAGTTTTCAAGAGATGAAAGGTATATGAATTAGAATGGATTCCATCACCAAACCATTCCCAGGAGACAAAGCAAACAACAGAATTAAACTAATTACCAACCAATCAACAGTGTACGAAGGCTAGGAAGGGTACCGACATCTAACCATACCCAGGAGACGATGGTGAACAACAGGGCTTCCTGACGTCATAAACATAAAAAGGAAAAGAACATGCTCAAAGCCATCACAGGCCCATTGTAATTTCAGTCACAAAAGACCATTAACGACTAAAAACATTCCCTTAATAAAACTCAAATCAACATCAGTTCAGTCTAAACAAAGGCACAAGCAAAGAGGCATCCCATCACGCTACAAGCTTCACCTCTTAGCCCTAGCTAAGAGGATTTAGCCACACATGATTGGGCTAATCATCTTTGAAAAGAAAAAAATTAATAAAGTTACTCTGTCTCTCTCTCTCTGGCGATAAATTTGTCGATCTTGGTCCCCTAGGGTCCGTCCCTTGCTCTGGTGAATTCTGAGTGTCAAATCCACACTTTTAGTGTCAGTTTTCAGTCAACGCTCCTGATTGCATCCTGCAACAAAACACAATTAAAATACTCCATTAAGCATTATTGTGTATGTAAAATCTGGCACTAATCGAGGTCTGATATGCAATATTTGACCCTCAACACAACCCCCAACCAGCATTTTGCTAGTCCCGAGCAAAATATGCGAAAATTAAGTTTGAGAATTACGAGACAATTCTTGTGAAGCCGAGTGATATTTTGAAAAACAATCCAGATATGAGAAATCTTAAGATTCATGAATGCTGATTATCAATTTCTCCTGGCCTCTCATGCACGGTGAATTTCATAATCAAGTTCAAATATTAATCCATCAATTAGAGAAATTCTAAACATTGAGTGTCATGAGTGTAGAGTGTAATCCCGACTTTCAACATTAATATTCAATTCTCTATTTCAGGATATCGTTGGTAACCAACAAGAGAATTCATGATAAACAAAATTTGCCTCATAGATCATTCTTTCATTTTTCTAGGTTTTTTTTTTTTAATTTATTTTATGTCAAGATGGGAATCAAATTTCACTTATAGGGAGCAAACCTATGGTGAAACTAGTCGCCCAACTCTTTCCAACTGTTAATCATGAAAAATCGAATCACACCTATGGGGAGCAAACCCATGGTGCAATTCTTTTTTATAACTAATGCTAAATATTTTATTTTATTTTATTTATTTTTTTTTCAGGCTAGTTCCTTTCATGCTTAGTGATTACCAAGTTAATCCTTCAATATTAACTGAAACCTTAATGTGTAAGCGAGATGTGGCATGTGAAATCATGACTCAATCAATATTTAAAACTTCTAATTTTGGATTAACAATTCAAACTTAACTATGAAATCTACAGATACTGAATCTAAGAGTCATAAATTACCAACATTACTTATCTTGTAATTCTAAATCTAAGATGGCCATCAAAATCACTTCGAATTCACCAGAAATTCTAAAAAAAATAAAAAATAAAAAATAAAAAAATAAATTAAAAATTAAAAATTTTCACAATTTTTGCTCAAGACGAAGAAAACACTGATTAGGTAACCTAATCTCCCACCCCCAACCTAAAATTTACATTGTCCTCAATGTAAAAGATATGAGCATGTTATGCACATGGGACAACTAAAGTAAATGAGAAGTGATGCGAAGATACTACCTGGATGACGAATCGAGAAAGACTTTCCAAGAGATCGCAACATGGAATCCAATCAGTACGAGAGAGAAAGCAACACAAAACTAACAAAAATAAAATCCTACCCATACCACTTTTGCAGGTGCTCTCGATTGCATTTAGCGCATGCAACAAGCCTTTAAACCCCTAGGTTGCCCCTAGTGGACGAGTTGTAGTCTCGTGAGGGTTTGCAGCAATGTTACCCACAAACATTGAATTGACTAATCATGGAATCAAAAGCTGGGTTGCCTCCCAGGAGCGCTAAGTTTACCATCTATCCTAAAATAACATAAAGCAAACTATTCTAGTCCTATGAAAGCAGGGAAAAGCTACTCGATCATATTGCAAGGTTCCTCTTCTGGCCAATATCTTGATAAGTTTCTCAATAAGTTCCTCAACAGGATCATCCAAAAGCCATTTTTGCAATAGGCTTGGACGCCTGGAGCATGACTTTCTAGAGAAACTTATGTACCTCATAAGAAATTTTTCGTTGAAATGCTTAAGGTATCCATAGTATATACAATTCACCTGTAACAGAAGAAGTTTCAAAATTAGTATCCCATGGTGAATCAAAGACTACAGGTAAATAAAATTTAGAAAAATTTTCGAGAAGTAATGTAGTCTCAATGCATTCCGAAGTTCTAGACTTGGGTTCAATTTTCAGCTCCTCTTCCTTTAATGGTAAGCATTCAGGGTCTAGGGAAGGAGGGGCTTCAGAGTGAGGGTTCTCTCGTTCAGTGATGACTACCGAGATGTTGTCTTGTAAGGCATTCACTTTTCCATTTAACATGAGATCGTTTGAATCTGCAAAGTGTGCTAAACAATCATCCAAAGAGTTGAGAAGTTCAGCTGAGCATGACTTATTTTCCACATTGGAGCTCGTGATGATCTGTCTAAGGAATCCATCATCCTTGAAAGTGGATGGAGGTACGCTCTCTTGCTCCAGTCCTGCACAGACAGATTGAAAATCAATAGGGGAAGCATCGATGTGGCTACTCTGTTCATTGAAACTACTCAATCGAGGCGGTAAATCGTAAAAATGTGACAGTTTAGATGGCGACCTCAACTGGGTGGTTTCAATTTCAAGAGTCATATTAAGTGGCTCGTCCATCTCCCGTTTCATATCATCATTCAATTCAGGGGAGTGGTCTAAACATGCATCACAAGGGTTGGAAGGGTCAGTTGAAATTGGTTCATTCTCCATATTCAAATCAGTCATGTCAGACAGGTGGAGTAGATCATTATGGTTGACAACTTCCTGAACCTCTTGATCATTGGCAGGGGCTACACTTGAGATTGAATCCCAATACTCATCATCGTCAAGTTCCGTGCAGTGTGTATTTGGGATGGGATCACATTCTTCACATTTTATTCCTTGATTGGGTTGAGGTTCGAATAAACTAACCTCAACCTCATCAATGTAATCATATATTTCATGTGAGTGAAGTGTGTCACTATCATTATATTTAAAAGACACCCACGTCTCTTGATCATTCCTTTGGATAGTCATCGAGATCGACTCATCTGGAAATTGAACCATGTGCTCATCAATACGATCCAACTCTTCATTCTCAATTGTACTATTTTCCATAGTCGCATCACGTGAACTCCACTGTTGTACATCTTTTACAAGTTCTTGAAATCGTTGGAGCGTGTTTTGTTGAATGAGTTCCAGATTTTGTATGGAGTTCTGAAGTGAATTCTCTTGGATCGTTCTTTGTTGGATTTCTGAGGTATAGGACCCAAGAGAATTGTTATCATGATGCATTATTGATTCAACTTCCCAATTTTGATGGTTCCATTGATCATATGTATGAGGTTGTGTATGGAGAGTTGGATTCGGTTGAGGCTGAGGTGCATTAGCCTCAATTAACCTATTAAGGCGTGATTCAAGCTCTTCTATTAATTTTCTCATGTCCGCAGCAGAGTCTGTGTCACTTTAAGATGAATTCTCTTGGATCAATTTTGGTTGAATCTCAAAGGTGGGGGATCCAAGAGAATTATCACTATAACATGTTGTTGGTTCATCTTTCCGCCATTGATGGTTCCACTGATTAGAGTCATACAGATCATGTGTGGGAGAATCTGATGGTTGGTAATACATATTATCACTCATAATATAATCACGCATTATTTTCTTTTTCTCGGATGAGTGATAGTAATTCTCACTCCCATAGTTATGATAACCCCAACACTCACGTACTGTCTTGTTAATCTGTGGGGTGTAATTGTTCTCTTGCATATGATCGCGTAAGGATTTCTTAACCGATGAAGCGTTATACTCTGGTCGGTTCTCGATGATTGTTTCAGGAAAATTCTGAGACATAGGTTGATTTCTATCATCATTATCATCCTAATATAGATTATTCTTATCAGCATACTAACGTTCCCACTTGTACATATACATGATGAGTCCACAACTCAAATCCTAAAAAAAAGGTCCTATAGCAGTATAGAAAGTAGGTAAAGGAGAAGTTAGAAGGAAGTTACCAAGTTAGAAATTCATATGTTAAGATCCTGCAAAAGAAAACAAAAGAAATTAATTCCTAAAAATAGAAAATACAACCCTAAGCCTAAAAAATAGAAAAAGTAGAGAAATTAGAAAGATATCACCCAATTAGAAGTTTCTATCTTAAAATCCTACAAAACAAGAAAACAGGTTAGTTTCTATAAATCAGAAAAACCTAAACCTAAAGTTAGTAAAATCCTAATCTTAATCTAATTCTAAAATCAATTAATTTCATAAATACGTAGCTGTCAGTCCCCGGCAACGGCGCCAAAAACTTGTTCACTCCCCAAGTATAGGGTTGTGATGTAGTAATAACTCGGTAAGACCGAGGTCGAATCCACAGGGACTGAAACCTGTACGTTATCTGAAACTAACTAGGACTAGAACTAGAATGAGATGAAATCTAAATTGAGTGTAATTTGAAGAATGATTGTGAAATTATTATCTAAAACTTAGGAGAAATTCAGAAGAAAGACACTAGGGATTCAAAGGATCCACTTGTAGAGATCAGGGAGAACTATACTTGATTCATGAAAATCAACTGAACTTCCTTTGATGTAGTTTTCAAGAGATGAAAGGTATATGAATTAGAATAGATTCCATCACCAAACCATGCCCAGGAGACAAAGCAAACAACAGAATTAAACTAATTACCAACCAATCAACAGTGTACGAAGGCTAGGAAGGGTACCTACATCTAACCATGCACAGGAGACGATGGTGAACAACAGGGCTTCCTGACGTCATAAACATAAAAAGGAAAAGAACATGCTCAAAGCCATCACAGGCCCATTGTAATTTCAGTTACAACAGACCATTAACGACTAAAAACATTCCCTTAATAAAACTCAAATCAACATCAGTTCAGTCTAAACAAAGGCACAAGCAAAGAGGCATCCCATCACGCTACAAGCTTCACCTCTTAGCCCTAGCTAAGAGGATTTAGCCACACATGATTGGGCTAATCATCTTTGAAAAGAAAATACTTGAAAAGAAAAAAAATTAATAAAGTTACTCTGTCTCTCTCTCTAGCGTATAAATTTGTCGATCTTGGTCCCCTAGGGTCCGTCCCTTGCTCTGGTGAATTCTGAGTGTCAAATCCACACTTTTAGTGTCAGTTTTCAGTCAACTCTCCTGATTGCATCCTGCAACAAAACACAATTAAAATACTTCATTAAGCATTATTGTGTACGTAAAATCTGGCACTAATCGAGGTCTGATATGCAATATTTGACCCTCAACACTGGACTTTGAGTCGTAGGTTTACGACTGGTCTTAGATGCAGTCGACACTGTTCCTTCGACTAGTCGAACAAACCCTAGGACTAGTCGAAACCTAATAGAAAATATCCGAATTTTGTAACAAACTTACGACTGATCCAAAAATTTCTTCGACAGGTCGAAGCAGTACTAGGACTAGTCGAACAAAGTCTAGGAGACTAGAACTGACCAAACTCACGTAAATCAAACATATGACTTATGTATCCAAAATGGCCTACTCTAAAGGTCAACCTAAGGTTAGTCAAACCTCAATCGTGAAGTAAGGACATTGAAACTTAAGGACAAGTGACCTTTGAAAGTAGTAAACCTTGAAGTCTTGTTGTAGCTAATCCTTGAGAGTATCTTGAGTTCTTTACGATCGAACTTGTAAGCTTCTTGATATCTTGCAATGTCTTGACTTGAGAGCAATTCTTGTCAATCACAGTTGAACTTGAGTAGAACTTTCTTCTTTACACTTGTGAGCATTACTTGTTCATCAAGGTTGATCTTGAGTGGATCTTTGTTTAATCTTGAGTAGAGCTTCATATAGCAAGTTACATACCAGTGTCTTTGGCACCACAAATTTGACAATAGAAAGGGATATAAACTATAGCACTTACAGTTGTCCCTGTTGAGGGATGAATGGTGTGCCTTGGGCAAAGGTAACAAGATCATCATCTTATGTTGGACAAGGGATGGGGGCATTGTTATCATTAGTAGGCTCGTATTCGGTAGACTCATATTCAAAAGGCTCTTCATCCACTTGATCACACATTCCCAAGGCGGCCTGATGCGGCCAAGGGGAGATTGTCTTAGCCCTTGTTCCGGTTTTGACTTGTCCCCGACGTGGATCAGTTGGATGAAGTTAACATACAGATATGAGATGAGGTATCCAAATATATTCGAGTTTATCGAGTGGACAATCATGGAGATCTGCTCTTCCTCATCGAAGGGTGTTCTCATTTTGGCGGCCATAATCCGCCACCATACAATGTAAGCTGACAAAGACTCATCATTCCTTTGTCTTAAAGTAATAAGATCTGCCCTTCTGAGTGTCATATTTAGATCGCACATGAAGCGATTTACAAATGCATGGGTAAGCTATTCCCAAGTTTTAATCCGATAATAATCAAGCGACATGTATCATTCCAATGTGTTTCCCTTTAAGAACTTTTGAAATAAACGGATTAATGCCCAGTCATTCTCTGTCATGGCATTAAGTTCCCCACAAAATGCTTTAAGGCGGGCTATGGGGCATCCTGTGTCGTCGTATCGTTTGAATTTTGGTACCTTGTGTAGTGTCATTTCAAAATCATTTAAAATTTCATCAAATTATCTTTCCATCAAGCACAAGATCACCCCGATCTAACCTGTAACAAGGGAGTTATGACTGCCTTTTGTGAGACCATATGATGCATTGCCCAAATCACGATCATTATTTTACCATGCGATCCCACAAAAATTATCATAATACCCTCATTACAGGTTGAATCGAGATGATCTTGTGCTCGTTAGAAAGATAATTTGATGACTTTCAAATGGCTTCAGAATAATCTCATTTGGATACCATTTTACTTTTCAAAAGTAGACCCGAAGTCCATATTGCAATTTAGATAAAACAACGATCTCAATTTGGACAATGCATTATGCAATGCCACAAAATGAGTCACAACTCCTTCATTATAGGTCAAATCATGGTGATATTATGCTCATTGAAAAGATAATTTGATGAAATTTTAAATGACTTCGGAATCATCTAAGTTGGACACCGTTTGACCTTTTAAAAGTGGACCCGAATTCTAAATTGTGTTTTGGACAATGCCTAAATTGTGGTTTGGATTATGCATTGCACGTTCTCATGAAACCACCCATAACTCCCTCATTAATGATAATTTATACCATTCAAAAATAACTCAATATTACTAAAAGAAATAAAACAAGGCTAAAGCCAATAATATTAATATGTTTAAACGTAATTACAATAGGCTAGAAGATAAATAAAAAATGAAATAAAAATGATAGCTAATGACAATCTGTTCAACGTCCAGTAAATACTAATCATTTTAGGCAAGAAGGTCGCAAGGTAAGAAGGCTAGATCACCTGCTCAATTGACGTCATGGCAATGTGACCATTAATGGAGCAATTACTTGTTCGTTACTCAATATTAGGTTCCATGGCAAGACAATCGATAGTGGGAAATTTTTTTATAATTAGTTCATAGAATGCTTGGGCTTTGTGTCTAGATGGTCGTTAGAAATGAAAATATACTCATTATCCTGCACGACTAAGCTTCGTATGCCAGTCGGTAATGATTAGATGATCACATATCCATTATTCAGCCATGTATTTCATAAGTGAGAATGTTTGTGGGGTGGCAATCTATTTGTTGCTTGGAACCAAATTCCGTAGGTAAGATAATCGTAGAATGATTATCTATTTGTTGCTTGAGACCTTATTTCGTAGACGAGACCGACAACCTATCCGATGTTCGAATTGAACTATGTCGCAAGACAACTATGGTTAAGAAGGGTTTATTCATTACTCGAGAGAAACATCATAGCGACATAATAGATGGAATAACTAAGCACATAGGATAAAAGACCTCGCTAGCCTTGTATTCGAAACTTAGAGATCTTTCCAAAAGGTCTAGTGGCGTGACCACAAATGTAATATGGCAAGCTAACTAATTATAATCTAATTGATTCGGGTGGCTTGCAACATTGGTTAACTAACAACGGAGGAGTTAAAATTGAATAAAAACTAAAGTGTTCATGGTGAACGAAGGATAGACAGCGTTGCATAGAAAGAACGATGTTGTATTTAGGGGTGCACACGGTTCGGTTCGGTCCGGTTCTGGGGTGAAATCGGAACCGAACCATTCCTTACGGTTTTAGGATTTTCACAACAGGAACCGGACCGTTAACACCCTAGAACCGAACTGGAACCGGACTGTGAAAATCGGTTCCACGGTTCTGGGCTTTTTATAATTCAGCCCAATTACATGTTCTCTTTTATAATTTAACCCATGTCCATTCATATTGTGATCCATTTGATGAATGGTTTAGATATTGTATATGACGTGAAAAAATACATTTATGAAAACAATCAAAGAGTGCATTGTAAACCATAAATCATGAGTTAAATATACAACTAAAATATACTGTAAACTCATAGTTCCAAGTTCGGTTCCACAGTTCAGTTCCAAGTTCGGTTCCATGGTTCAGATTCACGGTTCGGATTCACGGTTCAGTTCGGTTCTACATACCCCCAAACCAGAACCGAACCGAACTAAACGGTTCTTTAATTTTTGGAACCGGAACCGGTGCCCTCTAGAACCGGACCATGTTGCGCAGCACGCCAACAACGCAGTGAGCCTAGATCCAATCTAAGGCCTCACCCATAAACGATAGACAGGAAGAAATATAAACTAGAAATAGATCAAAGCAATCCAAAACAAACCACAAGACAAGATATACGTGGAAAAATCCCAAACTAGGGTAAAAAACCACGATGCAAAATTTCACTATGAAGAGAAACGAAGATTACAAGGCAATATACTAACCTCTCCCTTGGAAGTACAGAGAAAATCCTTTGCCCATACCTCAGAATAATTTCCTAAAATTCACCTTAACCTAGAATAGCCCTAGGGACCCCAATTTATAGTTTGGCAACTTCCCTTTCCGCATCCCAGTTGCGAAAGGACTTGCGACACGAAATCCGCGAAACTCCTTTCGCATCCCAGTTGCAAAAGGACTTGCGACACGAAATCCGCGCAACCTCGACTGGTCGTGGGCAGCCCCAGACGTGGCTCCACTTCTCAACAATCTCCCACTTGGAGACACATCTCCATAAACCTTTGTCTTCTTCATCCAGAGTGCACCACCTCCCCGTCTTCAAGCCTGAAGACCAATCAAAGCTGAACAGAGCTTCAGCTTCTCCCTTGTGACCGCCTTGGTCAGCATATCCGCAGGATTCTCACTTGTATGAATCTTCTCCAGAGCAATCGATCCATCTTCCAATAACAAACGTATGAAGTGATATCTGATGGCAATATGCTTGGTCCTTGAATGAAAGGCTGAATTCTTAGCCAAGTGTATTGCACTCTGACTGTCACTGTACAACTTGCAATCTGCTTGCTTCTTACCCAACTCTTCCATAAAACATTGCATCCACACCATCTCCTTGCATGCTTCTGTAGCCGCAACATATTCTGCTTCTGTCGTACTAATAGATACTATCTTTTGTAACTGAGAGACCCAACTGACTGCAGCACTACCTAGAGTAAAAACATAACCCGTAGTGCTTCTTCTGCTGTCGATATCTCCTGCCAAATCTGAATCCACGTAGCCTTGTAACTTGATTTTCGATCCACCATAACACATCCCTACGTCCTTAGTACCTACCAAGTACCTAAGGATCCACTTCACAGCTTCCCAATGTTCCTTCCCGGGGTTGTTCATGAACCTACTAGCAACTCCCATTGCTTGAGCAATGTCTGGCCTTGTGCTCACCATAACATACATGAGACTCCCAATAGCTGACGCGTATGGGACTTTAGCCATGTAGTCCTGTTCCTCCTGCGTCTTTGCACCTTACTCCTTAGATAGCTTGAAGTGGTTGGCTAATGGAGTGCTAACTGGCTTAACACCTCCCATATTGAATCGATCAAGTACCTTGGCTATGTACTCTGCCTGTGACAAAACTAATTCTTGTTTTTCCTGTCACGCTTTATCCTCATGCCTAGGATTGTTTTGCAGCTCCTAAATCTTCATGGCAAATTCTCTAGACAATTGTCTTTTGAGATCTGAGATGTCCTCCATGCTTGAGCTAGCCACAAGCATATCATCAACATACAGAGAAGGATGATGTATGACGTATTAAACTTCTTCAAGTAACAACAGTGGTCTGCATGACATCTCCTAAAACCGTTTCCCGACATGAAACTATCGAACTTCTTGTACCACTGCCTCGGGCCTGCTTCAGCCATATAGACTCTTCTTCAGTCTGCACACCTTGTTCTCATTACCTGGTGCCACGTATCCTGTCGGCTAATGCATATATATATATCTCTTCTTCAGGTTCCCCATGAAGAAAGGTTGTCTTAACATCTAGCTGTTCTAGATGTAAGTCCTCTGAAGCCACTATACTCAAGACCATGCGAATTGTAAACATTTTCACTACCGGTAAAAATATTTCAGTGAAATCGATACCTGCCTTTTGTTGAAACCCTTTCATAACCAATCTGGCCTTGTACCGTTTCAAACCATCGTGCTCCTCCTTCAGTCTGTAAACCCACTTGTTATGAAGAGCTTTCTTACCCTTGGGTAGAGTGACTAGCTCCCATGTACGATTAGACTCAAGAGAGTCCATCTCATCATCCATGGCCTACTCCCACTTAACCCGTATATCTGACTGTAACGCCTCTTCAAAACACTCTGGCTCACCATTATCTGTCAGTAGTAGATAATGTAAGGAGGGTGAGTATCGGACCGTGGGTCTCCTCTCCCGAGTAGTCCTCCTCACAACTGGTGTATGCGGCTCTACCTCATCCTGTGGCACTGTAACACTCATGTCCGGTAACTCTTCCAACTCTACGAATTCCTTTTTCTCGGCCTTATTTTCCTACACACTGTCCTTATGCATCACTTTTTCATTAAAGACTATGCCCTTGCTTCTGATGATTTTTCTGTTTTCTGCATCCCAGAACCTGTAGCCAAATCATATTGCCCATAGCCTATAAACGTGCACCTCCTAGAACTTCGCATCCAGCTTGTTTCTGTGCTCTGCATCAATGTGAACATATGAAGTGCAACCGAACACTCTGAGATGTGCAAGGTTCACTTCTTTCCCAGTCCACGCTTCTTCTGGTAGCCCACCATCCAATGGTGTCTGGGGACTTCTATTGATGAGATATGCGGCAGTATTCACAGCATCTGCCCAAAAGGTCTTGGGCAACCCTGCATGTAACCTCATGCTCCTGGCCGCTCAAGGATGGTCCGTTAATGCGCTAAGCCACACCATTCTGTTGTGGTGTCCTGGAATCGTTTTCTGATGTTTGATTCCATTTGCTGCACAATACTCCTCAAACCTCTTATCACAATACTCTCCCCATTGTCAGATCTGAGACACTTACTGTTTTACCTGTCTCATTTTCTACCATAACTTTCCACTTCTTAAATACATCAAATACATCAGATTTATGTTTTAAGAAGTAGACCCACAGTTTTCTACTAGCATCATCAATAAAGGTAACAAAATAACGTGAGCCACCAAGAGATAATACCTGTGCGGTCCCCACACATCAGTGTGTAAGTTCCAACAGATGTGTCTTGGAGCGCGTCCCGTCTTCTTGAAGCTTACCCTCTTCTGCTTGTCATACACGCAGTCCTCGCAGAATTTCAAGTCAATAGACTTCAGCCCTGGTAGCTTTCCTTTTGACAATAGCACTTTCATCCCTTTCTCACTCATATGTCCCAGCCTCTGATGTCATAACTGCCCATTCACTCCAGTTGATGCGACTGAGGAGTGAACTATACGATCCTGAAGTCACGTACAAAGTACCTTCCTTTTTGCTCGAGATATACCAAGGCACCTTTTGTGATCTTCCAGGAGTCACTGGTGAATGTCGTCACATAACCGGTATCAACCAACTGTCCCACTGAGATTAGATTACGTTTCAAACTCGGTACATGTCTGACATCCTTCAATTTCAAGACCGTTCCGTCTTTCTGATTTACATGAACATCTCTCTTTCCAACAATATTGCACGGCTCATCATCACCCAGGTAGACTCTCCCAAAGTCACCTGACACATAATCACGCGGAACTTCCTTACACGAAGTAGCATGAAACGAAGCACCCGAGTCTATAACCCAAGACTCATTCCTCGCATCAAGAGACAAGATCAACGCCTCTGTGTCGCTCTCCTCATACAGATTCACTGAATCTTTCCCACCTTGAGAGATTCCTTCTTGTTTCTTGAGCGCCCTGCAATCACGTTTCATGTGTCCATTCTTGCCGCAATGCCAACACCCGTCTTTGTCTTTCGATCCCTTGGACTTATTCCTTGACTTAGAACGCCCGTGTTTATTGCCTCCTTTGTTCAGCGATCTTCCTCTTCCTTCAACGTTTAGAGTATTCCAAATCCCCTGAAACTCCTGATGCCTTCCTTCTAGATTCTTCGCTGAGAATTAGACCGGCCACATCATCAAATTTCAGCTTTGTCGATCCTGAAGAATTGCTCACAGCAATCACCAAACCATCCCAACTGTCTGACAAACTGGATAAGATCAATAACGCCCTGACCTCATCCTCAAAGCAATGCCAACGGATTCCAACTGGCTCGTGACTGTATTGAACTCGTTTAGATGTTTAGCCACGCTCCCACCATCTGACATCTTCATGTTGAATAGCTGTTTCATAAGATGAACCTTGTTGGATGCTGAGGGCTTTTTCATACATGGTGGCTAGGCTTCCATTAATTCTTTTGTCGTTTTTACCTTGGATATATTGAAGGCGACGCTCTTAGACAAAGAAGTCGGATCGTTCCTAAAGCCTTCCTATCCAGTAAAAACCATTCATCATCTGTCAACTTTTCTGGTTTTTCTCTTTTCCTCCTAGAGGAATATAGAGGTCCTTCTGATACAGATAATCCTTCATCTGCATCTTCCAGAGGCAAAGTTTAACCATCAAACTTCTCAATTCTAGTTTTTCCATCTTCTGCCATCGCTCCCAATAGAACTAAACCAATAGCTCTGATACCAGTTGTTGCGCAGCACGCCAACAACGCAGTGAGCCTAGATCCAATCTAAGGCCTCACCCACAAACGATAGACAGGAAGAAATATAAACTACAAATAGATCAAAGCAATCCAAAACAAACCACAAGACAAGATATACGTGGAAAAAACCTCCAACTAGGGTAAAAAACCACGGATGCAAAATTCCACTATGAAGAGAAACGAAGATTACAAGGCAATATACTAACCTCTCCTTGGAAGTACAGAGAAAATCCTTTGCCACACCTCAGAATAATTTCCTAAAATTCACCTTAACCTAGAATAGCCCTAGGGACCCCAATTTATAGTTTTGGTAACTTCCCTTTCCGCATCCCAGTTGCGAAAGGACTTGCGACACGAAATCCGCGAAACTCCTTTCGCATCCAGTTGCGAAAGGACTTGCGACACGAAATCCGCGCAACCTCGACGGTCGTGGCGGCCCCCAGATGTGGCTCCACTTTCAA
>JAJHSJ010000008.1:58864592-58987581 GCA_021015155.1 Magnolia officinalis
GCATAAGTTAACATGTTATCAAATCAATCAAGCAGTAATGATAGCATTACAATCAAGCATTTCTAACTACTCTTATTAATGCAAGAATGAAGTGACATGATGCTGTATGCCCTTGCCAAACCACCCTCAACGACAAATCATCTTACGTTCGCGAATGCTTACTCCCTCAGTGCGCCAACATCTACAGCACATGCGGTGCGATGATGCTCATGATTACCAAGTTTTTATTAGTCCATTTCAAACAGCAGTATTGGGAAAACTAGGTACCTCCCTTGTATCATTCCCAAACATGATCCATTCTAGGGTCGTCAATCCTAGTTATTCTCATACGATGTTATGGTTTAGAAGCGTAGTGAAGGCATCGCAAAGGGCTCATCACCCGTCAGGCGGATACAGATCTCACCGTATGCGGCTCAATTGCTGGCCGTCAGCTCGAGTACAGGTCTCACCGTACTCGGCTCAATCACTAGCCCGTCAGCTCAAGTACAGGTCTCACCCGTACTCCGGCTCAACTCACACTCTAGTTGCTGTGAAAGACTCGTGGCCAATCACAGACCCTTGGATGTACTCCGATGATACTACGGAGGACTCGTCGCCCGTCAGCACGACGAGCACAGATCTCACCGTACTCGCTCTCGCCGAGGTATCGACAGCTCGAATACAGTGTCCCATACCACCATATTCGGCTCACGAGTTGATTGCGCAATGGTCACTACGGGGAGGCACATGGCCCCAGCGTAGGCCGACAGCTCGACCACGGTGTCCCATACACCATGCCCGCTCATCGTACTTAGCGGATCTAGGTACCATGGTTAAAAACGGGGATCGCCACTGGTAAGTTTGGTACCCTAGGTTCAAGCAGTAGTGACCAAACAGGGTGAACACACATAAGGCAGATCGGGTTTACTTGACGAGCTCGACTAGCACGATCGCCCGTTGAGCTGCACGACATGAAGTGCATAAACAACTTCGTATGGCCTAGCCACTGCCGACAGGCAACGGACGACTCGAGTTCGTCGAACACATCCCACGTGGCAAATGAAATCTCAGCCACGAGTTCAATCTCGTTACCGATTGCCTGGACTATAATCATAGCCCCAAACGCAATCATTACAGAGATATAAAGCAGTAATGGATCAGGATTCAAATCATACAATCAGTCTGGTATTATCCGTTTAGGGCTGCCAGGGCTGTTGCAACGCACTCGTTGCTCCGCTCCCCCATCACCCATGACGGATCATACAACATAAATATAAATTTAAACATATGCATTACATAGTTAAAATCATAAAACAGTTGAGCATGTTTATGAATCACAACACAAGCATGAGTTTGTCACATGTTCAAATCCTAATCACACACCTATCAAAGGAGATCATACACATAGTTACAAGAGGTTGAGAATCATATCTCAACACCCTTATACTTTACAATTTGCTACTACTAACACTGCACATTCAACATTTCAGAAACACTTAAACAACCATACATCAACATACATGACATATGTCGATCACATAGGCATTAGGCCACATCCTTTCGCTAGGGAGTTGCCCCAATCAACACGCGTACACCCACGACGGATAGTCATGGCAAGCAGGAATCCAAGTTCCATATCCATTCAGTCATTTCCACAAACACTTGGGCCCCACATTTTAGCATATATAGTGTATACTGGCCGTGGCGTGATTTAGGGCAAATCCTTTCGTCAAAGGGATATCGCCATTACAACAATCATATATCCATGACAATTAGTCATGGCGAGCACGAATGAGAATGCTATACTCATTCAGCCATTTCACAACACTTAGAATACACTATTCCAACATACCTAGTGTATGTTAGCAAACATGTATTAGGGCTATTCTTTCGCTAAGCGGTTATTTTATCCGTGTATACATATTCATACAACAATTAATCATGACAATTATTTTCCAAAATCCGCACGTATGCGGAATTCTAAATACGCAATTTCAACATACATGACGTTACACTGAACATGTATTTTTGCGATTCTTTTCGCCAAACTAACCATTTTATCCACACATGATATATCAAACATTAATAAACATGTCAAACATTTTCCAAAAAATACGTATACGGTATTTATACGTATATCTAGAGTATGTGAAAATCCATATTCTTTATCGCTAATCGAAACAGGAAACGGAAAGCACTTTGTACATGTGCATTTGCATACAGATCATGACTATCATTATCTGACATTGAAAGCGTTGAAAAACGTAACTTATATATACGCTTAAAGTCCTCACCTTTGGTCGTAGAATCGTAACGAGACGATAGGTTTGCTAAGCTTCCGTATTCGGCAGTTTAGCAACCTAGAGAACGGAATAGGTTAGCTATTTCACAACCTACAACAGTCTAAACTCCAAAACAGATTAGGGTTAGGGTTTCTTACCTAGAAACGGGGCTGGAATCGCCGGAAAAGCGATGAGAAAGGATGGTGCACAGCCCGTGTGGTGGCAGGGAACGACGGCAGGGAGTTTCTCCCACTTCTCCCTCACTTCCTCTCTCTTTTTCCCTCTCTCAAATCCAAATTCGTATGGCTGGAAGGGAGGGGTTTAAGGTCCTTATTATAGCCTAAAACTTCACCGAAATAGACTCCTGTTCAAGGGTTACTGCTAATATAGGTATATTCGCCACTTTTCCAGCTCAAAAGAGATGTTCTGGTGGCCCTCCTTGAGCCAAACGTCAGACTTAAGCTCACCACACATGGATCTATGTGGGATTACGTTTTTTCGACTCGATCGGATTCCCAGATCGCACGTGGCGGACCACTTTCAGTTCAACGGTCAGTGGCACACGATCCGAAATTCCAAGTACATGTAAATGTTCCTGAAATTTTTCTTAATCCGAGGGTGTAATTGGTCTGATTCTGACGGTCTTTGTTTGCTTAATACGATCGCAAGTAAAAGGTGCCAGATCACTATTCCAGATATTTAATTTTGGAATGGGAATAGTGTTTTTCAACACTCTCCTCACTCCGGAGTGAAAAGAATGGCCGTGGGACATCGGAATCACCTGATTTTGAGATGATTGTCAAGCCAGTGGGGCGGTCCTGGTTCCTTAGCTTCATGTTAATCGGGACTCCCGATGTGCGATCTAGACCTAATACGAAGTTTCGTTTCATTCCCGAGAGCAGACCGGAAATGAGTTTGTTTTCTAACTTAGGGTAACCTAGAGTCACATGTTTTACAAGTTTTGGGTCTTGCAGATCGTATTAAAGCGATCCCAACGGATTTCATGGCTAATCGAGTTTGCACTTAGTTAACTTGTTAAATTTCTAAAGGATTTATCCAATTGTTTTCTGGTTGAGATGGTACTTAGGCCTTTGTAGTTTGTATATAAAGTGATCCAAGTTTTACTACTTAGCTAGTTTAAGTTAGTGTCTAAGGCGAAAGTGTTTTGAAAAAATTGAAGGCACAAGGTAGTGAAGGTGGGAATTTGTGAAGGAAATGGGTTCAGAAGCGATTTTAGACTGTGGGGTTCAGTTCTGACGAAATAATAAGGTATTAAAGAGCAACCCATCGCCTAAGGACATCTAATCCCAAATTGGCAAAAATCCGGGATTTACAGTACTACTAGGTGGGTCCCACATGAGTGGTCCACCAAGGCTTGATTAGTCTATATTTGTGATTTTCCTCCCTCCATCTGGGTTGACCGAATAGACAGCAAGTGGACCTCATTTGCTGGACGTCCAAAAAGAAATCTGGACAGTCCAGATTTACTGATCATATTAGGTGGGCCACACACACATCATTATCATCACCATAAGAAAGAAGTAAGAAGAAGAAGAAGAAAGAAAAGAAGAAGAAGAATAGAGAGAGAGAGAGAGAGAGAGAGAAGAGAAGAAAGAAGAGAAGAAGAAAGAAAGACCAACCAAAGGGAGGGGACCCTGCCACTATGGGCCCTTCAAAAGATCCAAACCATACATCATGATCATCGTAAGGGTCTCATGCATGCATGGCCCTATAATAGAAAATCTGAGGTGGGGATGCCCAACCCCACCATGCAATTCAAGGGTCTAGATGACCTATCAATGAACTAAATCAAATAATACATCCTGATGGGGTCCATGGAGGATGGCCCCCATGGCTTGTGCATGCAACCAAGGTGGGCATTGGCCAACCTAGGGGTAAAATAAGATCTCCACCATTGATTGGTGGGGTCCTATATGCCCTTAAGCAAGAATAGAATGAAGATCCATGGAGAAAATGAAAGAAACTACACCTAAGATCTTCTTGTCCTTCTTCCACCAATGGCTTCCAATGCTCTAAGGAGTGAGATTGAAGGGTTAGATAGATTTTTTAGGGTTAGATTTGGGGTGGAAAGCTTGCAAAGGGCTGGAATTTTTTTTTTTATTTATTTGGGAGCTCTCTTCTCTCTTACAATGGAGGATGAAAAATGAGAAGGAAAAAGGAGGGAAAGAGAGATAAGAGAGAGAGGGAGTAGCTAGGTAGGCTCTCTCTCTCATAGGTAGGTATGATTGGTTTGGGGAAGAGAGGTGCTACGGTGATCATTGCTTGTAAGAGAGGCATGGCTAAACTCATCATTGCCTTGTAAGAGGCATGGGGCTATGGAGTAGGGTGGTAGGGTGGCTAGGTGTAGGGGTGATGTCATCCTCATAATGACCTAGGGAAATGTGTCATGGGTTAGGTGGGTCCTACAACATGCGGTCCATAGCCATGATCATGCGCGGCCCACATCTCATGATCTAGATGTCGGATTGACGCATGAGACGCGGCGTCAGAACTGCAGTGACGACGTGGTCACAATGGCATAGGTCTTGGGTTGAGTCGACTCAAAATTATAGGATGCGGCTTAAGGTCGCCGCGAAAATGCGATCTATGGGTCGCGGGTTACCGGAATTCAACCAGGAGGACCGTGAGACCCTATGGAATGGACACTAGGACACGGCCTGACAAATAATGTAGGGGATTTTTCACTTTTCTGACTTGGCACTGCCCCAATTGCATAATCGTTTGCATCGCGCATGATTTCAAAAGGGATATTCCATCGGGTGTTTGCATGATGGGGGCGCTGGTCAACATGCCTTTGAGCTTGATGAAAGATTTTTGTCATTCTCACTCCACTCAAAAGGAGTTTCCTTTTGAAGAAGTTACAAAAGGATGAGAGATAAGCTAAAGTCCTTTTAAACATTTGGTAAATTTTGGCATGTCCTAAGAAAGATTACACGACGCGTATGCTCTTGGGCAGTGGTAATTAGAAATTAAGTCAATTTTGGCTTTATCCACCCCAATTCATTGGACGATATGATGTGTCTGATGATTATTCCCTTTTGAAACATAAAGTGACATTTTTTCCAATTCAACATAGGGTTCTTTTCTTCAGATATTTTCATTACCATTTCAAGTGCTCAAAGAACTCATTAAAAGAACAACCAAAGACGGAGAAGTCGTCCATGAAGAGCTCTAAAACCTATCCCACCATGTCAGAAAAAAATAATCAACATACATCACTGAAATGTAGCTGGAGCATCATACAATTCGAATGACATCCTTCGATAGGTGAAAGTGCTAAAGGGACATATAAATGTAGTCTTTTCTTGATCCTTAATAGTTATCTCTATCTAGTTATAAACTGAGTACCTATCCAGGAAGCAATAGTAGAGGAGTGACCCACTAACCTTTCCAAATTTGTTCAACAAAGGACAAAGGAAAGTGGTCCTTCCTCATGACGATATTAAGCCTCCGGTAGTCCAACCAGTGATAAGTCTAGTTAACACAAGTTCATTATTTGCATTGGCTATAATGGTAATTTAGACTTCTTGGGTATCACTTAAGTTGGACTCCCATTGGCTATTAGATATATGGTAGATAATACCTACATCTAAAAGCTTTAACACCTCAGCCTTAACCACATTTTTCATGTTTGGATTTAGACAATGTTATGGTTGTCTAGATGTTTTCTCATTATCTTCGAGGCGAATACGGTGAGTTCAATTAAGGAATTATTCCTTTAAGGTCTGCAATAGTCCATCAAAGAGCTCTCTTATGCTCTTTGAGAGTAGAAATCAACCTACTCTCTTGCTTTTTATCGAAGTGGGAGGAAATCATCACTGGATATGACTCATCTTGACCCAAATATTTATATTTCAGTTCAATGAGCAAAGGTTTTAGGTCAAGCTTTGGACCTTAACACTAAATGGTAGAGGCTTTGAGTCAGTTAATGATAACAGTTCAAATTGAGGTTTCCACCGATTAGTTTCAAGTACTAACATTGCATTAAGGCATCCATTTCCTGAATCATATCATCATCAAGATTGATAGAGTGGGCCAAGCACACCTTAAGGTGTTAGAGTATAAAGTAAAAAGAGATATTCTCTTCCACGAATGAATCAATCAAATTAATTTCGTGGACCTTATCACCATCCTCTTGTTGCTTCCACATATTAAACACATTCAGCTCAAGTGTCATATTCCAAAAGACAGCTTCATGATCACATTCATACAGTTGATTAAAGTGTTTAATGTCATTAGAAACGGATGACCAAGGATGACAAAAATTTAGCGCTAACATAAAAACTGGCAATGTATCCAAACAATAAATTCCACTTGGTAGTAGAACTTATCAACTTCAACGAGTACGTCCTCTATTATCCCTCTCTATATATGAATCAATGATCCGTTAATTAGAGAGGGTCTTGGTGGGTTTTAATTCACCAGACCAAGTTGTTCGTAGACCGAATAAGGAAACTCATCCCCCAAATCAAGTAAGGCATACTTAATCTAGTGATTCCCAATCACACATGAGACGGTTGGGCTATCAAGGTCTTTATATTTTGGGGCACATCTGTTGATGATGGCACTCACTTTCTCTGTAAAAAAATATCTTCTTTTAAACATTGTGACATCTCTTGACAATACAAAGCTCTTTAAGGAATTGACACAGATGAAATTTGTTTTATGGCATCCAACAAAGGAATGTTGATTTTTCACATGTTTGAGAACCTTTAATATATCCTGAGTATTGGGTGAGATCAACCGTTGTTGGAATAGAGCCACGGGCCTATATTCTTGTTCCAATTCCTTCCTATGTGGAGTGTTGTTGAGTGTCAAATATTGCTTGTTTTCCCCCATCTATATCTTAGTTTTATGAACATTATACTGCTTACTGTTATGTTTTACTCATGTTTGTGCTGCAAGGTGAGTTTAAGAGCTTAGATTGAAAAGAATGTTAAAAGCATGGATTTGATGTTAAAAAATCACCAAGTAAAAGAATGGACCATTTGGAGACCAAGATTAAAGATTTCAAGACCCCAAGAGAGTCAAGAAAACCAAGTGAAAAAAGGAAGTGCAAAAATTCGCAGGATCTAAGCTTAGACGACATCGAAGATGTCATCGAAGCCAGTCTTCGATGACATTGAAGGAGTTTAGATGACATCGAAGAATTACAAGAAAATCAAGTTTGGTCGTTGGATAAATTGGATGCAGTCTTCGATTACATCGAAACTAGTTCGATGACATCGAAGCCAGTCTTAGATGACATCGAAGGCTGCTCGATGTCATCGAAGGGTTTACGCGGAGCTTACGCGGAGTGAGAAAATTTGAGGCGATTTCTGGATTTTTCAAACCAGTTTGAAGGAGAGAGTTCCCCACTTATAAATAGGGCTTCCCAAGGCATTCCTAAGCATCTTTCAGAGCATTCAAGGGCAAGATCTAGGGTTTTTTGTAGGGTTTTTTTAGAGCTTTCAAGTTTCATAGTTCTTATTTTTCTTTACAAGTTTTTATTTTTATTTTTATTGCTTTCTTGTTGCTTTTTATTTTTGTAATTTAGTTATGTTTTTCTAGTTCCCTCTAGTCCATGCTAGAAGGGAAACACATTGGTTTAATGATTTTATAAACTATGATGATTGATTATTTTTAATGATGAGATGAATGGTGTATGTATGTTATCAACTATCTAGGTTTAGGCTTTTTATCCTCATGTGAGATCCATATGTGTCCATCATATGAGATCCATATTGATGGATAGGGTTAACCTAAATTAGTTAGATTTCCTAGATGGGAGATGTTCTCAACCTGCTACATTTCTTTGATTCATTATCTTATGGATATGAATGCTTAAAATCACTGGCGCTTGAGAATATATATCAATGATGCTAATCCATGATTCTCTAATCTTTTATAACATTTATTAAAAATATTTAAACAGTTTTATTTTCTGATTAGGCTGACCATCGTGCTCAGATCCTAATTGTGTTACCAAAGTCATCATGACTTATGAAACATTAACCTATGTGTGAAACTTTGAAGCTTGGGTGTTGTTTTCAAATTAATTGAATTTTATACATTCAAAACCTTCGAAATCAAATCATCTGTTTAGTTTTCATTACTTAGTTAGCTTTGCATTTGATTTTTTTCATTCTCATAAATTATCTCCCTATGGGATCGACCCTGTATTCACAAGATATTACTTACGAACCTCTGCACTTTGAGGCAAGCAATCAGGTGTTACTATGCTAATCATCACCCTTAGATTTTTTCGAGCCCTTAGGCTTATCATTCCTTGTCGAAATGCTCTTATAAATTATTTTTTCACTTCTAAGAGTAGTGATAGACTTGACTTGCCGAACATGTTGAATATAAGAGTTAGGGTTACTTTCCGCACATTGAGGTTTTGGGTTAGGTAGAGGTTGGGTTGTGTTCACACCCCAAGTATAGGGTTGTGATGTAGTAATAATCTCGGTAAGACCAAGGTCGAATCCACAGGGACTGAACCTTGTACGTAATTTGAAAGTAACTTGAACTAGAACTAGACAAAGATGTAATCTAAATCAGGTAAAATTAAGAGAATAGTAGTGAATTTATTAAACTAGAACTTGTAAAATTTAAAGGTGGTAGACTAGGGTGCCAAGGATTCACTTGTCGAGATCAGAGAAATCTATGCTTGATTCATAAGCGCAACTAGATTCAGAGTCCGATCTTCATGCAATTGGAAGATATTTCATTAAAATTCAAATTTGAACTTCCTTTAATCCAGTTTCAAGAGAAGATAGGTATGAGAATTAGAATTGATTCCATCACAAAACCATGCCCATGAGACCAAGCAAATAACAAAATTTACCCAATCCATATCCAATCTAAGGGATGTATGAATGTTAGGAAGGATTCCATCATCCAACACGCCCAAGAGACGATGGTGAACAACATGGTTCCCAAATTCACAAACCCTATAATGCTAAGAACATGCTCAAACCTATTGCAGATCCATTGTAATTTAGGTCACAACAAACCATTAAAAACTGAAAGCATTCCTTAATACCAAACTATAATCAAAAGAAAGTTCAACTAAAGTATAAATCAAAGCATAGAAAACCATCCATCACGTTACAAGCTTCACCTCTTAGCCCTAGCTAAGAGATTTAGTCAATCAGGACCATGATTAATCTAGATCTCTTAAAAGAAATTAAACAAACGAGAAGTAAAGAAAAGAAGGAAAAACTTGTTGAAGCCGGTCCACGCCTCCATGGTTAAGGATCTAATGAATGCCTCTCCCTCTCACGTGCTTCTTCTTTTATAAGGACAAGAGGTCGTGGAAGAAGTCGGTCGAGTGGAGTTTTACGCATAACAACCCCGAAAACGCAAGCCGAGTTGTGTTTTGACGGTGTTTTCGGACGATGGACGTCCAAGAAATATGTTTTGACTCCATTGTTGGGGTTAACACCCCTCTCTGAAGATTCTAGATGGTTCAGATCATCCAACCGACCACAAACGGTGGCCCACAACACCTTGCAACATCCCGGAAAACCGGACGTGCATAGGGTGCGAAAATTCTTCTGCTATGATGCTCGGTGGGCCCCACAATGATATTTTCTGGAAAATCCACCCCGCTCATTAGATTCGTGGTGAAATTTCATTTGGAAAGGAGTGGTTTTGGTTGAGTTTTGACGCAGTCCACTATATTAAACCAACTCACCGTTCATCTTACGTTTTTCGATGATCCACGTGTGTATGTGTGTATCGGGCCAAAAGGCCACCATGGCGAGGGTTGTGCCCCCCCCCCCCCCCCCCTCTAGAGCGTATGGACGGTCCGGATCATCCGTTTGGATGATGGGTGGGGCCCACTATCAAAACCCAGCCGGACATGTGTGTCCGCCGGAGGTTTTGTGTAGGGAGAGTAGGGCTTAAGCCGACTTTAGAAGGAGCTTGATCCAATGTGGCGTGGGAGTGCGCCGCACTGTACACGCGTACGACCCAGGTGGGGTCCACTGTGCTGTATCTGCGAAATCCGCTTCGTCCATCCATTTTTTCACCCCATTTAAGGGGTTGAGATAAAAATTGAAGCACATCCAAATATCAGGCGGGCCCCTGATTATGATTTTAGGGGCTGATCTGTCTGTTGGGCCACTTACACAAGGATCCAATGGCTGAAATTTGTCGTGTACGGTTAATTTATGATCCTCATACCATATATAAAGTTTCGAGCCGAACGGATGGTGGGAACCCTATGATCTTGCATTCTGGATGATTTTGGGGCCGTTTAACATGAGTGGCCTGATTTTTAAGGATCTCTGGCGTGTAAATTCTTCGATCTCAGTCCCCTGGGGTACATGCCTTGCCTTGGTGATTTCTGAGCGTTAAATCTATGCTTTTAACACTCTTTTAAGTCCAAGCTCATAAATTTACCTTGCAACAAAAAACATGATTAAAATAGGACGTTAAGCATTATCATGTTCGTAAAACCATGTGATAACTGGGGTCTAATATGCAATATTTGACCCTCAACAGGTTGGAAGGGTCTCCTTCTCCCTAACATTTAATTATGAATCTAATATTTAAATGGATGATGCAAACATCCCTTACGATGTTTTGATATCTTAGATTATTTGCATGGTATTTTGATTGAATTGCTTTTGATCATTTATGAACCTTTGAACTGAATCCACTTGGATCTTCTTCGACGTTAAAAATGGGATAAGGATCAAAGGAGGAGGCCCTTGAGGATTCTTATCAGTGTAACTCGTTGGTCCATTCATCAAACTGAGATTTAGGTGATTTTACCAATTAGAATTGTACATGTTTGAAATTGAAGCACTAAAAGGTCATTAATAATTATTCATGGCATTAGATTGCTCATGTAATAACCCTTAGAATGTAGGAATTGTGGGACACTCCTGCGTCAAGTGCATGTTACTTGCACAACTATCGTAAACAATTTTAATGGTCTCATTGGGTTTGACCGTTTTTACTTTCTTCAACTCCATGGCCTCGACTTTTCTTGTGAGGCTACCTACCCTAGCATTAACATCGTCTTCTTCCCTTAAGACATAAATTCCTCATTTTTCCTTGGGTTGAATAGACTTGGGATTGGTCGACTTACTTGAAGTATCCCAGGATTGCACACTTTCAGATAAAACATAAAAGTAGTCCCACGCATCATCATGATCATTGTTCATATACTCCCCATTGCACAACAACCTCTACGAATTGGTGCATGGGTTGAAGTTAGTCCATCATAGAATATTACCCACCAAATTTCGTAACCATGATGTGGAGAGGTGTTTATAAGTTTTGTAACCTCTCACAACATTGGAAGAATGTTTCCTCTTTTTGTAAAAAAATCATTATGGCTCTTATGAGGGTGTTAGTCTTATGAACCTAGAAAAACTTTTTAAGAAACTCCTGGGTCATCCTAGTCCATGTCCCAATTGATCTCGGCCTTAAGGAGTGGAGCCATGACTTGGCCTTTTCCTTTAAAAAATAGAACAATTTCAGTCTCAAGATATCATCAGACACATTATTAAAGTGTAGGGTGGCTACAATCTCATCAAACTCTTTAAGATGTAGATATAGAATTTCAAAGTCTAGTCCATAGAATTTTGGAGGTAGTTGGATCACTTATGGTTTAAAATTCACGTTTCTTGCATTGTGTGGAAAAATCATCCAGGAAGGGGTGCTCGTCTTAGCTAGTTGTAAACAGTCATGTAAATTTCTAGCCAATGGACCATTATGCACATCATTCTCATCTTGTTGTGTTTGTTCTTTAACTCATCGATTGGGTTGGTTGTCAGACATTTTCTCAGCCAATTCAAAGTATCTCAGGTGTTTTCTAACACAATGGCGGATAGACAATCCTTCAACTAGTCCTTTCTTAGAAGATGAAAAGTGTGATTATGGACCCACTTGGGCATGAACCACTTAAACCTAATTCTAAACTTATTTCTACTTTTAGAAAAATTAAAACTTCTATAGTGAAAGAAAATTCAAAGATAATCTAAAGTAAGATGGTTGGAAGGATAGTACCTGATTGACAACTTTAGGTTAGATTCTGTAAAATAGAAAAACAAAGTTAATATATGAGTTTGTGATAAAGCTCTAACCTAAAAATGTAAAGAAAACTACTCTTTATTATCAACAAACTCTAACCCTAAAGTATTTCAGAAAAACACAACCAAAGTCCTCAGTAACAACGCCAAAAACTTAATCAATCCAAAAGGATGACAACCCTAAGTACAGGGTTATGATATAGTTTTAACTTGGTAAGACCAAGATCGAATCCTTAGGGACTTATATTGGTACGTTCTCGAAACACTTTATAACTATAACTAACAATGAAACTTGAATTAGAAGAAATAATAATGAAAATCTAAGTAATATAGAAATAAAATCAACAAAATAAACACTAGAGCGCTAATGATCCACTTCTAGCCATTCTTAATGCCTAATTCACTTGATCCAATTAGATAACACAACTGTAATCGAAGTCCTATCCTATTCAACTGGATAATAGAGTTGTTAATTTAAAATTCACAACCCAATATAGATTTGAACTTTAATTAATTCAATTCATACATGAAGCTCCAAATTATTGATCGCAGGGAATTTAAAGTATCTATCATGCCTGTAGTCTATGATAAGTACATGAATTTTCCAGATTAATCCCTTACAAAATAGATAGGCCAACAATCTTACCCTTCCTAAGCATCCAAAGTGCTTAGAGGTGACAATGGATCAAAGTAAACTAAAACCAATGCTTTATTCAAACTACAATAAATGAATTGTTAAAAATTCAAACCATCAAACTTGAATCAAAGTATACTAGAACATTAAAAAATAACTACAAGTTTCACCTTTAGCCCTAGTTAAGAGATTTGGTCAACCATTTCATAGTTGAACTAAACTCAAAAAAAACATTATAAATTACTTAGAACCAAAAGATCGAAGAAGAAGAATGGCTCCTTAGAAGATCTGCCACCTCTTCCTCTCTCTTCAAAACCCTAATTCGTGTTTAGAATAACTTAAATCACCTATTTAAATAGGAAAATTCTACACCGACTTCAATTTTTTTACATTTTTGTTACGCTTCGATCGCACCGATGATCACCTTCGGTTGCACCAAAGTTGCATCAAATCGAGTAGAAGGTTCCTTCCGATTCTAGTCGAATTTCTTCAAAACATGTTTGAACTCTCTATCTCTTTCGTCGATCGAATCCAACCTACCTGTGAGGCCCATATCCTAGCTCGTACTATTCCATAAGTTTTCGTGGTCCTCCTGATCGAATTCCGGTGACCCGCGATCTGTTATCGACGTTTTCGCGCAATCCTAAGTCGTGTCCCGTATATCAGAGTCGGCTTGACCTGAGACTTATACCTTTGCGACCGCTGTCGCCGTGGTTCCGACGCCGCGTATTACGCGCTAAGGTGATACTCGGGCCAGGAGATGTGGGTTCGCATTCAGTTCGAGGAAAACGTCGCGCGTTGCAAATCCTAAGAGAATCTCTAATCAAATCTATCCCATCAATCACCACATAATGTCAAGTACAACACCATCCCCAAAGTCAACTCTCTCTCTTACACACCCTTACATGTCAAGTACACATCACTCATTCCATCACCCATCCCTCTCTCTCTCTCTCTCTCTTTACATCCCATCCTCTCTCTCTCTCTCAATTTTCTCCATTTTCAAGCAACCCAACGTCCATGAGAATTCCATGAGAAGCTTTGTATGGCCCACTTCCTATTCCAAGATCCATCATCCTAGCTCTTCAATTCTCATCATCTTCCATCGAAGTGAGACACGAGGAGTTCGGCATTCCATCGGACCAAGAAGATCGAACGGTGGGTGTTTTATAGGCCAATATTTCATGCTTTAATGATGGGCCAAGTGGGGCCTACCGATTGATGGTATGGATCTCACTTTGGACCCTAGATGTGGACGATGGCCCACCAGGATTCACATGATCATTCCATGATGGGACCATTCTCCATGGACCCCATCATGATGTTTACTTTTCTAAGTTTGAAAGAGGTCATCTAGACCTTCCGTTTTGGCGGAGAAGGAATCTCCACCATTGATTTTTGATTTGGTGGGCCCACATGTATTGGGACCCACTTGATGTATGATTGAATGCATGGAAGGGAGGGCTCATAATGACGGAGCCCTCCATCGCACGTGTCTCTTTCTTTCTCTCTCTCCCTCTCTTTTTCATATTTTTTTTTGTGATGATGTGGCAGTGTGGCCTAGTTGGGTGGACCTTACCTTGATGTATGTTTTATCCACACCATCCAGCCATTTGGTGGTCCACCTGGGCAGGGCCCACCCCCCTTGGTAGCACTTCTGTAGGTGGGGCCCACCTTAAATATGTGTTGTATCCAAACTGTCCAACGTCCAGGGACGCTGGACATGGCCACACGGTGAAGTGTGAACTGACAGTGTGGTGTACTGACCAGCTAACAAAAAAATATATTAGTTTGATTCAATGGCTTTTGGGTGGGCCGCTCATGCAAGCCCCACCTTGATGTATAAATCTAATCCACTCCATCAATCCTATTTCTCAGCCCATTTTAGGCGTTGAGCCAAAAAATGAAGCTAATCCAATTATCTGGCAGGCCATAGCATAGAAAATAGTGATTTTTACCGTTAAAATCGACTAGGACTCACCTTGATGTTTTTACATGCCAAAACATGTTGAATATTGGGCTCGTTTGGACTGTCTTAAGCCATAAAATCCAATGGGTGGAGCGGATCCACTTGATGCAGGCCCCCACCTAGGAAAAACCATAGAAAAACAAAAAAAAAGTTGCAGCAAGCGTTGCTGCTGCTCGTCTAGAGGACACTGCAGCAGCGTCCTGCTGTTGCACTGCTCCAATGGGCAGGGACATGGGTCCCAACCGTAGGCCCCACCGTGATGTGTGTGGAATGTCAACACCGTGCATTTGATGGGGCCTCTTCTAGCTGTGGGCCACCCCAAAAATCAGCCGTGCAAGGAACTCAGGTGGACCACACTACAAGGAACAGTGGGAATGAACGGCTACCATTGAAACCCTGTTTGGGTCATAGAAGTTTTGGATCGTTATGAAATTTGTTTTTCCTCTTTATCCGGGTCTCTGTGACCTTAACAACCTTTGGATGGAAATAAACATTATGGTGGGCCCCACGTGGGACCCACTAATGTATGTATTGTATTCCACACCTTCCATCAGTGTGGACCCCACCATGAGGTATGTGCTTTATCTATGTCGTCCATCTATGTGTGGTCCACCTAGATTGTATGTATTCTATAGCCTCACTGTCCGTTTATTTCCCGGACGTGGGCCCACCATATTGTATGCTTTTTAACCACATCTTCGAGTCCGCTAGACGTGCGTCCCACCAGATGATATTAATATATATATATATATATATATATAATATATATATATATAATATATATAAAATCCTTGCCATCCATCAGTTTTTAGGTCCAGGTGGTGCGGCCCACTTATTGTATTTGAGAGGCCCAATAAGTTATATTTTAGGAGCATGGGCGAGGCCCCTTGTGATGTATTAGAGGCCCATTGTGATGTACTTGAGGCTCATGGGCGAGGCCCATTGTGATGTATTCGAGGCCCGTTGTGACATATTCGAGGCCCATGGGCATGGTCCATTTTGATTCATTTGAGGCCCTTGTATGAAGCCCAACGCGATATATGAGAGGCCCATGAATGGGGCCCAACGTGATGTATGTGTGGCCCATACGTTGTGTATGCATCCCTGATGTGGGCCACTCCTTGGGAGTAATGTTGGTTAGATGTCCACATTGATGGGCAATGATGGTTGGATGTCCACATTGTGACCTTCCCTTAGGCCTCATTAGTCCCATTCTCATCATTCTCTTAGTGGGTTAACCCAAATAAGTGGGCCCCATTCATCATAGACGGATAGCTCCGTGCTATCGAATTTGATATAACCACGACTAAGGGCCGATATTTATATTATGGTTTGATCGGCCGTTCATATATGGATCCCGCCATGTATATAGGCCGATTCCAATGCTGATTATCGGGGCCGATTATCGAGGTCAATTCCGATTGTTGAGGTCGATTATCGAGGTCGATTCCAATTGTCGAGGCCGATTGTTGAGGCCGATTCTGATTCCGATTGTCGAGGCCAATTCCAATTGTCGATTCCGATTCTGATTGTCGAGGCCGATTGTTGAGGCCGATTCTAATTTCAATTGTCGAGGCTGATTATCAAGGCCGATTCCAATTATCGATATCGATTCTGATTGTCGAGGCCAATTCCAATTGTTGAGGCCGATTCCAATTGTCGAGGCCGATTTCGATTCTGATTCCAATTGTCGAAGCCGATACCGATTCTGATTGTCGATTCCAATTCTGATTGTTGAGGCCCAATGAGATGATATATGTGGCCCGTATTTGAGACCATTGTGATGTGCATTCGGCCCGTGTTGAGGCCCAATGTGATGTATATGTGGCTAGTATTTGAGGCCCGTTGTGATGTGTATTCAACCCGTGTTTAAGGCCCAATGTGATGTACATGAGGCCTATGTGATGAGGCCCATTGTGATGCATTTGAGGGCCAGGTGATGGAGCCCATTGTGATGTATGTTAGGCCCATGTGAAAGGCCCATCATGATGTGTATTAAGCTCTTGAGTGAGGCCCATGATGTTGTATATTTGGCCCTTGTGTGAGGCCATGGGTCCACTATATGTTAGGCTCTATATGAGTCATCCCTTGGGGGCAATGTTAGTTAAATGTCCACATTGTTGAGGTTGATTGTCGATGTTAGTTATGGATACCGATTATGAATATATGACAGTATATCATCATGATATATGCCCATACGCATCATCTGCATGTTTGTTATGAGATATGATTGACCATTACATATGCCATAGTGTCAGTTGTTCTGAGATTCCTAGATAGGCAGAGATTGTCTCACATGAGTGCACGGTATGCATAGGATTTATGCATGACTGGATTGTATGACTCATATGTCATGCCCCAAACTCGGAATCCGGGCTCACAAAATTCTCGATCGCCGAATCCGGTGCCGATAACCTTCGTAGTACCCCATTCTCGACTCCCAGCATGTATACGCCAGATTCTGATCCTGGGATCCTACAAGGAGGAATTTCCAACGTACATTTAACTCGTAATGAGCATAACTACAAGTTTACCCAAAATACAAAGACAACATCATTGTCACATATCCACTAATTTAAACATTTAAATACAATACTGAAAGGAAAATACATACATCAGAATCAAAGATCTAGAAGACAGCTGCAAGCTGCAAGCTTGTAAGACCCGTATCCTAGTTTGTACTGTTCCGATGAATCCTGCGATAATTTTCGTCGAAGTCCGGCAATCCGCGACTGATAATTGATGTTGCGATCGATCGTAAGTCGTATCCTTTAGATTCGAGTCTGTTTAATCCAAGACGTGTATCATTGCGACCGCACCGTCGCTGCGGTTTAACGCCGCGACTCGCGCACCAAACCGATACCAAGTTCAGGAGATACGGGTCAGCGTTCGGTTTGAAAAAAACGCCGCATGTTGCGAATCTCGAGGGAATCTCTACGAGATGTCCCATCAATAAACCATAAATGCCCCTCCATACCAAAGTCAAGCAACCATGCCTCCTTTACTCAAAGTCAATCTCTCTCTCTCTCTTTTTCAAACTCTACCCATGCCCATGGCATCATCCCTCCATCCCTCCCTCTCCTTTTATTTTATTTCTTTTTGTTCTCTCTCATTCTCCCATTCTCTCCCTCTCATACTTCCAAGCAATCTCCAAGCTTCCCAAAAAATTCCCCAAAATCCTAAGGTGGCCCACCTCCTCATCTTCCATCTCAACTGTCCGATCATCATCCGCACCGTTAAAACCCGATCAACGTGCATAAGAACCGTAGGTGAGGAGTTTCCAAGCCAAGGGAGCAAGGAGGATCGCAACAAGGTGGGTGACCCAACCGTTAAAACTCTTCCATTCTCTCTCTTTCTTTCATTTCTTCCCTTGAAATGGTGTGGATCGCACCGATTTGTGTAGATCTAACCCGTCCATCCACATCTGGCGGTGAGGCCCACCTCATGGTAGGTGATGATCCATCCATTTCAATGATCTCATTCTTTTTTCTTATTTATTTTTATGTATTTTATATGGTATATAGACATACATATGTATATATATATAAATATATTTCATATGTAATAAAGGTGGGCCATGATTGAGTGGGACCCACCTTGATGAATATGAGCCTCACCTCGATGTGGGACCCACCCTGATTAACATGGAGACTCCTACATGTGGGATCCACCGTATGTGCATGTACAGCTAACGTTCAGCGTCTCTGGACGCTGGACGTCAGGCTGCTTTGTTTTCTTAAAGAAAAATAAAATTTCTTAAAAGGGTTGGGATGTTGCTCACATGGGCCCCACCTTATTGTATTTCCCAAATCTATACTGTTCATCCTCTTCCTCATCCAATTTTAGGAGTTGGGCCAAAATCTTAGGGCGATTTGATCACTGGGTGGGCCATAACCTCTAAAACCATGTGAAGACATGCCAGAACATATAAAAGTACTTGGTGGGGCCTACCTGAAGCTTGGATGCAGCTGAAACTCGGTCTGGACGGCTAAACAAGTGGGACACACATAATGGGTGAACTGGATTTGTGAATCACATCTCAGTGGCCCCAACAAAATAAAAAAAAATCCTAACATCCAACGTCTCTGTACGTTGGTCGTGAAACAGAGGCTCCTTAAAAAAAAAATGAATTTTTGGGCATTGTCATGAGGGCTCTACCTTGTTGTATATGTTGGATCCATGTCGTCCCTCCTCTTCTCCATATCCTTTTAGGCGTTGAGCCAAAGTCTTGAGGTGATCTGATCACCGGGTGGGCCATACCCTCTAAAACCATGTGAAGACATGCCAGAACATATAAAAGTACTTGGGGGACCTACCTGATTTTGGATGCAGCTGAAACTCGTTCTGGACGGTCAGACAAGTGGGACATACATAATGGGTGGACTGGATTGTGAATCACATCTCGATGGGCCCCAAATAAATAAAATAAAATAAAATAAAATAAAATAAGAAAAAGAAAGGAAGCAGCAGCAGCTTGCTGCCTGCCGCTGACAGAGACGGGCGGACGGGCTGGGCCTCACGGCCCCAACCGTGGCCCCACCATGATGTATGTGTGTCATCCACGCCGTCTATCCGTTTTAACAGATCATTTTAAGGCTTGAGTCCAAAAATGAGGTACATCCCAATCTCAAGTGGACCACGTTTCAGGAAACAGTGTTGGGTGAGGGCCCATCCTTTTACCGTTGAAATGGCAAATAAACATCACGGTGGGCCCTGGTCCACCTGCTTTTGAACAGGGTGGATGATGGGCCTGTGGCCTTGTAAACAGGTTGGACTCAAGTAAACATTACAGTGGGCCTAGGTCCACATGACCTTATAAATAGGTTGAATGGTAAATAAACATTATTGTGGGCCCCTCCACGTCTGTGTGACCTTATGAACTGGTTGTATGGAAAATAAATATCATGGTGAGCCCCATGGTCATATGACCCTCTCAATAGGTTGTATGTAAAATAAACATTATATTGGGCCCCAACTTTGGCTAGAAAATAAACAATATGTGGGCCCCACTTTGTACGAAAAACAAACATTATATTGGTCCAGTTTGGATGAAAAAATAAACATTATATTAGGTCCCACTTTGGATAGAAAATAAAGATTTTGATGGGCCCTAAGCTAGATGGAAAATAAGCATTTGGATGGGCCCTAGGTTAAATGGAAAATAAACATTTTGGTGGGTCCTGCTTGGGACACAAAATGTATGTGATTTATCTATACCTTCCATCCCGATGGGACCTAGTATGATGCATGAGTTTCATTCAAACCGACCAATCATTTTGAGATCTTTTTAGGCCATGTGATGAGGTCCATCTTAGCGTATTAGTGGGCCATCCATTGAGGCCCACTTTGGTATGTACAAGGCCCGATATTGAAGCCCACTTGGAATATATAAGGCCCATATGATATGGCCCCTTTGATTTACCTAAGGCCCAATGTAGTGCAACTATATCCATTGCAATGTGTGATTCCCCGTGGTGCATATAATGATGTTTATAGCAGGCTATGCCTTGGGAGCAATGATGGTTTGACGTCCACATTGCATGGTCGGGTCGGTTAAAGGTCCGCACCACCACTCTCCCTGAGGCCCACTGATGGCTCGTACTTGTAGTACATTGGCTGTCTAGGCCCATTTCCTTTATGCAGAGCCCATAATTACATAACATGTTTAGTACGGATCCATGACTCATGACCATACACATACGCATCATATGTATGCTTGATGTGAGAAATGACTGATCATTGCATATGCCTTCGGGCAGACTGTTTGCGGGCCCCCTGATAGGCGGAGTTGCCCTTCATGAGCGCGTGCTTCACGCAGGATGGTTGCATGACTGATAGTGTGATACATGCACTTGCATTTGTGTGATTGTGATATGCCCTAGCGACATAAGGGCCATAGCCTCTACAGACACACCGTGGGTGGCTGGTTGGATACCGGAAAATCTTGTTCTAAGCAATTGGGGCGCCATAGATGTCCCTGGGTGAGAGTCCCTGAACCCGATGGTACCAGAGGATGACTGCAACGTCGAGACCAAGTGGATATATGAGCGCACGAGGGCCGAATACCATGAGGCCGCGTCTCCCACTGTGTCGTGGTCGGTTGGAAAGGGGTGTGGCCTTACTCGCCCGAGAGCAGGGGGCATTACTAGGCTGAGTTTGACCAGCTCAGAAATGGGTTCACTATCGACGTGCCGGATAGGTATTGGCTGACTATTGGCCAGGCGGATAGTGAGGTTTCTTACGCTTACTTGGACTGTGCTGCTTGGAGAGAGACAGTGCCATTTGAAGTGTACTGAACCCCGGTGATTATCCAGACTGAGAACCGTACTGATTTGATGCTCTTGTGAGGAGTTGCATTGGTATGAGGATTGGCATGCTTGACTTACATATTGCATCGCATGGCCTTGGTATGGCCGATAGCATTCACATCTTGTACTGCATAGCCTTGGTACGGCTGGTTGCATTTTCGTACTCATCAGTATGATTCCGTATTACTCCGGCATTGCATTCTGAGCACGTTCGCACACACTTACACCGCCCTCTAAGCTTTCTATAAGCTTATGCACGATTGATGCGTGCAGGTAGTGCCAAGTCGCAGCCGTAGTTGTGCCACAGCAGGAGCGAGCAGCTGAGCTTTCAGAGTTTTTATCTCCTTCCGTATATTGTATTTCCCTTTAGACGTATTGTACTTAAAGTTTTTGTTCATAGTGGATTTTGTGATGGTGTTCTTGTGGTTATTGTTCGTGGGTTATGCTTGTGGTTATGCTCATTACGAATCAAATGGATTTATTAGAAATCCTCCTTGTAGCATCCCAGGATCGGAACCTGGCGTATGGGCGCTGGGAGCCGAGAATGGGGTTCTACGGAGGCTGTCGGCGCCAGATTCGGCGATCTAGAATTTTGTGAGCCCGGTCTCCGAGTTCGGGGCGTGACAAAGCTTAACGTTGCTACGACCTAACGCCACCTGCACACATCTATTGTGCATAAGCTTATAAAAAGCTTAAAGGATGGTGAAAGTGTGTGCGCAAGATAAGTGTCAAGCACACAAATACAACGTCATAATCATACAATGTCAAAAATACTAGCAAGATCATGAATCATACGATATCAGAGTAAGCGGAATGCATATTAAATGAGTCAAATATCAGATGCCGAGTATGTAATACAATATGCAAATCCTGACGAGCCACGAATACTCTCAACCTCATCTAAGCCATACAAATGCAGAAACATAGTATCCCAAAATATTAAAGGTTGCTAATGCAATGCAATATGCGATGCGAATGAAATGACTAAGCTGGAGTGAAGTCAGGATGATAGTACGTGGTATCGCAGGCTATGGGGTCCATCACAAGGGACTTCTATCCAAACCAGTCCCATACCTAAATTTGGATAGCCAGACCGAAATCCTTGCCATTGCGAAGGTACACAACAATTAGTTGCGCACCACCGGCCCGAGTGGATAGTGAATGAATGAATGAATGAGTATACAACTCCTGCTCAATAAGTCCATGTATCAATATTGTACATTTCTGGGATCATCACCGGGGTCTAGTACACTCCAAGCTGGCTATCGCCCTAGCCGGCCGTGTAGCCCAGCGAGTGAAAAAGACCTCACTACCCGCCTGCCAGTAGTATACCAATGCCTATTCGGCTCGTCAATAGCGGACCCATTTGGGAGCTGATCATACTCAGCCTAGCTTATAACCCCCTTCACTTGGGCGAATAAAGCCACACCCCCTCCCAACCGACCACGATACAGTGGGAGACGTGCCCTACTAGTATTCGGCACTCGGGTGCTCACGCATCCACTCGGTCTAGACGTTGGGGCATCTCCTGGCCACCGAGGTTTAAGGACTTTCACCCATGGACATCCAAAGTTTCCAAATGCTCGAACCAAACATTTTTGATGTCCCATCTAGCCATCCACGACATGTCTGTGGAGGCTACAACCCTGATGTCGCTAGGGCGTACAGTAATCACAACACACAATGTAAGATGTATGAGTCATACAATCCAGTCATGCATCAATCCGATGCATACCGTGCGCTCATGTGAGACAATCTCTACCCATCAGGGAGTCTCATAACAACCTGCCCAATGACATATGCAATGGTAAACCATATCTCATAATAAACATGTAGATGATGCGTATGGGCATGTATATGATGCTATGTTGTCATATACTCATAATCGGTATCGACAACCGGCACCGATAATCGGCATCGATAATCGACCTAGATAATCAGAATCGACCTCGACAATCGGGATCGGCGTCGACAATTGGAATCGGCCTTGACAATCGAAATTGGACTAACAATCGGAATCGGCTCCGACAATCGGAATCGGCCTAACAATGGGAATCGACTCCGACAATCGGAATCGGCCTAACAAAGGGCCTAAGGCAAGGTCACAATGAGGACATTAAAGCATCATTGCCCATTAATGTGGACATTTAACCAGCAGTGCCCCTAAGGAGTGGCCCACATAGAGCCAAACATATAATGAGCCTAAGGCCTCAACAATGGCATAATATACATCACCATGGGCCTCTCTCAAGTGCCCAATACACCTCATGATGGGCCTCACTCATGGGCTACATATACAACACATTGGGCCTCGCTATATGGGCCGAAATTATATCACGATGAGCCGCAACAATGGGCCAATACACATCACAATGGGCCACGACATATGGGCTGCAAATACATCTTATTGGGCCTTACCAAATGGGCCGAAAATACATCACAATGGGCTGTAAATACATCACATCGGGCCCCATCATATGGGTCTCATATATAACACGTCGGGCCGCATCACATGGGCCTGATACACATCACTATGGGCCGCTCACACGGGCCGCACCAATGGGCCTTATATACGTCACATTGGGCCTTATGCCTAGGCCGCATATACATCAAGTGGGCTGCATTACATGGGCCACACATACATCACATCGGGCCTCACTAAAGGGGCCATAGATACACCATAATAGGCCTCGTCAAATGGGTTGGAAACACATCACAATGGGCCTCATACCCGTGCCGCATATACATCACTATGGGCCTCATAAATGGGCTGAAAACACATCACAATGGGCCTCATACCTGTGCCGCATATACATCACTATGGGCCTCATAAATGGGCCTCAAATACATCACTATGGGCCACAACTCATGGGCCGTAAATACTCAACAAGTGGGCCCCATCACATGGGCCTCAAATACATTACCTAGGCCGCATGACATGGGCTTTACATGCATCACTTGGGCCTCAATTATACATCGCAGGTGGGCCTCAAATATATATCACCGGTGGGCCTTGTACATGCAGCAAGTGGGCCCTGGATGCTACAGCGGGCCCTGCATGCTACAGGTGGGCCCTACAGATGAACGGTCTGCATGAAACACATACGTCATGGTGGGTCGCACCGGCCAGGTGGACGGATAACGAAGATATACAATACATGCATCAATGGTAGGTCCCACATGGTACTGTCCAAAATAGACTGTGTAAATATACAATGCATACATCTAGTGGGCCCCACCTCCACACGTGCAACACATGTGGAGTGGGTCCCACATGGATGGTTGGGATATAATACATACCTCACGTCAGACCACAAAACTTGCTGGTATCAAAACAATAGCAAATATAGATGGAGTCCCTAGCAAAATGGATGGTACAGATAAAACTCAACATCACGTGTGGTCCATATAGATGTACGATGGATACAACACATACATCATGGAGTCCACGTAACGGACGATGAGATAAAACATATACCAAGGTGAGCCCACCACCATACATAGTGGTGTCCCACGATCCAGATGATGAACGGCTAGAATAAGACACATACATCAATGGTGTCCCACCGTCCTTTTTGATTGGACAACGAAGATACAATACATAAATAACGTGGGTCCCACCAGTTGGACCACGTGAATCAATGTAACAAGGTGGGTTGCAGACCACACAAAACTTGCGGTCATCAATACAACAGATATACAGCTGCTGTACACCAGCCGATCCACTTCATGGAGGTGGGTCCCACGTGGGGCCCACTGTAATGTTATTTTCCATTCAATTTGTCCATAAGGTCACGAAGACCTGAATAAAAATAAAAATAAAAATAAAACGAATTCATATGGGTCTAAAAACCTCTATGACCCAAAAAAAGGGTTTCAATGGTAGACGTTAAATAACCCACTCCTTTTATAGTGTGGACCACTTAAGCCTCATGTACGACTGATTTTTGGGATATCCCCATGCCTAAAGGGGACCATTAAATGCACGGTGTGGATGCTCCACATGCATCATAGTGGGGCCTGAGGTGGGGCCCATTCTCCCTGACGGTCCTAAGGGGCAGGACGCTGCTTGCTGCAGCGTCTTCTGGACCTAAGCAGCAAGAGCGTTAGGAGCCCCCCCCCCTCTCCCCACCTTATTTTGTTTTAATATTTTTTTTGGTTATTTTTATGAGGATTTTTATAGGTGGGGCCCACATCAGGAGGATCCGCCCCGCCAGTTGGGTCCCCGGGCTCATGACAGGCCTAACAAGCCCAATATCGGATATATTTTGGTATGTAGAAACATTACAATGGGCCCTAACAGTTTAAATCACCCAAAACCACTGTTTTCTACATTATGGCCCGCCAGAGATTCGGATTGCTTCATTTTTTGGCTCAATGCCTAAAAAAGTTGGAAAAAGGTGGGTGGACGGTGTGGATTGGATACATACATTAAGGTAGGGTCCATGTGAGTGTGACCCGCCCGCTTTTAAACTAAAGCAGATATTTGTTTTTCCTTTTGTACAGTCCAGTAGCAGAGGTTGTTGGACGTTCCAAGGCAGGACAGTTGGATGTAATTCATCCAGGTTGGGTCACGTACACGTGGCTCATCAGCCACATACGTTGAAGTGGCCCTAAGCACACGTGGCCCACTAATGGACGGTTTGGATAAAACATACCTCATGTGGGTCTTATAAGATGGTCGGAAGGTGTGGATGAAATCCACACGCATGTGGGTCCCACGGCATGTACGGCGTGGATCAAGCATCAAGGTGGGCCACAAAAGGAGAAAAGAGAGAGAGAGAGAGGAGAGAGAGAGAGAGTCGTGAGTAGTGGAGGGACCTCGCCACTATAGGTCCCTCTTTAATGCATACATCAAGGTGGGTCCCACCATATGTAGGCCCTCAAATCACAAAAATCATCGGTAGAAAACCTAAGATCACCCACCTTTGATCATGGACTTCTTCTCCATCAATGCATCCTAGAGCTCCAAGGGATGCATTTCAACGGTGGAGATATGGTCTTTGCATGGTGGGATTGAGTGGTAGGGAGCTGGGCCACACTAGCTTCTCCTCTCTCCCATGGAAATGTTGGACATGGGTTGCTTGGAGAATGAGAGAGGAGGAGAGAGATGAGAGAGAGAGGGTTGTAAGTGGAGAGTGATGGGTAGAGAGAGAAAGAGTTGACTTTGGGGATGGGCAGTTGCACTTAGGGATGGGTATGAGTGATGGGGTGATGTGTACTTAATTGAATGATTGATGGGATTGATGTGATGGATTCTCTTGGGATTAGCAACGCGCAGCATTTTCTTCGAACTGAATGCGGGCCCGCATCTCCAGGTCCTGGTATCGCCTCAGCGGGCGAGACGCGGTATCGGAACCACGGCGACAGTGCGGTCGTGGGAATACAAGTCTCAGGTCAAGCCGACTCTGATATATGGGACACGACTTAGGATCGCGCGCAAACGCCGATAACAGATCGTGGGTCACCAAAATTCGACAGGGAGGACCGTAGAGGCATACGGAATGGTACGGGCTAGGATACGGGTCTCACATCATGTATCTTACATTGTGTGTTGTGATTATTGTACGCCCTAGCGACATCAGGGCCTTAGCGTTTACAGGCATATCATGGATGGCCAAATGGGACACTGAAAATCTGTTCTACATGGGGTGCTATAGATATCCCTAGGTGAAAGTCCTTAAACCCTCTTGGTTCTAGAGGTTGCTCTAATGTCTAGACCGAGTGGACGCGTGAGCTCATGAGGGCCGTATACCATTAGGTCGCGTCTCCTACTTCATCATGGTCGGTTGGAAGGGGGTGTGGCCTTACCTGCCCGAGAGTAGGAGGCAATGTTAGGTTGAGTCTGACTAGCTCGAGGAATGGGTCCGCTATCAACAAGCCGGGCCCGATATTGGTAGGCGGATAGTGAGGCCTCTTCCTCTCACCTTGTTGCGCGCAATGGGGTGACAATCTGGTTTGGAGTGTAATAGAGCCCGGTGATTTTCAGAGAGGAACCGTACTGATATGTGGATTTATTGAGTAGGAGTTGCATGCTCATTCATTTATTCATTTACTATCTACTCGGGCGTGGTGGTGCGCAATTAATTGTTGTGTACTTCGTTATGACAAGGATTTCGGTTGGGGCGCGTGACTAACCTGAGATCAGGAGTTTACCACATTAAGTTTGACTATCCAATTTTAGGTATGAGACTGGTTTGGATAAAAGTCCCTTGTGATGGGCCCGTAGCCTGCGATACTACGTACTATCATCCCGACTTCACTCCAGCTTGGTCATTTCATTCGCACTGCATATTGCATTGCATCTGCAGCATTTAACATTTTGGGTTGTCATATTTCTGTACTGATATGGTCGTTAGCATTCATGCCTTGCATCGCATAGTCTTGGTACGGCTGATGGCACTCATGATCTTACCAGTATATTTCCACTTACTCTGATAATTCATGATCTTATCAGTATTTCTGCTTATTCCAATATTGTACGATTTATGAATTGTCAGTATTTTCGACATTGTACGATTAGGGCATTGTATTTGTGTGCTTGACACTTATCTTGTGCACACACTTTCACCACCCTCTAAGCTTTTATAAGCTTATGCATAATACATGCGTGCAGGTGGCGTTAGGTTGGAGCAGAGTGGAGCATGGAGCATGCAGCTGTCTTCTAGAGCTTTGATTTTATTTAACCTTTGTATTTCCCTTTCAGCATTGTATTCAAAGTTTATATTAGTGGATATGTGATGATGATGTTGCCTTTGTGATTTGGGTAAACTTGTGGTTATGTTTCTTACGAGATAAATGTACGTTGGAAAATCCTCCTTGTAGGATCCTAGGATCGGAACCTAGCATATGGGCGCTGGGAGTCGAGAATGGGGTACTACGGAGGCTGTCGGCACCTGATTCGGCGATCGGGATTCCTGTGAATCCGATTTCCGGGTTTGGAGCGTGACACTACCTTTGGTGGTTCCAAACATCACTTAGATCGCACCTAATAGTCGAGCCAAATTTACTATGAAATTCATTATTTGTTGTTGGATTGTTTTTTGCACTTTCTGTCGGAACAAACGTACCTTCAATGGGACCAAATAGTCTGTTAATTCTATTATTTTACTGAAATAATTTTCTAGACTTTTCTCTATCTTTAATACTTGGTTTTATTGGATCTTTAACACTTCAATTCTTCAATACTATCTTTTAAATATCCAATCCTCCACTTGATCATTCTTTGATATTTAAATCATTACTTCAATTGTCATTTTTATCTAAGCTCTTCAAATCACCTTGCATAACAAAACGTATGTAATTAAATCAACTTAACATATATATTCGTATAAAACCAATGCACAATTAAGGGTAAATATACAATATTTCACACTCAATAGATTGCGGGCCTTAGGTTTCTCAGTAATACAGTAATGGATTAAAATAACTAAAAATAATAATTAATCATCGATTTTATTGATTTATGATGAAGATAAGTACAATAAGAGATAACATAAGGAGAGAAATAAAGATAAATACATGTGATCGCCTGTATAGAAAATAATAGAGGCAGATGGTTAGTAGGATGTGACCAGTGTGACTTCCAAGTACAGACTCAATTGATCGGGATCCGAAGATGGTAGGTTGTGGATACACTATTCGTAGGCGTACTACAACAATGACATTGGACAATAGTGATCTAAACTATGCTAAACTACGGACGTTCTAAAGCGAGGTTGAACATAAGTAGAGGGATCTAAAGTTAAGATAAGACATTATTGCGCTGCAAGAGATTGTGTGTGATGGCTTGGTTGGTGCCCTGAGTTTTTCGTCAGGTGCTCCTTATAAAAGGGTAATGGTTGTGCGTAAGTTTCCACATCATGAGAATTTGGATCATCCATAGTTTATTTATTTATTTAATTCTTTGCATAAGTGTAGCCACTTGTATCATGCCATGTGTACAAGAGATCATAATGCCTCTTGCTAATCCAATAAAGTAATATACAAAGGGTGCTTTGTTAGAGTCTTGATGTGTCTAAACTCTTTCTTTTTGTAAAGTTACTTTTTATGGGACTAGCATTTAATGCCTACAGAGAGACTTGCTTTGATGGAACTCTTTGTAGAGAATTATTTTTTATATAACTCTAGTATTTAATGCACCAAAATGTGTATGTCTCTAACTACTCTCTTGAAGTCCATCTACACCGCGTGTAACATGGTTGCCATGTGGCACCTTTGGAACTATTCGATCTGATCACCATTGGCCGAGTATAAACAATAATCACATGAGCACATTTAGAGAGTTCAAAGTTTGGATGCCATGTTCTTCGGCTTGCTTAATAAGGTTGTCTTATAGGTAGTTGGGTGCACATCATTGTAGGTCTTGATTACATGTTATTTGGCTTGCTTTATGAGATTATCTAAGGGCCAACAAAAATGAATGTAAGCTAGGTGCACATCATGATTTGGTTGAATCTCATATTGTTCAATATGAGATCCATTAATTTCTCTAAAATTATCTTATTGATTAAAATTTGAGAATTTGGTGTTCATTAAGTGGTTTTTCCATTGTCACAATAGTATTGAAAATGTTTTATATATGTTTTCATTTTAGTTAAACTTTTGTTTTAATCATTGAAAAGGTTTCGATCATACTTGATGACACTAGTAGTTTAGATATCTTGATCCACCAATTGGTCCACATAGGTATTGGTTAAATGATGGATGGTTATGATAGTTATAAGATTTGATCAAATATTTAATACATGGTTAAAGTAGGATCACATAATTCAAATATAATTAGGCCCATGGAAGACTATAAGGTGATGGAGTATTATAACCGACGTCTCTCTGATTAAATCTTATGTGAGAAATATTAGAAAGAAAGCCTGCATATGACATAGGAAAGGATGTGAATGAAGTTGAGCACCATCTTCCGTAGGGGATAATTACTCTAAATCCACGGAGTTTCTCTAGACTCCTCATAGAGATTCCTCGAATCTACGAGGGAAATTAAAAATAAATTCTAAGAAATTCAAAAATTAATTGATTGATGATAAAATCGAATTTAAAATCCTTTAAATAGTGATATCAAACCTAGGAAGAAGTTTCATAATCAAATTCCAACTCAAACTCCCTGAAATTGTGACTTACTATAAATAGTAAACTTACTATTTATAGATGGTCATGATTTCTACTGGAATTCATGGTTTTCAGCCAAAAGTAGTAAGTTTTCAATTTGGCCTAACCACATTACTCTCCTAAATTTTCTAAGCCCTTTTCATGTTGGGCAGGCCTCCTAGAGCTTAAAGGATCAATAGTTATGATTGAACTAAAACTCACTATAAATAGTAAAAACGAATTAAAATGGACTTTTGACCGTCGATCTGATGGAATCTCACGAATTCGCCACGGGCAACCTGGCATAGTGGGGTGTTGGCTAAAGTAGCTTCTCCTACCCCAAAATCATATATTATATGTCGAATAACTCATTCTAGTTTGCAAGATACACATGCATTAGTGTTCTGACGGTCCTGATCACTTTCACCTCCGATCGGGCCTCCATCTTGGCCATGAAAGTGTCTGCGACCCGCTCTACATCAGAATATCCTTGCCTCTTTAGGGCATCACCATGGCAGCGAGAAAAAAATAGTGAAGTGGAGAGACAGGCCTGCTTCAAGGCTGACATGTTGGCTCTTATCTTCCTTTTCATCTGAGATTGCTCCAGAAGAGACCTTCAAGTTAAAAGATTGGCATCGATGTTTTATAAGTTTCTCAACAACTTAATCAAAATAATCGTAACTATAATTTATGTTTTATCTAAACAAAAGATTCATAGGGCTAAAATCTAACGTTTTTTGAAAACTTCTATATACCACTACACAAATCCTAACAACCCGACCAAATATATTACACCCTTATTTGTGGCTAAGCAAGGGTGGTAATGAGTTGGGTAGCTATCTAACCTGACGAGCCTAGCCTGGTTTTAGACCATGCTTGGACCAATTAGTTTGATTGTCAGGTTTGAGTCTCATATGCATGGCCTGGTCAATTTTTGAATTGGGCTTGGGCTTAACTCATTTTAACTCAATCCAACCTCACCCAGCCCAACTTGAATTTATACTTGTTATATCTTACAAATACGTCATTTTAATTCTTAGTTAGGCAACCATTTACTTAAAAGCCGGCAGTTGATTTCATTACTTTAAAATGTCTTTGCGGATATGTGATCCACTTGATAAACGGATATATTAGGAAAATTCAAGGGGAAATATGGATTTTATCAATTTCGGTTCGAGTTAGGTCAGATCAGATCAAACCTGGGCACAACCAAAATTTTTCGGGGTAGGCTTGGGTCTTCTATGCTAGGCTCATGTTAGGCTTTGGATGGGCTTGGTCCTTGGGTCTTAAGTGTTGGTTTGGAGCCAGGCCTAGCCTGGCTTAGGACATACCCATCCCATTGCCACCCCGATGAGCAACACATGCACATCTTGTTATGGATCCTTGGTTTTTTTTTTTTTTTTTCTAAATGTCTGTCTTTATGCATATGGGCCCACCTTATCAACAGACAAATGGATTAGGAATATTCACCTCTGGAAATAGGGATTTGATCAATCAAATTTTTGGGCTTGCTATCTAGGCCCAGGATGATCTCAGGACTTGCACCGTATGATGTCGTACTGGCCCAAATCCCGCCCATTTCCACTCCTATCAAGAGGACCTTGCCCAGGATATATAGAAGCCAGGTCCAGCCACACTCAACCAACGAAAGGGTGTTCGACTGCCACGGGTTCTAGAAACTAATTAAGCTTGATGAGGAAACCGTATGTAGGGCCCACAACTAGGGTGCTAATGGGCTGGACTTAGTCAATTCATATTATTCACCCAAACATACCCAAGCCCAGCCATTTATCAGCCTATGCAGCCCCAACCAGAGTTCTCAAAATTCTGTATTTGAAAAAACGAGAAAACGTATAATTAGCAAAACATTTAAAAACTCTATACATTTCAAAAGACAGGCAAAAATACTCACTTTTTTTCTTCTTTTTTTGGCAAACCTTATTACCATGATTTCAAATTGCATATTGCTATGCAAAGGAAGGCGTAGTGGGTGATGGAATTGTTACCATGTCATCCAAATCACACATGGCATGAATGCAAACCAATCCAAACCGTTCAAATCACGGGTGTCACTATGGATAGAATCATGGCCCAGAAGTTTCAGTGATCAACATTTCTCATCTGAATTCAATGATGTATAGAGATGGAGTCAAGGGCAAGTGGGCCATGATGGCCTGTGCACAATCTGTTCCAAGCCTTCTTTGGTTCTTGATTTGGGTTGAAGCTGGAGGCCCATGGTCTGGTCATGGGCTTGAGATTCGACGTCGGTAAATAATAGGTCCGGCCTTTCTTCCGAGGCCGAACATGACGGCCCAGTCTATCACGGGTTATTTAACACTGTTAGAATCAGATATAGATGCTTATCTACTGGGCCATACCTGAGCAGAGGTTGTATAGCTTGTGGATTGGGCTTGATGAACCTTGGACTGGCCCACCCAGCCCATTTACACCCCTACATGCTTGGTTATGCTTCATGGTCTGGGCCAACCTTAAGGCCCACTAGGCTTCAGCTGACATGGACCTGGGTCTTGCTCATCCGGCCCATTGTATGACATGGGCCTAACATCAGCACCAGTAAATGAAAGAGATGGGCTTGGGCTTCATGAAATATATCATACATGGCAGCATCTGTGCATATCATAGATTGCTCTGACAAGTGGGGCCCATGATTCAGCTATCCAAGTCATTGGTCTACTAGCCTCGCCATGGATGGAAAATACCCAAAAAAATATCCCGGATTAGAAGATTCCCGATCATTTCCAACCGTCCATCTGTAGGCTCTAAATTGAAAATTTAAGCTTGCCCTATGCACAGGAGTCCTTTGAGGTATAATCCATGATGTGCACATGAAATCAATGGTTTAGATTGTTCCGAGCTTCTATTGCTCTTTAAATTTCATGTTTTGTTTGCCTATTCACTGCGGATCAAGGACGGCCGTCTAATTGAGTAGATGATCGTGAGCCACATGGCAAACCTATCTCTACGGCCTAATTGAGTGGATGACCATGAGCCACGTGGCAAAGATATCTGGTGAATGGGATTGCGGGTCCCAATATGGATAAGCCCTACCATGAAAGGGATTTCTCCCGTAAGTCATCTCTATTTTCTATTTTGATCTATGACCGAAAAACTATTGTTTTTTAATTTATTTATTTAATAAAACCGCCTGTTGTTTACACCATTGGCCTCAAAACCGCTCACCGTCAATTTCCTATACACTTTGATCAAAATATTTTGTATTGATGAAATTACCATCTCATTTGTTTAAACAGAAGCTTTTCTTTTATATACTTTAAGAAACCCACATAACAAGGTGCGGCCCACTTTTCGTGATACTTGTAGTAAATTCGTCATCGCATTTCAGTTTGCCTGGGCCCAAAATTCAGGGGAACCCACATCACGACAGGAAAAAGTGAGTCATGGCTTAGCAAGGTTGAAACTGTCAATAGTCAATTTTTAATGTTTTTGAGCCATTAAACTATTAATTACATTCCCATCCATTCAAAATGTCATTCCCAATGAGCAAAATGTGACTATAGGTTTTTGCCCCATATCTAAAATTTCATGGCCTCATGACGGCTTGAGAGCCCGAGTGTTGGAGACCGCAGAAGCACACAGAGAGATGAATCAAGTGAAGTAATCCAATCGCACCAATCAATCACAGTGCGAAACACATCAATTTTAACGTGGAAAAACCCTCATGGGAAAAAAATAACATTACAAAGCGACAGACAATCATTATGAAAGTAGAAATTACAAGAATTTAGAGAATACCCAATTCGAACAAGTCTCGAATCCCCTCGAGCTACACCCTTGAAATCCTATAAACGAATTGGAAAAGCTCTATATCTCCCTAATTCCGATTTACACCCATATTTATAGCCATAGGAAGAATCCCAAACAAATTCTGCAGATACGCAAATCAATGTAAAATCTGCACGATATGTTCGATGGGACCTTCAATGGGTCTCGACTGCATCGACAAACGGTCGATGACAAAGAATTCACTTCGATGGCATTGAACAAGCACCAAAACAGTCCAGATATAAAACATGAAAATAATTTAGATTTTCTCGATTACACTTCGACTGATCTTGATGGCATCGAACTTAAGTTTCAATGGCATCAAACTTAAGTTTCGATGGCATCGAGAGTAATATCGATGAAATCGAATAGGTACCCAAATAGTCCAACAACCAACTGGAGAAATTCCGAATTTCTTTGATGGTCCAGCAACCAACTGGAGAAATTTTGAATTTCTTCGATGGGATCGAGCAGTTGTTTGATGGCATCGAACAGTGCTTGATGGCTTTGATTGGTTTGTCGATGTCCCCTATTGCTGAATTGATTTAAGACATCCAATAACACTGAGTTCAATATGACTATTACAAGCTGTGTGACCCACCTGGGCTTAGTCCAACAACCAACTGAAGAAATTCTGAATTTCTTCGATGGTCCAGCAACCAACTGGAGAAATTCTAAATTTCTTCGATGGGATCGAGTAGTTGTTCGATGGCATCGAACAGTGCTCGATGGCATTGACTGGTCTATCGATGTCCCCTATTGCTGAATTGATTTAAGACATCCAATAACACTGAGTTCAATATGACTATTACAAGCTGTGTGACCCACCTGGGCTTCGAATCTTGATCACTTTTGTATGAAGCCCTAAAATCATAGGAGAAAAATGATGGATGGCTCGATTTTTTCACAAAGAATACGTTGAGGCCCACTATCATGAAGATCATCTCACACCGAATTCTTACACAAGTTAGAGACATTTTCATGCAACCATTAATTTTGGTGGGTCCTATTGTGAATTCAAACCATCCATCTCATTTTAGGCGTGGACCCAAAATCCATGTGGATTCAGTGAAAAGTGGGTCCCATGACAAGAAAATGTGGTTTGGCTTACCACTTTTGAAACTATCAATGGTCCAATTTTAATATTTCTAGACCATCCAAACAAGTTGAAATGACAATTCCAACCATTCAAAATGTCATTCTCAGTGGTTGAAGGTAACCACTAGTTTTTGCCCCTTATCTAATTTTTTATTTTTTATTTTTATTTATTATTATTATTTTTTTTATGATTTTTTTTATGGCCAGAGGACGATTTGAAAGGCATATACGCTATTACCTGCCGTGTGGCCCACTTGAGCTTCGAATCTGGATAACTTTTAGGACCAAGCTTAAAAATCATATGAAGAAATAGTAGATGGTTCGGATTTTTCTGAAAGAAGACAATGGGTCCCACCATCAGAAACACCATCTACCATGACATGAGTCATGACATCTTCACGCAACCCTTAATTTTGGTGGCCCACTTTTGTGTTGCTTATCACAAATTCGAACCGTCTATCATTTTTGTCATCCATTCTAGAGAATAGGACCAAAATCCAGGCTAATCCAATACAAAGGTAGTTCCAACAACATGAAAAAGTGATTATGTGGCTTATCACCATTGAAACTATCAATGATCTAGTCTTGATGTTTTTAGGCCATTTAAACCATTAAAATGGCATTCCCAATTATTCATAATGTTATTCTCAATAGGCCGAACGTGACCACCAGTTTTTGCCATTGCTCTAAAATTTCTATGGCTACATGATAGTTTGAAGAGCCAGGGTTCAATATGTACATTTACCTACCGTGTGGCCCACTTTAGCTTCAGATTTGGATCATTTTTTTGGCCCAGGCCCTAAAACCATATGGGGAAAATGATGCTACACCATCACAAAAACCATGTGATACCCAAACCTGACAAGAATAAGAGACTGACATGTTCATGCAAGGAGCCCTTTTGTCTCAGTGCATGTGTCGCGGCCTCTGCCTTTTGAAGCTTCTTTCTCTCCTCTCGTTCGTTCTCAGTCTCCTCTTGTTTTTCTCTCACGCTCTGCCTCGTTGTCCAAGGCCTCAATAGAAACCATCGCCTCCTCACCATCCCATCCTTGACCACCTTTCCTAAACCCTATTCAGCTAGTATGTCTGGACCTGCCACGAGGTCCAGAAGTCCGACTCTCTCCTCTCTCTCTCTCTCCTCTCTCTCTCTCTCCTCTCCTCTCTCTCCCTCTTCTCCATCAACTGTTATGAGTGGTTGGGTACAGTCCCTTCATCCTCAAAGTCCTTTCTAGGCCCCTTAGTGTCTGAGATTTCATCTTTCTCTCAAGTCAGAAAAGAGAAGAAAATAAGGCAATTATATATATATATATATTATATATATATATATATATATATATATATATATATATATATATAATATATATATATATATATATATATATATATAATTTATTCTCCCTTCTAACATGTAATTTCTCTAATTGATTGCTTTTGTGTTAAAAATAGAATAAAATAGTACACAATGGAGGATAGATGAAAAAGATAATGAGACAATCAGATTTATTGGGTTCATGGCTCGACTTGAATAATCAATTTCTTAAGACAGATTTGCTACCATTTTTCTAGTAGTTCCAGCAAATGTAAAGGAAGAAAATATGCAAATTGTCTTCAGGATACAATGAACTCTCAATCCAAATTTCAACATGAAAAAGTGTTGAACTGATCTCTAGTTTTGATACCGATATGCCTTTAAAACATTCAGAAAAAATATAGGAAGATGTTATATTCGAGAGTACTACACTGTAGATGGTTTTATTTGATAAATGAAGTGTATTTCTTCTGGATTATAGTATCTGGGATTTATAGCAATTGAATGGTCATGGAGTTCTTCCTGAAAAGATTCTCATGTGCCTCTTCAAGACATCCATACACATTCACAGAAAATAATTTTCTTCCATGAAAGGACATGACCCTTTGTCTTATGATATTTATGTACCTTTTTAAACAGAAACAATATTCAACAGTATAAAACTGTAACCACATGTCCTAATCATCCTAACTATTGCCACATTAGCGACACGTGACATAAGAGCCACATGTACAACCATGTCACAGTCACTCCCAATCAACACTTAGGTTAAAATACTTCACGTTAGACTGTAGTTCAATTGAAGTTGCACCATGGCTCAAAAAGGTTTGAACCAGTGCCAAAAAGACTAAGGCTCTTTTGGCTCCAAAAAGCCCTACAACCCACGCCGCATGCACAAGCACGGATGGTGAACCTTGGTTGCAGAAGCAAAAACCCCTTTTCTTATCAACTGGTTATATACTTTTTTATGAAAAGTTTTCATAATCAATATATTTATTTACTTATTAAAAATAAACTTTTATTTTTAAGATTTATTTTTATTACAAGAACACAACATTTTTGCGCTGAAATCTCCCTCACTCTCTTTCTCACATTGAACGTGAAAACCGTTATTAGGATTGTATGATAGTAAATGCAATTTGGGTTGCCAATTCCCTAACCCTCTAGCTCCTAATTAGGGGTTTTTAGAGACAAAAGCTAATTAGGGTTGTGCAATCATCAATCTTAGCCTGGGATAAATGATAAATTTTGAATAGGCTCAACCATTTGGTTCACAAATCAGACATGGAACCTATCCAGGCCTGACAATTGTCACCCCTACTAGGATTAGGTCTCGCAAATCCCCTGACTAGGAACCACTATCTACTAGAAACTCTGAACAGATATAGTTAAATTGTGGGTTCATAAGATCATAGGGTTTAGTTTTTGAATCTTTATTTCAACAAGTTTATTAATCAAATTAGTTGTTAGAGGTATTGAGTTTAATGAGTTTAATTTGTTCAGTAATTTCATCGCTTGCTTCAAATTGTTAAAGTATTAGTTGTTAGCTTTCAAAGAGTCCAAGATCTTGTGATCACGACATATATTGACCGAGTTATGACTGATTTACTGACGATTATCTGGTTGTGACATGAATTAGGGATGTTTAAATTCCTTATAATATTTTATAACATACAATTAATGAATAGTTAAGATTTAGATTGTGATTTCCTTTATTTTCAGAGAAGTATTACATATATGAATCTTTTATTAATATTGAATGACAATTGAAATTTTAATTTACCCTTTGTGTGGGATCCTGGTCTTTTGCAACATCGCTCGTGTGCACACGTGTCTCAATTCGCAAACGTTGATAGACCATACACTGCACCCTAGTGCACCTAGAAAACTCACTCAAGTGATTTGTTCCGAATGATCTTGAGACCTCTATCATGTAGACCGTGTCGTCGTTGCGATCGCAACGGTGAAAATCGCTCATCAATTCGACGCTCCGTTAGTGAGATATGACCCATCGAATGTAAGGCTCAAATTATGTATCCAGTAACACAAGCAAACCTTTATTATGCTAGGCCCATTGGACTTGAGCCATGTGGGCCTAAATCCCACTTTTAGAACATTGAAATTACCAACAAATACGCAATTGCTACATTACAAAATAAGAAGCTAGCACTATAATACAAAATTGGATTCTATCCCAAAACTCATCATTATCTTCTCCCCACGTCTTAGAAACTAATCATGGCTCATGTCCACCTCCTCCTATACATGTATCCAATGCATATCTGGATTTATGCAACATCACTTCAAACAACCAATTTCAACACTCCACTTCATCATCCACCATGCATCACCTACAACCCATAACCCTTATCCATCCATTAGCCAATGCATGCTTATCACCATCTACCTCATCCATTCACTACCCATACCATACATCACCTTCCACCTCACTTTTAGCACCAATAAGATCCCATAAACTTGCCACCTTAACCCTCAATTACCTATATAAGACTAGGAGCTCTCTTGCACTTGTTCTTTTCCTATACTTAGAAAAATTCTGAGATTTTAAGAGAGAGTGAGAGAGAGTGGGGCCAAGGTGTGGCCCATCATCAAACCTAGAGGGAGTGGACCACACATCATCATCCAACCATCCATCCATTGAGGTGAGTCTACACCCCTCCTCCCATCCTCCTCATCCTCCTCTTTCTTCCTCTTTTTATTTTCTTGATATGTGTGGGCTCCACTGGTATGAAGTTCTTGTGTGCATGTATTTATGGCTATAGTGGTCAGCAAAGTGGCCTATGCCAGTATGGTCCACTATGATGAACATCACATCCACACCCTTCTTATGTAATCCTGTTTTTATTTTTATTTTTTAGTATCTGGACAGCAAGTTCTAAAACTCATATAAAATTGACCATGATAAGATCAGAGTTAAAACTTGGGAATAATATGAACCACAATATAAACTAACTCTGGAACAGATTTCGTAGTCATCCAACAGTCCAATCATCCGTAACATCAAGTTTACTTGGCTACTGTCCAGCAGCACATGCAGGATTCTGATTTGCCTAAAATAGACCCATTTTTAACTCTTTTAATGAATGTATTAAAAATATACGTTCCATTGGATTCGTAGAAAATCGAACCATATTTCCAACGGTATATAATAAGCCTCAATCGGAGTTTGAATGGCTGAGATCTTGGCCTTATACGAAAGATGTATTTGGGGGCTTGTTATGACCATTCTTGTGTAGTCGATATCCGTGATTCCAACGGTCAGATGCATTTGATATTTGTTCTTGACTTACTTGAGATAATAAATAATCATATGTGTGGTCCATATGATCAGATTCTTTGATAATAAAATTTTAAAAATTTTGAACCAACAGATACTTCCATAAGGATAAATCTTAAATTATTTTGTATGGTCCAGATGGATCCAAGGCTCTGTATGGTTGGAAACTTATAAAAGGCCTGAATGATGTATTCCCAAACCATTCATTGGCTCGGATTTTTCAACAGAGAATCTGATCATAGAGATTTGATCAATATATTTCATGTGCTACAAAATGTGTATGTTGGATATATGTTGTACATAACATTCATTCTCTTATTGACCCACCTGGGTGTGGGATTGTTTGTGATTTATGCATTTTATTAGTTCATCTAATTTGGAAACCCATGTATATTTTTGTGTCTCTTATCTATGGTTTGCTAGCATGTGGGCCCCACTTACCATTGGATCTATTTCATTTCTTTTGTACTTTCTATTCGCTGAAATTTTCTAAGTACTTGATTGTATTGCTTGTATGCCTCTTTGACACCTTGTAGTGGGCCCCACACTCTAGTTAAGAGTTCCACTTTGGAGGATGTTTAATTCTTATATAAGTGAGCTAGAATGTCCCACGTTTTTGTCAAGAATGATTCCTAAGTGTTTGGAAATTGGGCCCTAAGTTGTGACAGACCCTATTTGTCACGCCCCAGACTCGGAAATCAGGGTCACAAAATTTCCGATCACCAAAAATGAACTAAGCAGACATCTAAAGAGTTAGAGCAAATGTTGGCAAAGAGGTCATCTTCTACAATTGTGTCAATCATGTCAGCCTCTTGGATATCCTCAATATCCCCTTGTTGTTTAGCCATATTAAATACATTCACCTCTACAGTCATATTCTCAAAAGACAGCTTAAGAACCACATTTCTACAATTAATTATGGCATTGGAAGTAGTTAGGAATGGTTGGCCTAAAATAATTAAAATTTGGGTGAATGTGGACTTCCCTGGAAGAATGTCGATTATTATAGAATCGTTACCAAATGCGGGTCATGCCCATGCCTAATGAAAGGTGGAAGCCCACCCAACAGGTGGATGTCGGTTGATGATTATCCAACCCAAGCAGATGGTCGATCATCTCATTTGATGCATTCATATATCATTTGTATCCATATCATTGCTCATACTCTATTTATATTTTATCTTAATTTTAATAAGCATGAACCATGCTGCGTTTTCTCACGAAACTTGACCAGCCTATATTTTTATTAATAGAAAAACCATACAGAAGGGCAATTAGCTAATAGTTGGTATAAGAACAAGAAGTCATGGTTAAACAAGTGAACGACCCACTTGAGATGTGGTTGTACCTATTAGAAGAGGGACTGACCACATTAGATCATTTCTGATTATTTAATTGGAATTTTTCTTGTTATAATGGTCTAATTTATATACAATGAGTGATGGTATTAGTTGTAGGATTTTAAGTATTTGATTAGTTTTATTTAATTGAATTGTTTTAGGTCTGTTGTAAGCATTCATTGGTAGGTTGTATTGACTGATGAATAGTGCATAATTTATGCTGCTTGAATGTTTATGGATGCCGAGAATGGGTGGATATTGGTGCATAAATCATTTTTGTGTGAATGATTGTGAATGGACCTAGTTGGAATATAAAATGAATATTACGTATAATGGATTGGGTTAAGTACACATAGTGTACGAGCTGTGACTGGAAACTCGGGTATGAGGGTGCACCCTCTGTACTTGAATTTTGAGACGTGATAGAACTGTATCAAAGATAGACTTGTTCTAAACTTAGTGTGACCTGTAGATTATGATCTCACACCCATACATAATTCGTAGGTCTCTGAAAATAAAAACCCAAACTTAGCATCCTTTATTTGGTTGTTAAGATGAGTAAAAAATATGTATAATTTTCCAATCTAATTGACAAGATTTTTCTTTTAATGAGTAGAATGTAACGCCCTTATTTTTTTAATATATAATAATAAAAATAATTTTAAATATTTTAAATATGAAATTAAGAGAAAGAGATAAAGGGATTTTGTATCCCCTATCTTTAGTCTCATATATAATCCTAACTTCTTATTTATCTATCCTTAATCTCTCTCCATTCTTTCTCTCTAACTCCCCCCGTATATCTCAACCTCCCAACGTTTCCTCCCTCTTAAGGAAGGGATCAAAAGAGGATTCTATGCAACCCAACACAACCAAAAGATGTGCCAATTTAGGAAAAAAATTGCGAATGGGGAAAGAGAGAGAATGAGAAAGAGAGAGAGAGAGAGAGAGAGAGAGAGAGAGAGAGAGAGAATGTAGAATCTTATACAAGTTAGTGGTTCATTCCTTCATGTTTTCTTTTACTTGATGTAATATGTGATCATACGGGTGTAATGGACGATTTGGATTAGTCCTTCAACCACTGTACATGCTTGGATGGAAATGATCAATTCTCTGCACAATTAGTCTATAGTTTTGACATAGAGAATTGTTATCTACTTATGTTGATAGATACATATGTGAAAGTAGATTAGTTATTTTTCAATTTTAGAAAATTTAGAATTTAATTAACTGGACAATGCAATGAATGAGCCATATCAGCTATAAGACAATTGTGCTGTCAGATCTATAAGTGTTAAATAAGGAAAGCTCATATTTTTCATGTAAGTAATGATATTCCTTAGCATAGCGGATTGAAATAAGATGTCTGATTGTGTGTGATGAGATCCACACCGTTCATTCAATATCTAGGGCCAAATTAAGCCTCGACCCTACTTATTTGGATGATTGGATTTATAAATGGGCCACATTGATCCGAATCATATGATAGGTATATTATAACTTGTTAATCATGTTAAGTTCCGATTTTGTGGAAATTGATTTGATCAGATCTGTTTAATCGATTGTTGGGATCAATTACATTATATCCCCAAAAATCTAATTAGACTAATCGACTGGTTGGCCACACTGATCAAATTCTTCACAATTTGTTAATCTTGTAATATGGATTAAACAACATATTATTGGGTCAGATCAACCAACCAATGGGTCTCTCCCTTGTAATTAATCTAGAGAAAACCATTGACTGGTATAGATTTGCTCAAAATGCCTAAATTGAACCATAGATCGTCAAGTAAATAGAACCCCCAAATTTTTTGAATTGACTACCAAAGTCGGATCAAATAGTAACTTTGTTTATATGATGAATATGGATTCTAAACTCAAATCAATCTAACTATTGTGTGAATTCATCGCTACCAGACATGGGTGAGTAATCTCATCATGTCTCATGTTAATTGGAATTAAAATAAATTGTTTATGATGGTTTGATTGATCGATGTATTGTTTGAAGTGTTTTGTTACAATATTGTTGATTTAACTAATGTGAATGTATGTTATGGTAAATCACATGCTAACTTGTGCCAAATTATATGAATTATGGTAATTGTACGTTGAATTTACATGTGAATATTTCGATTAAGACAAGTATCTATGGGCAATTATAAAAATGATGCAAACATACATCATTCATCATATAAATACATTGCATTTTTTTTATCTTGGGGGACCTCCCTGGAAGAATGCCAATCTTGATAGAATTGTTACCAGATGCGGGCCATGCCCATGCCTACTGAAATGTGGAATCCTACCCAACAGGTGGATGTAGGTTGACGATTATCTGACCCAAGCAGATGGTCGATCATCCCATATGATGCATTCATATATCATTTTCATCAATATCATTGGATAAAATCTATTTCTATTATATTTTAATTTCAATAAGCATGAACCATGCTAGGTTTTCTCTTTAAGCCTGGTCAGCTAACATTTTTATTTATGGAAAAACAATACATATGAGCAATTAGCTGATAGTTGACATAGGAACAAGAAGTTGTGGCTGAACCGGTGAACGACCCAAGTGAGATGTGGTCGTACCTATTAGAAGAGGGATTGTCCATATTAGACCATTCCTGATTATTTAATTGAAAATTTACTTGTTAGGATGATCTAATTTATATACAATAAATGATAGTATTAGTTATAAAATTTTAAGTATTTGATTGATTTTCTTTAATTGAATTGTTATAGGCCTATAGTAAGCATTCATTAATAGGTTGTATTGACTAATATATGGTGCCTAATTTATACAGATTGAATGTTTATGGATATTGAAAATGAGCAGATGTTGGTGCATAAATTATTTTGTGTGAATTATTATGATTGAAACTAGCTAGAATATAAAATGAATATTACTTTTACCACTAAATAATTGTAAAATTGAATGAGTTAAGTACACATAGTGTACGAGTTGGAACTCGGAACTCAAGTATGAGGGTACTCACTCTGTACTCAAATTTTAGAGTGTGACATACATTACACAACAAACATGTTCAAAACCTTGTGCAAACACATTCAAATGGGTTTTGGACATGGAATAAGATAAGACCATAGTTATTCACTTCTAATGAGGGTAAATTGTCATTTCCTACTTAACAGTAACTTTTTGTTAGTTAAAGATGTCCAAAGCAATAGGTCTACATGTTGAAATAGGTGGCGGTTTTGGAGAAATAGTTTAAAATTAATAGTTTTATTTTATTTTTTTATCTATGACCAAAATAAAAACGAATTATAGGAAAAATCCCACAAAAAAATTATGATACCATCCTAACCATCCAATCAGAGAATTGCAAGAGGAATAGGCAAATGATCCAATCACTATGCAGTATCCTATCCATGCGATGGTCCGTTAGATCTTAGCCACTCGTATCATCAAACACTAATTAAATATCTGACTTCCTAATAGGCTATAACCATCTCCAGCTCAGGTGGGGCCCATTGGTTTTAGATTTGGTGATTCTGATTGACTCAGGTGAATCTCAAGACTCGTTGAGTCTCAAGTCCAGTCACGACTCACCTGAGTCAGAGGGTGTATAGGTCCAACTCACCCCAGTTGGGTGACTCGAGGAGGTGACTCATATAACAAACCAAATCAAGTGGCATCGAGTCGGAGTCAACTCGGAAAAGCCTTGTCGGATAGTGCCTTAAAACTATGGTGGGTATACAGTATCTAATGGGGTTTGGGTTTTGTCGGGTCTGGGTCTCACTCTTGAAGAATGAACCCAAATCCCATCCGGTATAGGTATCCATCAGGTCTTTAAATTTCAGTTTGGAATTCGGTTCAGGTCAAATAAGAACACGTGCACCGTTGATTAGATTTTATACACGTGCCACTTTGACACGTGCTTAGTGTGTAAATGGGCTCTCTTACAAGCACATGGCTTAGGAAACTTAATTTATATTAACATGTATATACTGTCATTGTTAAACCTAACTGGACCCGACCCAATTTAACTGGTCTTAAGTTAATGGACCTGACCAAACCTGGCTAGACGTGAAGTTAATTGGATCTGAAAGGCAAGGCTGGAACCCTGACTAGATTTCATAACGGGTTGAGAAAATTGGACACCTGGACCGGTTGGCCAAGTCCAATGGGTACCCATGGTCTAGGTATACTTAAGGGCCCATATCGACGCAACTTCAATAAAAATGATGTTTTCTTTGGGTTTCCAATGGGTAGAAAAATCATCCTTTCATCTACAAATAGCTGTTTTGACATGGACGGGCTGTGAGTGTGAGTTATGGGCATTAAGCTAATCACATTCTCCCTATGTTGGCGTGAACAGCTCGGGTTTTCATGAGCTTGGTTCTGGCTTGGTCCATCAGCCCAAGCCCAAGCCCAAGCCCTTTGTTTGCTGCACCTAGCATGTAGACCTACCTCCTAAGCATGACCATAACAGCCCTAAGATGGGCCAGTTTGTTTTGCCAGGCCCAAGTGCAGATATGGAGGCAAAATATCTGACCCATTTCAAGTTTAAAGCACCTCTGGGACGGTGAGCCCCACCTGATTAACGGCTCATATATAACATATGTGCCATATTAGAATCTGTCCTGTCAATTAGGAGTAGCAATGGACCAGGTTATGGACAGGCTAGCTAGGCCCAGACCATCCGAGCGTGAAACTCAAGATCCCAGGTCCAATCTTGGATGGGCCTACCATACCCAAGCCCAAGCCCAAGACCAAGCCCAAACAATTGGTTGGGACCGGATCAAAATATAAAATCTTGATTTCCTACTTGAATGTTCTTAATTCATCCATAATCCATTGATCAAGTGGGCCACACATATACACAACAGTAAATATCCATAGAGATGAAACCCATGGTTAGAGGTGGGCATCTGGGACCCAATCTGGTGGATTCGACCTGACCCGACTTGACTCGGTACCATTCCGAACAGAACCGGCGGCTGAGATTGGCCTGATTGGGTCTAGCCACCCAGATCCGTTCGTCTTTCGAATCGGGTGCGGATAGAGGTCTATCCGGACCGACCCGACCGGGATACCCGAACCGAATGGAACCGGCCCGAACCGAACAGACCCGACCCGGTGGGTACTATAAATACTCTTTTTAAGTTTTTTACCCTAACCCCACCCCTCTTTTCTTTCTTACCCTACCCAGCGAAGAACGACCGACCCTTTTTCTTTTTTATCAAGTTACCCTACCCGATCTTCTTCCTGTTTTCACCTGATCTTCTTCCTCTTCTTCTTCAGCGCTTGACGTTCGTCACTGTCCCACCGTCCATCATTCTCCCGCCCGAACGAACGCATGATCCGAACCCGCCGTCCGTCACAGTGTCGTCCCATCCCTGTTTGCTCGACGGTGGTCTGAAAGTATTTCTACCTCTCTCTCTTATGCAAAATTCCGTATTTCATTTTTATAATTTTTTTTTCTCCCCATTTTATTTGATGCTAGAATTTGGTTCCAATTTGGATGTATGATGACTGCATGCTGGAATCTTGATCTTGATTAAACATGGTTTACAATGGTAGCTTATTAAACATGGTTTCCGATCGCACGTGCATATTCAGTTAGAAGGTTTGAGGCCCACTTGCCAGATGCCGTTAAAGAGGCGAGAACATGGGTTGTACTTGTAGTAGTGGTAATATGTGTAGCAGTACCAGTGTTACTGGTGCTAGTATGTGTAGCAGTGGTGTGGAGAGGGAAGTGTTGGGAAGGAGAGGAGGAGAAATTATCTTCATCCATGGAAAGATGGGGACATGCTTTGTAAGACCCGTATCCTATTCCGTACTGTTCTGTCGACTCCCGCGATCCTTTCCGTCGAAGTCCGGCAATCCGCGACTGATAACCGACGTTGCGATCGACCCTAAGTCGTATCCTTTAGAATCGAGTCGGCTTAATCCGAGACTTGTACCATTGCGACCACACCGTCGCCGCGGTTCCAACGCCGCGACTCGCGCACCGATCCGATACCCAAGCCGGAAGATGTGGGCCGGCGTTTATTTCGAAGAAATGCTGCGCTTTCTCGATCCCAAGAGAATCTCTACACAATGTCAAATCAATCCCATCAATCCCATCAATCAATCAATCACATCAATCAATCAATCACTTCAATGTCAAGTACAAAGCAACCCATGCTACCTTTCTCCACAAGTAAAGCAACCACCAAGTCAACCCATCTCTCACCTCACCCATCACTCACCTCACATCACTCTCTCTCCCTTACAACCCTCTCTCTCCTTCTCATTTCTCCACATTCCCAAGTAAGAAAAAATCCCACGTTGGAGCTCTTCCATGAGAGAAAAAAAATACATATGTGAGGCCCACCTTTCCCATTCCAAAACCCATCATCCAATCCATCCATTTCCCATCTCCACCATCAAAGAGGAGCACAAGGAGATAGGCATTCCAACGGACCAAGGAGATCGCTAGGTGAGTGCTTTGATAGGGTAGTTTTCATGCTTTCTTAGATGGGCCAAGTGAGGCCTACCGATCAATGGTATAAATCTCACTTGGGACCCTAAGATGTGGCCGATGGCCCACCTTGATTATCATTTTATGTACGATTGGATGCAAGGGAGGGCCCATAGTGTTGGGGTCCCTCCATCACACGTGTGTCCCACTCTTTTTCTCTCTCCCTCTCTCTTTTCATTTTTCTTTTCTTGTGATGATGTGGTTGATTGGCCCACTCAGATGGACCCCACCATGAAGTAAGTATTTTATCCGAGTTGTCTATGAGTGGGGACCACCTTATATGTGTTGTACCACACCATACATCATGTGGTGGCCCCCCCGAGCAGGTCCACCTTCTCATGGACCGACCGTCTAGCGTCCCTAGATGCTGGACGTAAATGGAAACACAAAATTGGCTTGATTCTCAAGCCTTGGAGAATGGCCACTCATATAGGCTCCACCTCGATGTATGTAACCAATCCACGCCGTCCATCTTATTTACTAGCTCATTTTAGGCGTTGAGCTGAAAAATGAGGTTGATCCGAGTACCTGGTTAGCCATAGTGTTGAAAACAATATCATTACCATTGAGATCTACCTCGATAGTACTATGCACTGAAAAATATCCAATATTGGACTTGTTTGGTCCATCTCAGGCCATGGAAACTAGTGGCTGGGGTGGATTCGACGGATGCGGGCCACGCACATGCAAAACCGTGGAAATACACGTTTTCAAAAAAAAAAATATATCAACAACAGCATTGCTGCTGCTGCTGCTGCTGACACAGAGAGGGAGGACGCCTCCTTTTGGGGCGGACGGGCCAGGGGCCACGGCCCCACATGTGGACCCCACCATGATGTACATTTTGTATCCACACCGTCCATGAGGTGGGCCACTCTCTTAAGTGGGCCCCCTCCAAAAATCAGGCCTATCCAGATCTCAGGTGGCCCACACCACAAGAAACAGCGATGATTGAACTCTACCATTGAAACCCTTTTTTTTGGGCCCACGAAAGTTTTGAATCAATCTGATATTTGCTTTTCCTATCCATCAAGGTCTTTGCGACCTTATCAACAGGTTGGATGGAAAGTAAACATTATGGCGGGCCCCACATGGGACCCACAGTGATGTATGTGCCTTGCTGCCACCGACCAGGCGGACGGTGGAAGCCCACTGTAATGTATGTGTTCCACGCCGTCCACTGCTGTGGACGGTGGACCCCACCTGGAAATTTGCATGCGCCTGAAACTTGGTCTGAACCCTCATGTAAGTGGGACACACATGATGGATGGGCTGGATTTGCTGACCACATCTTGGTGGGCCCAAGGAAATGATTATGGATGTTTTTATGGTGCACGGCACCTCTCAATTTTTGCATATGGTGTGGCTCACACAAGTCACGGATTGACTTGATTTTTTGAGACCTAGGCCCAAGACGGCCTGGTGCATCCGACTGATGGTGTTGACATTCTAAACGCATCACGGTGGGACCCACACAGCTTGGCCTCATGGGATTTAAAATCAACTTTAGCGCATTGTACCTTTTCCCACACACACACACACACACACACACACACACACACACACACACACATATATATATATATATATATATATATCATGGTAGGCTGGTGGGCTGTTTTGGGGCCTACCATGATGCATGTATTGCCTCCAACCCGTCCATCCAATTTTGAAAGCTCATTTTATTGCATGAGCTAAAGAATGAGGCAGATCTAACAGCTCAAGTGGACCCCACCATTTGATATGCATATGGTCCATGTGATTGGGCCCATTTTGATGTATCATGGGGTCCAATTGGTGTGGCCCATTTGGTATATACAAGGTCCATGAGATTAAGCCCATTTGGTATATATAAGGCCCATGTGATTAGGCCCAGTTGTATGTAATCTAAGGCCCATGTGATTAGGCCCATTTGTATGTATTCTAAGGCCCGTTAGGGTGTATTAAGGCCCATGGGTTGAGGCCCATTGTGATGTATTCAAGGCCCATGGGTTATAGCCCATTGCAATGTACTTAAGGCACATTAGTACAGCCCAATTAGTGTGGCCCATTTGATATACATAAGGCCCATGTGATATGGCCCATTCGATGTATTTAAGGCCCAATGGGATGTACCTAAGGTCCATTGCAATGTGAGATTCCTCCATGGTTTATGTAATGATACTTATGGCGGGCTGTGCCTTAGGAGCAATGTTGGTTTGACGTCCACATTGTAAAAATAATGTTGGTTAAATGTCTGCATTATAACTCTCCTTAGGGCCCATTAGTAGGCCCATACTTGTTGATAGTTCACCACTTTGTAGCATGCTTAGTATATCTCCATGATTCATGCCCATATGCATCATCTGTATGCTTGATGTGAGGGATGTTTGATCATAGCATAAGCCGGCTAGGCTGAGACATTTATGGGACTCGTTATGAGACGGAGTGCCCCACATGATTGCGCAGTACGCACTGGATTGCTGCATGATTTGACGGTATGATTCATGCATCTCGCATATGTGTGACTTGATCACTGCACGCCCTAGCGACATCAGGGCTGAGGCTCCACAGACACATCGTGAATGGTCGTATCGGATACCGAAAATGCTTGGTTCTAGCACTGTGGACACTTAGGATGTCCTTGGGTGAAAGTCCCAAAACCTTTTTGGTACCAGGAGATGCTCCAACGTCTAAACCGAGTGGATACACGAGCGCCCGAGTGCCAAATACCAGTCTCCAACGTCTAAACCGAGTGGATACACGAGCGCCCGAGTGCCAAATACCAGTAGGCCGCGTCTCCCACTGTGTCGTGGTCGGTTGGAAGGGGGTGTGGCCTTATCCGCCCGAGTGAGGGGGGCTATAAGCTAGGCTGAGTTTGACCAGCTCGTAAATGAGTCCGCTATCGACGAGCCGGGTAGGTATTGGCAGACTACTGGTCAGGCTGATAGTAAGGTCTATTCCACTCGCTTGGCTGTGCAACTAGGGAGGATGCAGTCAGCGTGAGATGTATTAGACCCCGGTGATATCTAGAGAGGAACCGTATTGATATGTGTACTTGATGAGGACTGACATGCTTGTATTGCATCTTGCATATGACATTTGGCTACGTAGGCCTTGCATTGCATTGGTATGGCCGATGACATTCATATTTCGTATCGCGTGGTCTTGGTATGGCCGATAGCATTCATGCCTTGCATCACATAGCCTTGGTACGGCTGGTTGTATTCATGGACTTATCGCATACTTCCGCATTACTCTGTCTTGTACACTTAGCGTTTGTCATCCGCACACAGTTACACCACCCTCTAAGCTTTTGTAAGCTTATGCACGACCGTTGTGTGCAGGTAGCGTTGGATAATAACGGTGCTGAGGCAGGAGTGTGGATTAGATCATTTTGGAGCCTTTTGACTATACTGTATTTCTCTTCCCGCATTGTACTTAAAAGTTTTTGTTATAGTGAATATGTGGTGTTGTAGTTTGTGACTTGGTTATGCTTGTGGTTATGCTCCATTACAAAAAAAATTCTTACTGAAAATCCTCCTTGGAGGATCCTAGGATCGGAATTTGGTATGAGTATCGGAATCCGAGAATGGGGTACTACGGAGGCTGTCGGCGCCGGATTCGGCGATCGAAAATTTTGTGAGCTCGGTTTCCGAGTTTGGGGCGTGACATGCTTTTTAATGTGGGTGGTTTTGGTTTGATGATATTGAGGCTCATGAAATTCTGATAGAGTTGAAAGAGTGGTGTGATTAGAGATTGAATAGTTTAAACAAACAAGGAGCCCATGTAAGCTAAACCCACATCAAGAAACCAAGGAAGAGAGAGATGATCATTCCCTAATGGGGGTTTTCTTTTCTAGCCAGGGAATGAAAGTGATTATCTCTTTCTGGGTCTTTGGTCAGAGATGAAAGGATGCAGGGAGTGTAGCTGGTCTTTAGAAAAAGGATTGATCAGATAGGGGTAATGTACCACAACTTGAGGGATAGTACTATGTTCCCACAAACAGGCCTCTCATGTAACAATCTATTTTTCTCATAGATGTATGGCCAGCCTGATGAGTGGACTGGCCTGTTTTTGTGGACTGGCCTGTTTTTATGGTTAGGCATGTCAAGCCGATCCCCTCCTGATGACTATTCACCCATATGTCACACATGTGCTATATTGGGATGTGTTTGCAAAATACCTCTTCAGCCTCACCTTGAGCAAATTGCTGCAACACTAATGAGATTCTAGAGCATGCTTGGCACTTCATGACTGGTCGCTGTTTGCATTTCAATGTTGGAACCCATTTTGGGCCATGTATCATTCACAAATTGCACACACATCTTTTCAGTGTGTTGAAGTTTAGGACACTAGTTTGTTTCTAAATAGCCATTAAGCCATTACCCTAAAATTCAGTTTGTTTTGAATGGTTATAACTTCGAGTTTAGGACACTAGTTTGTTATTGAAAAAAAAAAAAAACGATGGGATATTTTCATTTTCAACCGTCCCTTGAATGTTGAAGAATCTGACGGTCATAACATTAAAAAAAAGTCTTTAGCTTTGGTTTTTTGAAATATCTAAACTAGGAAGCATGCTTTGGACAGTTACTTTTAAATCTTTTTATTACATATATGCAATTTCTAAGTAATCTCATCCATCACATCAGCCAAAGTCTTTTGCTTTGCTTCGATTTTAACGCTGTAAAAATAGCTCATTTTGACGTTACTCATGTAAGAAGAATATCCTAACTGGATGTGCATATGTGTGGGAGATCTACGCTGTCAATATTGTTTGGTCATCGCCTTTTTCCAATGATAAAGCTGTCGCATATGTGAGAAGTACTAAAAAATTGTATGCGTGGAAAAATAGACCAACAGTCCACAATCCAGCTTGTAATGTTGTGCATCCCATTGGGATGAGACTTATGATTGTTTGGTAAAACTTAAATTTAGCACTTATAGTTGAAAAGGACTTTTTTTCAATGATTTTTTCATTTGAACTGTTGTTTTTCTGGCTACCTATCAATTGCTAGGATGTCTGATTGTTGTGATTTTGGATCCCACTGAATAAACAGTCGAGATCAGCAGTTGCTGGTTGAATAATGATATGCAGCTTACGTGATATACTTCTCTGTGAATAATGCATCAAACTGTGATTTCAATTCTTTCCAAAAGATAATTTCAATGAAGTGGTATTCTGTAACTGATCGGTTCTAATTTTCTTCTTATCCTTTTTTGTCAGTCATATCCGGGGTGTAAAGAATTTCCTGGGAACAGTGTTACATCTCTCATTAGAACAATTGCAGGTCAGTGCTTGGTTGATCTTACCAAGCATTAGATAGACGTACGGTTCCTTTTTTGAATTTCTTTTCACTAATTGTTTCTGCATACCTTTGCAGATTATCCAAGGGGAAGAAGAAGAAGAAGAAAAGAAGAGCTGCAATGACCCTCTCTCTTCCTCAGATTCAACAAGAAGAAGCGATGCCATATCAAGGTACAAAATTTCTCTCTTTCTCTCTCTCTCCTTTTTTTTTTTTTTTTTTTTTGTTGTCTTGGATCGGATCCGAACTTGGGTCAATCCGATCCGACTCGGTTTTCCTGATCGAGTCGGCTCGGATCGGTCCAGGGCCACATGGGTTAGGATCGGATTGGGTCAGAGGACCAGGACTCGGTCCCGGTTCTGACCGAGTTCGGGTCAGGCCATGCAGAACTCAGATCTGGTCAAGTTGGGCCCAATCCGATTCGACTCGGTCTGATGCCCAACTCTACCCATGGTCAATATTCAAGAGAAGAATTGTAGGGTTGAAAGTCAGTTGGGTTCAACCCGACCGACATGTGACCGACCTGACATTGGGTTGGGCTTGGGCAAGATGTATCGGTTCAGTCTCAAGCTTGGGCTATACAAACACCAACCCAATAAAACTTAGGTCGGGCTTGGGTTGAGGTCTATGGTTGGCTGACCCAACCTGAACCCAATCGATATATAAGTTACTTATAAATTATAATTGAGTGCGGATAGTCTATGTTGAAGGCATAGGAAATTAAGTGCCGTCGGGTTTCATTGGTCCATGTCATTTCCAATGACCCAAGCCAACAAGATATGCTGGATTTCTCTCTCCCAAATAGGCTGCCTGCTACACAACAAGTATTTTTTAGCTTATTCGTTTAGAAAAAATGAAGTTCTTTACCATAAATAACTATTAATATAATTAATAAAATCATAGGTATAAAAAATAAGACGTATATTGAAAATATAATATACTAATGTAATAATGAAAATATTAGCATGTATCCACCTGACCGAGCCTGTTTGGATTGAGAATTTCCAACCCGAGGTTGGATTGGGTTGAGTTAGTGTTGAGGTATAGGAACCTTGGGTTGGGCTAGGTTTGAGCACCAACCCGACCCAACCTGCCTGACTTTCAGCCTTAGAAAATTGGAATGCCATGTTGGTAGTATATAGGACATGTACAAATGAATTCAGGTCTGGCTAAAATGAATTAAGTAGTTACAGACAAGAAATATAATCAGGCCCACCAGGCCCATTTCAACCCTTCCTGCCAAGCGCTTCTTCATTTATGCCATTAACTTTCACCATGTAGGCCGTCCATGGTGGGACCTACTAGATGAGCGGTGTAGGGAGGCAGATGGTTGAATAGAAGGCATGTGCTTCTATCAGAGACCATCATTGTAAGTCACAAAGAAGAGAGAAGGAAATTAAATGTTGCGCTGTTAATGGGCCGGAAAGATCAGTGCAGTGAAGGCCCATTTATATATAGGGCAGGCCCCAAGAGCTAAGCCAAAAGCCCAGATCATTGATCATGTAAGTGGGCCAGCCTGTTTTTCTGGGCCACATCAACCACAACCCTACACGTCAGCCCAACCTGACCATGGCAAGCATGGTCCAATAGCCTGGCCTGATGAAGATATGTGGGCCTCACTCAGAGCAACCGAGCCTAATCCAAGGCCCAGAAAAAGGTGATACATGTAATGCAATATGATACAATAACTCTTACATTGCTTTAATGCCACGTGAACCTGTAATATTAGTTTGATTGTAGGGCACACACGATCTTAACCATCCGAATTGTGGGACCTGTTGTGGACAGAGCTGTACACGAGTTGAACCGAGTCGAGCTTGGCTTGGCTCAGCCAATAGTAGAGCTGTACACGAGTAGAATTGAGTCGAGGTTGGCACAACTCGACTCGGCTCGGCCACTAGCTGACCCCAACTCGAACTCGGCTTGGCTAGGTCCTCAAGCCTGACTGGCCAACAAGGCTTGGTTCGATCAGTAGATCGAGCCAAGATCGCGCCTATGCGGCATTTTCTCAAACACATGGAGTGTACCTTCAATTTCTCATGGTATGTAAAACGGTAGCATCGGTTTACATGTATTTCATCAAACTCCCAGTGGACAACATCAAAATAAAGATACAAGGGTATTTGTTTTATATCCATACCTTCCTTACCACTAGCTGACACTTCGTTGAGTCATTTCATCAAACGCTTAGTGAGCAACATCAATATGAAAATAATTGAGTCACCGAGCTGGTTCAATCTGAGTTCAATTTGAGTTGGGGTTCGATCTGAGTTGAGTCAAGCTCAGGTAAGCTCTAACTCGGCTCGAAATTTTTTCGAATTCAAAAGATTAGCTCGACTCGGCTTGAACTCAATTTCGAACCGAGTCGAATCGAGTTTTTTTGAGTTGAGTCGAACGAGCTAATGAGCTAACTTGGTTTGTGTACAGCTTTGGCCAATGGGCTACCCCAGTCAGAATGGGCAGCTCGACTTGGCTTGGTCAGCAGCTCGGGCCAACTTGACCCAAGTTCGAGCGAGCTTGAGCTCAATCTTTCAAGCCGAGTTTGAGTTTAGGTTTTATAGTTTCCTATATATATATACACATACAAAATATTTATAATAAGTGAATCTCATCCGAGTTCCGCCTAAGTTGGACTTGTCTCGAAATTTTTTCAAGCTCAAAAATAAACCTGACTCAGCTTGAGTCCAGTTTCATTGAGTCGAGTCAAGCTTTTTCAAGTTGAGTTGAGCGAGTTAACTGAGCTAACTCGGTTCATATACAGCTCTAGTTGTGAATAGACTGTAGCTCAAGAACCACACCTTTGACACAATCTAGCCATCCGACTGTGGCTATAAATTGGATGGTTAGTTTATAGTGGTCAGAAATTCAACCAGGAATACTAGAAGGCTAAGATTGTCCGCTCACTGTGATTTTTGGCCCTTGGTATGGATAGTCTGCATTGCTCTACATCTAATGCCATGTAGAAAATTCTCACCATTTGAATATCTTTACTGTCCATTGGTTAGCAACTAAATTAAGAGTAAAGATCATCCAACCAATTTGTTTTCTTATCTGCTTAGTATGTGGGTCACACGTGGATGTTGTAAGGCCGTCGGTTGTCCATTGATCCCAACGGCGTAGCCCATTTTGGAATTTGTCTCCTTTGCCTCAATTCTTGGTACACGTGGCGAACATCTACAGGATCCAACCCGATCATCAGGTACCTCTACCTTGGATGGGCCATAAAATTCATATGAACTGGACAATTCCAACCCTTGGATTGGATGAGTTCTTAAAGGAAAGAAATGGACGGTCAAAGGTACTTTGGTTGGCCTTTTCATATCCATCTATTCTATTCTCTTTCCCCCAAAGTTATCCAATGGATTGGTCAGAGGATCGTCAGATGAGTGCGACTTCTGAGGTATGGCCCATCAAGGTGGGGCCCACCTCATTTTCTCAGCTTGACGTAAGCATTTGGTGGAATTTCTCCCTTGGATCGTTGGACAAAATAATGAAAGGATGCAGGCATTGACAGTTAATTCACATGGAAAAATAAAATATGCGAGATTAGATGATTTGATGGAGCGGGGGAGCACCAGACTATGGTAGAGCCATCTCTCCACAGTACACATGACATGGTATGGTAATATCCGGTCCATCCATTTATTGGAACCTAGCATGGATGGCTTATGTTTTAAAAATCAAATCTACTAGAGAATTCGATCCACCATTTTTATTCAATCTAAAAATTTCATGTTAAACTATTTTCTATCCGTCACTTAGAGGGTAACTGAATATATGGATAAGATTGTCTAATACTCATGATCTTTGAAATATAGGCCATCCATGCTAGGTCCCAGTAGATGAATGGACCGGATTGATGCGTCACCCTTCCTTGTATGCTGTGGAGAGAAGGCTCTACCATATTTCGGTTCATAAAGATGTAATCAATCTGAATTTGAAAATATGTTTCGGAATTAATTAATGGGCGTTAACAGTTGAGTTGTGATAGTCACATGTCGACATATTTCTGCTCAGTACACAATTTCATCATCTGAGGAGGTTTAGCTGTCATGTACACCACCTAATAATTGACACGTGAAACGGGGTCTGGTAGATCCACACCGTCCATCTAGCGGACCATGTCATGAATAGCTTGAAGTTGAAAATCAAACTGAAATTGGTCGATCCTATCCATATGTTTGGTGTCCATCAAATGGACGGCTTATGTGATTCCGAATTCAAAAGGTTATATTAACGGTTAAGATCATCCATTTCAATGTGATTTTCAACCAAGGATCATATAAAGACAATACCTACTACCTGGACGGATCGGATCCGTCCCCTTACTTGCCACATGTGAGATATCCGGAGACAAACGATTGCTTCCCCGATCGAGCTCGAGTGATCAAAGTGGGCCACCTATCATCTTAACTAACTATCATTTCTCATTATTAAGGACACTAATTCCTATTATCTTTTATATTGTTAGTTGGGTCTAACCGTCATGCAACATGCGTGACTTGTACTTTGCGAGTGTTAACATGTGGATAGGAATCCTACATAAATTAAAATCAGACATGATCACGATATTCGCGCAAAGGCACGTAGAGATACCACTTGTGGCACACGTGCCACTTTCCTCACAGGTTTTATGGAAATCATCAATCGAGGCCCACTTTTAGAATGTCTTATTACGGAAAATGGGGTCGTCCACTCATCAGGTGGGCCGCGGGCAACGGGAGAGCGAGACAAAAACGATCGGTTGGAGAAAAAAACAATGAGAAACAGTCTATTTTTTACAACCGTAGCCATAGATGAGAATGGTTATTGGGATCAGGGTGCTCTTCATCTGATGAATGGCCTTGATCTCGCACAAGTGCTATGATGGAATGCGTACTGCGAGTCTCATCTGCTACTCTTGCTCTTACAACATTTCAAGAGTGGATGCGCATGGTTTCATTTGTACTCGTTAGCATTCATATCACCTGTCCGTTAGGTCGAGCCCGCTTTTCCAGGCAGTACTGGAAAAATCACACTGATCAGATCATTCAAACCGACCAACCAGAGTCTTGCAGGGAAAAAAAAAAAAAAATCACTTCTAGTTATTCTCGATGACTAATTTACTTTGTTCAATTACATAACAGAGGATCAACCCAGTTTTCTTAGGCCAAACATCTTACATTTCCGAAAGAACTGAAGCTATATGAATCAAAGTCAGCGTTCATTCAAAACTCACAAACAAAAATAGATATTATATAACACCTTGTACCTTAAGTGCTGGAGTGTTACCATAAGAATCAAATTTAGTATAAACACAACATAATGCATCTGAATGTTCAGCCTCATCCTATCTTGAACTGAAAGATGAGAGTAATCTTTGTCCATTAACCAACCTATCCATCCACAAATTTTCAAGATGGGGTATCATGTCATCCCAAAATCAAATCATACACCATCGATTTTGGGTCGTAAATCATGAGATCTCCCGTCTAGTACTATACCTTTGACGACCCAATGATCGATCCACACCTAAGACCATGTAATCCAATTGATAAATACTTAGATAACTATCTGATCCGACCTAAGATTCCTTTAAAAACCTGAAGTGTTACTAATGACCAGTTAAAAATTGATTTGACCATAAATTGATCATTACCAACCATAAATTAACGCATTCATCCATTGACTCTCAAAATAAATCGCCAAATCGTTAGATCCACCATTTGTCACTTCCTACATCCGGACTAGACTATAAATCCCATCATTGGATCCTTCAGAATTGATAGATAAAATCTTAAACCCAAGTTTTTATAGCAAGATGTTCTAGATATCAAGCCAACCGTCAAAGTGAGGTTTCACTAACTTTGGAGACCTATAGGACCACTAAGATCAGGGTTAGAAGCTATCCGACCGTCAAATTTTCTAGAATTGACACTAATAATGAATTTCACGAAGTATGGCCCACTTGATCACTTAATCTGCCTGACCTCTGGTCAGAAGCCTTGATTGGGGCCTCCAAATGAATTGTACAGTGTAGATTCGCACAGATCATCATGGTGGACCCCACCCTGAGTGGTGGTTGTACACAACGGGTGTACACTCACGCCGCACCAAAATGGCTAGTCTGGTCAAATCGGTTCTGACTGTGAAAAATCGAAAAGAGGAAGGATTTTCATTCCTTTTGAAAAATTTCCGCCCGCAGCTGATCATGAACGGATGACGTCCATTTCGGACGATTTGTTGCCCACCATCACGAATCTATTGTCTGATCCAAACCGTTCATAATTTCCAGGGCATTGGTCCTACCGATCCCTATTGGTTTCAGCCATTAGATTGCACACATGTGCACACAATATCAGCCACAAATCAAGCTACAAGCACACCCATTTCCAAAAACGGAAAGGAATCCATTCCTTCACCTTTCCACTGACAATCCGTGTGAAACCTTCTCCTGGGATCCCAGCCATCCATTGCAATCAATCCCAGCCCTCCAAATAGGGCGTTCCCTAGCTAGAACCTTACTTCCGCCGCTACCACAACTCAAACCCCGGCCCACTAAGCAAAGCTCTAATAATCGTTCGTTTGGTGGCCCCCACGATGATCGGGGGGCCTATCCACGCCGTCCACTCGCCTTTGTTCGTCAGATAAGCCATCTAACGATGACTCGCCATTAACGGTCGGGTCATCTTCTCCATTGGCTGAAATAACCCACCACTTCCTGGTGGGCCCCATTGTCTGATCTGGGACAATCATTCGATGGGCCATGGCATCATAATTATGTCTGTGGCCCTAGATTTCACCATGCAAGCCGGATCGAGTGTGTGATCCAAGATCTCTATCAGCTTGAAGAAGTTAAGTCGCAACTAATCCAGGAAGTGTTTGTGTCCGAAAGTGATTAGAGAGGGCTACAAATAGCCTCTCGTTAGGGTAACCCATTCAAGAAAAAAAAAATAGTAAAAGAAAAGAAAGAGATCGACACAGAGAGGGAGAGTTGCCGTGCCGCACCAGCTCGAGCGGCTGTTCCAGTCGGGGCTCCTCCCCTGCCCAGAGAGAAAGAAGAAGAAGGCGGAGAGAATGTGAGTAGGTGGCGGGGAGAAAATGGGAGAGAGAGGAGACATTTTCTTCTTGTCCGTTGTTGTGCCATGCGGGTCGCGGACTCAGTCGAGTCGCGGTTCGAGTCAGGATTCTTCCTACCTAGGGAGAGTGAAAGAAGAACCGGAGAAAGAGAGAGAGAGAGAGAGAGAGAGAGAGAGAGAGAGAGAGAGAGAGAGAGAGAGAGAGAGAGAGAGAGAGAGAGAGAGTGGGGCGTTTGTTGTCCCAACCCGACCCAGCCAGGTCGAGCTGACTCGCTGACCTGACCCAGTTAGGTAGTTAGCAAGGTCTAAAGACTCGTTTTTGGGCTGGGGTTGCTGCTGGGTGTTCTAACAGAAGAAGAGGAGTGAGAAGAAGAAGAGGAAGAAGGGAGAAAGGAAGGAAGGAGAAGAAGAAGAGAGTTGGGAGTCGAGTCAACTTGCTACTAAGTTGTGGCTGCCGAGTTGAGTCTGAGTTGACTCGGTCCAGACATTGTTGGACGTTCCAGCAGTAGGAGGTAGAGAGAGAGAGAGGGAAGAGAGAAAGAAGAAAGGGAGAAGGGAGCTTGGGTCGAGGTTATTGTCGAGTCAACTCGTTGTCGAGTTAAGGAGATTCAGTCACTTGGTCAGGCTGAATTCGATTCAGGTGCGAGTCGGGCTAGCTGAGTTGAGTTCCAAACCAAGAACAAACCAAGCTCGGGTTGAGTTGGTTCAAGTCAAGACGAGCAATTGGGACTAGATCGGATTAGTCCAATCAGGTAAGTTCAAGGTAACTACTTAGATTAGAAATTTTCATTAAATAGATTGGTTAGTATTTTATTGTATATTGGAAAATTTTCTAACTTGGGGTTAAATTGATTCAAGTTATTTCACACATTCAAACCTTATGAAGAAGTGGACTTACATCCTAAGGTGAGGACTCACCCTTTGAGCTTCTCACTTAAATTCATTAATCTAATCATAGATGTTGGCTTAAGCTCTTCCATTTAGTATTTCCTAAGTTACTTGATTGAGCTGCTTAACTTATTATGTGAATATGTTAAAATGTTGTACATCTGATTCATGTGTTAGATAATGAATACATCTCTTAAATTACGCAAGCATAAATGATTGATGATAACATGCTATCTTTAGTCATACATTGTTAATTAACTGTATGTTTGTCGTTTGTGATTGAGTGATGTAATGAATGAAACCTGTCATGAACTCACCATCTTGTGGTCCATATTTGACTTACATGACTTGGATCGCACATATGCCTTACATGGCTTGGACTGCATATTTGCCCTACGTGGCTTAGATCGTTTATTTGCCCTTCGTGGCCTTGATGAACATTGACGCCATTTTGTGGCTTGCTGGCTATATTTGCATATCTTATTGATTTTCGGGTCATTATGTGGAATTCGTTATGATTTTCGGGTGGAGCTAAAGTTTGCTTGTCGATTTTCTAGCCATCTTGCGGAGTTCATACGATTTTCGAATGATGCCGGAGTTCCTATGTTGATTCTCTCTTCATCTTGCGATGTTCAGTCGTATGATAATTTTCGAGTAAAGCCGAAGTTCGCTTATCGATTTTCTAGCTATTTTATGGTGTTCACATACGATATGATTTCCGGGTGAAGTAGAGATTTAAAGGTTGATTTTCTATTCACCTTACGGACTTCACTTGTACCATGATTTCCTGGTGGAGCTGAAGTTCGCTTATCAATTTTCTAGCCATTATGCGGAGTTCACGTATAATGTGATTTCAGGTGCAATAGAAAGTTGTATGATTGACTATTTGATTATCTGGACATATTCCCTTATATTGCGTTTGCTATTATATTTTGCTTATGATGAGATTCTATTAACTGGCTAAATTTTTTAGTATATGAGTATGATTGTGAAATGCCCTGTTTAATATATCCAATTTCGTGACTTGCGATCTATATTGAATTACGAATGATGAGTGCGCAATCTTAGAGGGTGCTCCTCACTGTGATAGCCATTGACGCTATCAAACCGTAACAGTTAATACAGGTGTGGAGCAAGTCGATGACGTTCATTGGATCACTAGAGCAGATTGGATAGCTAAGAAGCTAGATGGGGTCCCTGCGGCCCATATTGAGCTCCACCATTAGATGATGGATTCCTATTTTTTTTAATTAATGAACTTTGTATTTGGGATTGTATAAGTCCTGTATGGGCGCTACATTTGGATTTTTACTATGGTTGGAATGTTTTTATACAATGCATGGTTTACTCTAGCTTCGTTGCTATTAACTTTGATTGATGATAAACGGTTCAAATTTGTACTGAATTTTATAGGCCAACACTTGGGTTTTTAGAGAAGGAGTCATATATTTGGGTTCCAAAAACCGGGGCGTTACATATTAACTTTAATTGATTCGGTTCCCACATGAAGCACCAAGTTATTAATTGTAGAGAATCCAAAGTATCCATCGTGCCCGTAGTATATGATAAATCAATGAATTTTATATATCAATCCCTTGTAAAATAAATAAGCAAACAATCTAAACCTACGTAAGCATCCAAAGTGCCCGAAGTCAAGAATGGATTAAAGTAAACTAAAACAAAAGTTTTATTCAAACTAAAATTAATGAATTGTTCAACATTCAAACCATAAAACTTGAATCAAAGTAAATAAAAACATGAATGAAAAAAAAAAAAAAGATAGAATTGAAAGATTAAGAAAGAAGAATGGCTCTGTAGAAGCTCTATTAACTGTTGCTCTCTCTCCCTAACCCTAATTCGTGTTTAGAATTTTCTAAATAACCTCTTTTAATAGGAAAATTTTGCACTTACTTTGTATGGACTTCAAAATAGCGCATTTTTGTTATGCTTCGGTCGCACCGAACAGTACCTTCGGTCACACCGAATCCAACCGAACATTCCTTTGGTTAGAGCTCAATTTCTCCCAAACAAAAAAAAAAACTCTTGACTCTCTATCTCCTTTCGATGTGGCCAAACCACCTTTCGTTCGCACCGAACATAACATCGGTTGGATCGAATAGCCTTTCAGTTGAGCCAAATTAATCTTGAAATCTATGGTTTGTTGATGGATTGTTTTTGGCACTTTCAGTCAAATCGAAAAGTTTGTTATTTCTTTTATCTGACTGTGTAATTTTTTAAACTTTTCTCCATCTTTGAAACTTGATTTTCTTGGATCTTTGGCACTTGAACTCTTCAATGTTATCCTTCAAACATCCAATATTCCACTTAATCATTCTTTGAGCTTTAAATAATTACTTTAATCGTCTTTTCATCTTACTCTCCAAATCACCTCGCATGGCAAAACGCATGTAATTAGATTTTTTTTTTGTTTCTTTACATACACACGCACACTCATGCCGTAGTAGGATTTCACCACCTATGGATACTCGAACCCTTGACCGGGTGTTGAAACTCTTGAGAGTCTACCACCGGAGCAAGAGTAAGGATCCCATGTAATTAGATTAACATAGCACGTCTATGCATATAAAACCAATGCACAATTGTGGGTAAACATGCAATATTTCACATTCAACACACCCCCAACCAACATTTTGCAAATCCCGAGCAAAACATGCGAAAACTAAATCTAGATCCCAAATTCCAAACGTCTTTCAGAAGAACAACATTTTGTGTAGTCCAAGGCATATGTATGATAGAGTTCAGAGACAAGGATAAGATGTTGTCAGTTTAAATCCTAATAATACCAGTAAACAATTAAACCAAGTTCTCATTCATCAATCGACTAGCAAAATGCATTCGAACATCAAGTTCCTAGAGTGCTCAGTGAATTCTAGCTAACCATCAATAAAAGTCATTCTTCCACCATATGGTTAACTATAACAATTACCCAAAAGTGGTCGGATTAAAACAAGTCACTGATTCCGAACCCAACTCCTTTTCCACTTATTTTTTCATCGACGACTTTCACACTATCACCTTTATTTTCTTCTTCTTTTTTTCATTTAAGCACATGCAATAGGTAGTCCTTTTCGATTCCACTATTTTTTATAACTGGCCCTTATCTTCTTCTTATACCAGGTGTAAGTGCTAAGATATTGAGCACACATTAGTTGTCAAATTTCGTAAAGACAAAACAACCTGATAAAAGATCTTCAAGAAGATCAAGCTCAAAGTCAAGATGAAGTTCTAAGACTTAGTTCAAGTCAAAGAATATCAGATATTTGATATATCTCAAGTGGTATAAAACCCTAGAAAGACCTTAAGACAAGATGCTTTCAAAATATGTTATTTTGGGTTTTTATGCTTATTTTACTTGGAATTCGGCCAGCCCAACTTTTGGTTCTGCTAGCCTAAGCTTTCTCGGCAAGCCCAACTTCAAGCCCGAAGCTAAAACTGATTTTTGTTACAAATTCGGTTAACCCGATTTTTGATCGGTTAGCCCAAGCTTGAAATTCGGCTAGCCCGAGCAAGTTCAGTTCAAATTCCAGCAACATCACCTTTTGGAATTCGGGCTAATTTGGCTAGCCGAACTGGGGTGTTCGGTCAGCCAAAGTTGACCTCAGCCTAGTCGACATTTGGATAAATCTTATCCCGCGCGATCCGAAGTCCGTTGAACTGAATCCAGTCTACTCGGGCTAGCCGAAGATTCAATTACTTTGCCTATAAATTGAGTTCCTCTCTCATTCCGAATAAATCAAGTTAATTATCAAAATCCTTCTACAAGAGAGAGAGAGAAGCTCAAGTGATTAGCAAGCTATTGAACGGTATTTATAATTTAATTTATAGATTTTTCTTTCAATTCTCTTAATCTCAAAACTTTCAAGTTTGATTCTAAAGAGAGTAAATTATACTCTTCTTTTGAGATTTAAGATAATTGATTTAAGTAGCTTATTGGGTTTAACCTAATTAAAGTCAATAGAACCCTAGACCCGTACTATCTGACTGAACAATGAACAATCTACATTTAAGAAAGAGGTTCTACTCGTACAAGCTTCTGATACGTCTTCTACGGTGAAAATAAGTATACCTCCTAAACTCTTTTAGGTTTTTTTGAGATAGCCTGTTAAAATCTCAGTTTAGGTTTTATCTGAGATAGCTTGAAAATCTCAGTGCGGGTTTGATTGTGATAGCCCGTGAAAATCACAAGAATTATACAAGGTTGTTAAGGTGAACCTGAGAAAACCTTTTCATAGTTAAAGCCAAAATTACGAGGGAAGTAATTTTGGGAGTGGTGTAGGTGTGGCTATTTTTAAAGCATCGAACCACTATAATCCTTTGTGTTATGTGGTGAATGTCTTTATTTTAGGTAAAGGTTGTCCTACAAATTATTTGGAATTGATATTTCAATACTTAAGCAATTGAGATCTTTGCTTTATTTACATATTCAACACTTAGTTCGATTATTTGGCATTATCCTATTCACCCCCCCCCCCCCCCCCCCCCCCCCCCCCCCCAGGATATCTTAAGCTCTCCTTTTCACCAGGGTAACACAAGGATCTCCAGTCTTAGTTCTTAACACTTCTGAGTAATAGTCAAGCTATGCACTACGGGTTCAAGTCATGTGAATTGAGAACTAGACACAATTGATGTTTAAACCTTCCTATGAAGCAATTCCTTAAAAGAACTCACTCTAAAATCTACTAATTAACTAGACTCTAGGCTTTCAAAAATAAAATTACGTTGTATCTCATCATCCCATACCTAAACACACTCAGGTACACAGAAAATCAGTCTTCGAAAAGAGTTTTGAAATCTAAAAATTGAAAATTTTCAAAATGTTGCTCAAAACCACAAAGGCACTGATAATTCCATAGGATTCTCAGCCCCTAACCTAAAATCTATATTGTCCTCAATGTAAAAAGATGTGCAATGCATCATAGCATGAGACAACCAAAAATAAAAGAAGAGTGAGTAAGAGAGAGTACCTAAGAAGGATCAAAGTGAATGCACGAAGTCTCCATCAACTAATTGGGTTTTCCAAGTCGTCAAAAAAAAAAAAAAAAAAAACTAACTAGCTAACTAACTAACAAAAGCAAACCTAAACTATTCTAACCTAACCTAAGGAAGGTAGTAAACAGGGAGAGGGACCTCCATCAAACTACAAGGTCAATCCTAGTAGACATGATCTTTTAGAGGAATGGACATGTCCTCTAAAGTAAAGTTCTCTGCAAATGGCTTAAGACACTGACCGTTCACTTTAAAGATGTTGTCATTCGCTAGTTCTCTATCTCGACAACCCCACGAGGATAAACCATTTTAACTACAAAAGGGTCGATCCAACGAGATCTTTATTTTTTGAGAAAAAAGATGAAGTCTCGAATTATGCAGAAGGACTTTCTGATGTGGTTCAAAATTTTTCTGAAGGATGTTCTTATCATGGAACACATTCATCTTATCCTTGTATATTCGAGAGTTATTGTAAGCCTCGTTCAAGATTTCTTCAAGTTCATTCAATGGAATTTTCCTTAGCGAGCAATCTTTGTCGAGATTGAAATTGAAAGTCTTTATAGCCCAATACGCCTTATGCTCTAACTTCACATGCAAGTGACAAGCCTTCCCATAGACAAGTCTGTAGAGTGACACACCAATAGGGGTTTTCTAGGCCATATGGTAAGCCCACGGTGCGCTAGTTAGTCGAAGTGACCAACCTTGAGGGTCCAGGTTCATTATTTTCTCTAAAACTTGTTTAATCTCCCTATTTGATTTTCATCTTGGTCACTTATCTATTGGTAATAGGGGGTACTCATTTTATGCGTAATACCATATTTCTTCGATAATATTTCAAATGGCCTATTGCAAAAGTAAGATCCTTTATCACTAATGATGGATCAAGCCGTTTTAAACCTAGATAATATATTTTCTTTTAAACATTTAATGACCGTTGGATGATCATTATTCCGGCATGGAATTGTCAAAACCCATTTGAAAACATTATCGACATGTAACGACTCGAAAAATTCCGTACAATGGCCCGAGTACCACCTCAGGCAGAAATCACTTAGGATCAATTCCTTTAGAAATTAGACAAGGTTACCTAGTGCAAACCTAGAGTTCATACGAAATCCGCACTAAACACATTAAATACGATCTGCAAGACCCAAATCTTGCAGAATCATTGACGCTACATTATCCGACAATCTAGGATAAATCTCTCTTCCCGTTTGCTCTCGAGAATGCCTTGAAACTTCGTATTGGATCTAGACCGCACATCGAAAATCCGATTGTTCTGAAACTGCATCGATATGACCGCCTATTTGGACTTGACTACCACCCCGGAAATCAAGTCCTAACTATGTCCAGAAGTGTTCACCGTGAGCCTGGAGCGAAGAGTGTGAGAAACATGAAAATAATTCCAAAATAAATAAGGATTTATGAAATCTGGCATGTGACGCTTGCGGTTCAGTATTAAGCAACCTGACCGTCAGAATCAGGCCATATTACAACCCCGGATCAGGGATATTTGCCCAAACATATCCATGTACTTGAAATTTCAGATCGAGATCCGCTGACCGTTGAACTGAAACTGGTCCGCCATTTGTGATCTGGAAACCCTACTGGAACGAAAACTTAATGGTAACTAGATCCAGTATTAGTGAGCTTAAGTCCGACCGCACACTGAAAAGTGGCCGCCAGAAGTGCTCCGTTGGATCGAATCGAACTCACTTTGGTTATAACCTAAGTATACCTTGACCTTAAGTCCGTTTTGGTGACTTTTTAGCCTATATAAGGACCTTAAACCCTCTCATATCCAGCCCATACGAATTTGAAAAAAACTCTAGGAGAGAGAGAGAGAGAGAGAGAGAAGAGAGAGAGAGAGAGAGAAAGTAAGAGAGTTGTGGGAGGATTCTTCCTACCCTTTTTCCCTGCCGTTACACAAGCTTCACCACTCACTTCTTATCGCTTTCCCGGCAATTTCCAGCTTCGTTTCTAGGTAAGAAACCCTAACCCTCAACTGATTTGGGGTTTTTGATAGTTGTACAGATGAAATAGCTAACCTATTTCACTCTCTAGGTTGCCGAATCGCCGTATACGAAAGCTTAGCAAATCCATCGCGTTCTTTATGCTTCTACGGCGTAAGGTGCGAACTTTAGATGTATAGGTTATGGTTTTCAAGGCTTTCAATGTTGGTTAATGATTTATGACTGACGTGGATGCTATTTCACATGCAAAATGTGTCGTCTGTTTCGTTATACGGGTTTACATGAACTATATAGGATTTAGGCTAATCTATGCATATGTTGAAATGTTTGGAAATGTTTGGAATTTGGATTTGTGTTCAACATGTTTATTTGTCGTAAATATATGCTTAGTACATGTGTGACAACTCCTTAGCAAAAGGACTTGCCCTAATTCACGTTATGACAAAAATACATAAATGTGACTAAGTGCGTAGCCTAAGTGTTTATGAAAATGTTTCACTAGACATGGAACTTGTATCCATGTATGCCAGGTTCATCCGTCAAAGGTGTACGCACGTGATATACGGGGTACCTCCCTAGTGAAAGAATTTGGCCTAACACATGTGTAATCATCATACATCATGTATGATGATGTATGTAGTCTATGTGTTTGTGAAAATGTTTGAATGTGCTAGGGATTACCTAGTACACTTTGTATGAGGATTGAGATACAAATCTCGGTTGCCTAAATTGTGTGAATGGTTTCCTACATGTATGTTTTATTATAAATTCGGTTGTATGTATGAACTGATTATGTGTGAAATCATGTTTGTGTTTCAATATGCTTTGATTGTAAATTATGTTTCATAATATGCCTATGTGTTTGGAATTCTTGAACTATGGAATCCATTACGGTGGATCGTCTCACATGATTACATAATGAATGGATTGAGTTTGGGACTATGATGTAGTCCAGGCATTCGGCAACAAAACTGAATTCATGGTTGAGATTCAGTCGCCACGAGAGATGTGTTCAACGAACCCGAGTCGTACTTCGGTTGGCGATAGTGGCTGGCCACACGAAGTGCTTATGCGCTTCATATCGTTCAATTTGTTGTGCGCTCGAGCTAGCCGAGCTCGTCAAGCAACCCGATCTGTCTTATGTATGTTCACCATGTTTGGACGTCTCTGCTTGAACCTAGGGTACCAAACTTACCAGTGAAATCCTGTTAACCATGGTACCTCGATTCGCTAAGACTCATGAGCCGGGCATGGTGGTATGGGACACCGTGGTCGAGCTGTCGGCCTACGCTGGAGTTTCGTGGTGTTACGAGTGCGTCAGCCCGAGCCTCCCCGTAGTGTCCATTGAGTAACCAAACTCGTGAGCCGATTATGGTGGTATGGGAAACTATATTCGTGTTATCGGCCTACATTGATAAGGTGATGGGGGAGTGGTGCAACGATTGCGAGTAACAACCCTGGCAGCCCTTTATAGTGACCTCGAGCATACTCTGAATTTGCGGTGAGTTGATGAGTTTTGCCGTGGTGAGTAAAGTATGAACTAGGCCTGTATCAATTTATGATGAACCGTTAAAAAGGTGATGGGGGAGTGGTGTAACGATTGCGTGTAACAGCCCTGACAGCCTTTGCAGCGCCCTAGAACCACACTATCGTATGAGATTATCTAGGTTTGACGACCCTAGAATGAATCATGTTTGGGAATGATATAAGGGAGGTACCTTAGTTTCCCAATCCTGCTGTTTGAAATAGACTAATAACAACTCGGTAATCTGCTCATCATCGCACTGCATGTGCTTGGAAGATGTGAAGCACTGAGGAATGAACGCATGTCGCGGACGTAAGATGGTGTCGCATGAGGGAGTATGTCGGTGAGGGCATGCATCATAACTGCATTTCACACTTGCATTAATAAGAGTAGTTAGGATTGTTCGATTGTACTGCTTTATCATTACTGCTTGACTGAATTGATAACATATTAACTTATGCTTTATTGTTCCACTGAGTTAGCTACTCACTCCCACGTTACGGGATGGTGTTGTACACACCAACCAGACTCTGTCTTAGGTGCAGATGAGGTGATGACTCAGGAGGCTGAGCCGGGCTACGACGAGGACTAGGACGAGTTCTCGTATATGCAGTATTCTGGTGGCTTTGCCTAGACTGCCTGGATCGACGGGACTTACAGGGCTTACTTCTCTAGTTGTACTTTTGACATTTTGATCGTAAATCAGATACATGTATATGGTGACTCAGTTGGGTTCATACTCTGGAGATTGAGATGGTTTTGTTTCTTTTACATACAATTATATACAGTTTCAGTCTTCTGCTTGCCTTTATACAATTGATCTGGAGTATGAATTACTGTTTTGGTATAATCTTACTCATGTTTATTGCACTAACACAGACAACATTTAATCATCATTATCTATGTTGCGTAAGTGATGTTTTGGAACTCGAGAGTTGAGTTGCTACTCGACCCTCAAATTTAATCATCATTATCTATTAGAGTAGGTTGATGGTCCGACGTTGGAAAATATGCCTGTGGTTTAGGTTTTACAGGTATGTTTGTGACAATTCCTGGTTTGCCTCCTCGGTGCGAGATCGACTTCACCCTTGATCTTACGCCTGGTGCGACACCTATCGCATTACCGACTTATCGTATGCCTCCATGTAAGATGGAGGAGCTGAGGAAACAGATTGATGGGTTGCTAGAAAAGGGTTTCATTCAACCTAGTGCGTCCCCTTGGGGTGCACCCGTGTTATTTGTGAGGAAGAAGGATGGTTCTCGGCGATTGTGTATTGATTACCGCAGATTGAACCAAGTCACGGTGAAGAACAAGTATCCTTTGCCCAGGATAGATGATCTGTTTGACCAGTTAAGGGGGGCGAAGTATTTTTCGAAGATCAATTTGCAGTCAGGGTATCATCAGTTGCACGTCAGGGATGAGGACGTGCAGAAGACGGCTTTCAGGACCTGTTTTGGGCATTACGAGTTCCTTGTGATGTCGTTCGGTCTTACGAATGCACCGGCCATGTTCATGGATTTGATGAACAGGGTATTTCGGCCATTCATGTACCGATTCGTCATCATGTTTATCGATAACATCTTGATATATTCTAGGAGTCGGGAAGAGCACGAGGAACACTTACGGGCAGTGCTAGATACTCTGAGGAAGAACCAGTTGGTCGCAGAGTATAAGAAGTGCGACTTCTAGTAGGAGGAAGTCAAGTTCCTGGGACATGTCGTGTCCAAGGATGGGATAGCAGTGGACCTTGCTAAGGTAGCCGCAGTTCAGGACTGGAAGCAGTCTGGTTCGGTTACCGAGGTGAGGAGCTTTCTTGGTCTGGCCGGCTATTATCGACGATTCATTCGAAATTTCTCGAAGATCGCCAGACCGTTGTCTTAGTTGACACGGAAGGATTTAAAGTTCGCCTGGAATGAGAAGGCGGAAGCAGCTTTTCAGGAGCTGAAGGACAAGTTGACGTCCGCCCCTGTGCTAGTATTGCCAGAGCAAGGGGTCAAGTACACTATATACACTGACGCGTCTCACGTTGGTTTGGGTTGTGTCCTTATGCAGAAGGACAGGGTGATTGCGTACGCCTCGAGACAATTAAGGAAGCACGAGGAGAATTACCCTACGCATGACCTTGAGTTAGTAACAGTCATATTCGCATTGAAGCTCTGGAGACATTACCTCTACGGAGAGGAGTTCGAGCTTTTCTGCGACCACAAGAGCCTTAAGTATATATTCACTCAGCGGGACTTGAATATGAGGCAGCGCCGATGGAGGGAGACCTTGAAGGACTTCAAGTTTGAGGTTTCCTACCATCCTGGTAAGGCTAACCTTGTGGCAGACGCGTTGAGTCGCAAGAAGGCTATAACATTTGCGGCTCCGCTGATGATAGCAGAGTGGAATATGTTGGAATTCGTGCTGGACTTTGAGCAAAAACTCACAGTAGAGGAGCCATTTGTAAGTGTCGCACACATTTGGGTGTGGCCACTTATTGATGACCGGATTATCGAGGCCCAGAAGGGCAACGAGCGGTTGTCTGAGCTTCGAGAGCAAGTTACTGATGATGTGGATTCCGAGTGGAGAGTTGGCACAGATGGGGGCCTACGATACCGTGGCTGCCTATACGTCTCTAACATTCACGACTTGAGACAGGAGCTTCTCGAGTCTGCTCATAATACGAAGCTTACGATGCATCCTAGTAGCACGAAAATGTATCAGGATATAAGATGGTCTTATTGGTGGGACGGCATGAAGACCCACATAGTAGAGTATGTTTCTCGTTATCTGACGTGCCAGCAGGTCAAGGCAGAACATCGCCGACCTCCTGGACTGCTTCAGCCCATGCCCATAGCTGAATGGAAGTGGGACTTCATTTCCATGGATTTCATATCGGGACTGCCGAAGACGAGGAAGGGACATGATTCCATTTGGGTGATTGCAGACCGGTTGACCAAATCGGCCCATTTTCTCCCTATCAGAGTCACGAACTCTGCAGACGAGCTGGCTAGGCTGTATATCAGAGAGATTGTGCGTCTGCATGGAGTTCCCCTAGAGATCGTGTCTGACAGAGACGCGCGGTTCACGTCTATCTTCTGGACTCGTATCCAGGAAGCGATGGATGTGAAATTGAAGTTCAGTACTGCGTTTCACCCTCAGACCGACGGGCAGACAGAGCTGGTGAACCAGATTTTGGAGGATATGTTGGGGGCCTGTGTCTTAGACTTCAAGAACAGTTGGGATGACTGTCTTCCTTATGCAGAGTTCGCGTACAATAATAGCTTCCAGGCGAGTATTGGTATGGCTCCATATGAGGCCTTGTATGGTCGTCCTTGCAGGGCACAGCATTGCTGGGCTGAGTTGGCGAGCGCAGTTTGATTGGCCCAGAGTTGGTACAAGCGACCTTAGAGAAGATCGACATTATCAGGCGTCGAATTCTTACAGCACAGAGCAGGCAGAAGAGTTACGCCGATACAAGGTGGCGACCGCTTGAGTTAGAGGTCGGAGATCATGTATTCCTCAGAGTTTCCCCTATGAAGGGAGTCCTTCGGTTTGGAAAGAAGGGGAAGCTCACACCGAGGTTCATCGGTCCGTTTCAGATACTTGATCGAGTGGGTGCTGTGGCATATCGTCTTGCTTTGCTCACACCACTTGTAGCTGTACATAACATATTTCATGTATCTATATTGAAGAAGTACGTTCCTGATCCTTCACACATTATCAGATGGGAGCAGGTACAGTTGAGTGAGGATGCTACATATGTGTTGCGCTCGACACGTATCCTTGACAGGAAGGAGCAAGTACTGCGTAGCAAAGTCATTCCATTTGTGAAGGTACTGTGGACGCATCATTTCGAAGAAGAAGATACTTGGGAGACCGAGGCCGAGGTCAGAAAGAACTACCCTCAGATTCTCAAGGAGTACGAAAAGGTACAAATTTTGAGGATGAAATTTTTGTTTAAGGAGGTGGATTGTAACGACTCAAAAAATTCCGTACAATGGCCCGAGTACCACCTTAGGCAGAAATCACTTAGGATCAATTCCTTTAGAAATTAGACAAGGTTACCTAGTGCAAACCTAGAGTTCATACGAAATCCGCACTAAACACATTAAATACGATCTGCAAGACCCAAATCTTACAGAATCATTGACGCTACGTTACCCTACAATCTAGGATAAATCTCTCTTCCCATTTGCTCTCGGGAATGCCTTGAAACTTCGTATTGGAACTAGACCGCACATCGAAAGTCCAATTGTTTCGAAACTCCATCGATATGACCGCCTAGTTGGACTTGACTACCACCTCGGAAATCAAGTCCTAACTATGTCCAGAAGTGTTCACCATGAGCCTGAAGCGAAGAGTGTGAGAAACATGAAAATAATTCCAAAATAAATAAGGATTTATGAAATCTGGCATGTGACGCTTGCGGTTCAGTATTGAACAACCTGACCGTCAGAATCAGGCCAGATTACACCCTCGGATCAGGGATATTTGCCCAAACATATCCATGTACTTGAAATTTCAGATCGAGATCCGCTGACCATTGAACTGAAACTGGTCCACCATTTGTGATCAGGAAACCCTACTGGAACGAAAACTTAATGGTACCTAGATCCAGTATTAGTGAGCTTAAGTCCGACCGCACACTGAAAAGGGGCCGCCAGAAGTGCTCCGTTGGATCGAATCGAACTCACTTTGGTTATAACCTAAGTATACCTTGACCTTAAGTCCGTTTTGGTGACTTTTTAGCCTATATAAGGACCTTAAACCCTCTCATATCCAGCCCATACGAATTTGAGAAAATTCTAGGAGAGAGAGAGAGAAGAGAGAGAGAAAGTGAGAGAGTTGTGGGAGGATTCTTCCTAACCTTTTTCCATGCCGCTACACAAGCTTCACCACTCACTTCTCATCGCTTTCCCAGTGATTTCCAGCTTCGTTTCTAGGAAAGAAACCCTAACCCTCAACTGATTTGGGGTTTTGATAGTTGTACGTGATGAAATAGCTAACCTATTTCACTCTCTAGGTTGCCGAATCGTCGTATACGAAAGCTTAGCAAATCAATCGCGTTCTTTACGCTTCTACGGCATAAGGTGCGGACTTTACGTGTATAGGTTATGGTTTTCAAGGCTTTCAATGTCAGTTAATGATTTATGACTGACGTGGATGCTATTTCACATGCAAAATGTGTCGTCTGTTTCGTTATACGGGTTTACATGAACTATATAGGATTTAGGCTAATCTACGCATATGTTGAAATGTTTGGAATTTGGATTTTTGTTCAACATATTTATTTGTCGTAAATATATGCTTAGTACATGTGTGACAACTCCTTAGCGAAAGGACTTGCCCTAATTCACGTTATGACAAAAATACATAAATGTGACTAAGTGCGTAGCCTAAGTGTTTGTGAACATGTTTCACTAGACATGGAACTTGTATCCATATATGCCAGGTTCATCCGTCAAAGGTGTACGCACGTGATATACGGGGTACCTCTCTAGTGAAAGAATTTGGCCTAACACATGTGTAATCATCATACATCATGTATGATGATGTATGTAGTCTATGTGTTTGTGAAAATGTTTGAATGTGCTAGGGATTACCTAGTACACTTTGTATGAGGATTGAGATACAAATCTCGGTTGCCTAAATTGTGTGAATGGTTTCCTACATGTATGTTTTATTATAAATTCGGTTGTATGTATGAACTGATTATGTGTGAAATCATGTTTGTGTTTCAATATACTTTGATTGTAAATTCTGTTTCATAATATGCCTATGTGTTTGGAATTCTTGAACTATGTAATCCATTACGGTGGATCGTCTCACATGATTACATGATGAATGGATTGAGTTTGGGACTATGATGTAGTCCAGGCATTCGGCAACGAAACTGAATTCATGGTTGAGATTCAATCGCCACGAGAGATGTGTTCAACGAACCCGAGTCGTACTTCGGTTGGCGATAGTGGCTGGCCACACGAAGTGCTTATGCGTTTCATATCGTTTAACTTGTTGTGCGCTCGAGCTAGCCGAGCTCGTCAAGTAACCGATCTGTCTTATGTATGTTCACCATGTTTGGACGCATCTGTTTGAACCTAGGGTACCGAACTTACCAGTGAAATCCCGTTAACCATGGTTTACCTCGATCCGCTAAGACTCATGAGCCAGACATGGTGGTATGGGACACCGTGGTCGAGTTGTCGGCCTACGCTGGGGTTTCGTGGTGTTGCGAGTGCGTCAGCCCGAGCCTCCCCGTAGTGTCCATTGAGCAACTAGACTTGTGAACCGATTATGGTGGTATGGGAAACTATATTCGTGCTGTCGGCCTACATTGATAAGGTGATGGGGGAGTGGTGCAAAGATTGCGAGTAACAGCCCTGACAACCCTTTGTAGTGACCTCGAGCATACTCTGAATTTGCGGTGAGACGACACGTTTTGCCGTGGTGAATAGAGTATGAACTAGGCCTGTATCAATTTAGTGATGAACCGTTAAAAAGGTGATGGGGGAGTGGTGTAACGATTGCGTTTACAGCCCTGGCAACCTTTGTAGCGCCCTAGAACCACACTATCGTATGAGATTATCTAGGTTTGACGACCCTAGAATGGATCATGTTTGGGAATGATACAAGGGAGGTACCTTAGTTTTGCTGTTTGAAATGGACTAATAACAACTCGGTAATTATGCTCATCATCGCACTGCATATGCCTGGAAGATATGGAGCAGTGAGGAATGAACGCATGCCGCGGACGTAAGATAGTGTCGCATGAGGGAGTATGTCGGTGAGGGCATACATCATGACTGCATTTCATACTTGCATTAATAAGAGTAGTTAGGATTGTTCGATTGTACTGCTTGACTGAATTGATAACATGTTAACCTATGCTTTATTGTTCCACTGAGTTAGCTACTCACTCCCACGTTACGGGACGGTGTTGTACACACCAACCAGACTCTGTCTTAGGTGCAGATAAGGTGACGACTTCGGAGGCTGAGTCGGGCTACGACGAGGACTAGGACGAGTTCTTGTATATGCAGTATTCTGGTGGCTTTGCCTAGACTGCCTAAATCGACGGGACTTACAGGGCTTACTTCTCTAGTTGTACTTTTGACATTTTGATCGTAAAACTGATACATGTATATGGTGACTCAGTTGGGTTCATACTCTGGAGATTGAGATGGTTTTGTTTCTTTTACATACAATTATATACAGTTTCAGTCTTCCGCTTGCCTTTATACAATTGATCTGGAGTATGAATTACTGTTTTGGTATAATCTCACTCATGTTTATTGCACTAACACAGACAACATTTAATCATCATTATTTATGTTGCATAAGTGAGGTTTTGGAACTCGAGAGTTGAGTTGCTACTTAACCCTCGAATTTCAGGGCGTTACACGACAGCATTGAGAATATAGAGATTTCTAAATGATGGGGGAATGATCCCATGAAATCGATGGCCCATCAATCAAATACTTCGATGATTAAAATAGGATTTAGTAACATCATATTTCGAATGGATATTCCTCTCAATTTCTGACATCGCTCGCACGCTTTACAAAATTCATTAGTGTCATTAAACATAGTAGGCCAATAAAAGTTGCACTACAAATTTTATTTTATTTTTTGTGGTGGCCTTTTTAGCTGAAAATTGGCCACTACACGCATAAGAGTGATAAAAGGATATGACACTATGTTGCTCATGATCGGGAACACATCTCCTCATTATCTCTGATCTGGGAAATATTTAAAAAGATAAGGATCATCCTAAAAGAACTTACATACCTTGGTGAAAATTTTCTTATCTTGTGCAATCCAATGAGTAGGAATCATACCTATAGTAATATAGTTATCAATGTCAGTGTACCAAGGTAATTGGGAAACTTTAAAGAATTGTTCATCAAGAAACATGTCATTGATGGGAGCCCTTTCCATACATTTAGATGGAACAAGCCATGAGAGATGGTTAACCACTACATTTTCTACTCATTTCTTGTCTCGGATTTCCAGATACAACTCTTGAAGTAGAAAAAATCATCTCAACAAATGGGGCCTAGCATCCTTCTTGGAAAGATGATACTTCCGCATCACATGGTTGATAAAGATGGTTATCTTAGAACCGATCAAGTATGACCTAGACTTGTCCAAAGCTAACAGTATGGCTAAGAGTTCCTTTTCCATTGTGAAGTAGTTCACCTGGGCAGGGTTTAGAGTTCTACTAGCGTAGTAAATAATGTAGCGCTTCTTCTCTTTTATATGGCTTAACACTGATCCAATCTCAAAATCTCTTGCATCGCACATGATTTTAAAAGGGGTACTCCAATTGAGTGGTTGAATGGTACGGGCACTAGTCAACATGCATTTAAGCTTGGTGAAAGCTTTTCGGCATTCCTCACTCCACTTGAAATGGGTTTCCTTTCGAAGAAGGCTACACAAAGGACAATAAATGAGGCTAAAGTCATTTATGAACCTTCGGTAAAATTCGGCATATCCTAAGAAGGATTGAACGTCACGTATGCTCTTGGGTGGTGGTAGGTTAGAGATTAAGTCAATTTTGGATTTGTCCACCTTAATTCCATTAGACGATATGATATGTCCAAGGACTATTCCCTTTTCAACCATAAAGTGGCATTTTTTCAAATTCAGTATAAGGTTTTTTTCTTCATCTTTTTAACACCAATCGTAAGTGCTCAAGGCACTCATTAAAAGAACAACCAAAGACAAAGAAGTCGTCTATGAAGACCTCTAGAAATTGCCCCACAATGTCAGAAAAAATGCTCAACACACATTGTTGAAATGTGGTGGGTGCATTACACAATCCCAATGGCATCCTTCGATAAGAAAAAGTGTCAAAGGGACACGTTAATGTAGTCTTTTCTTGGTCCTCAAGGGCTATCTCTATCTGGTTGTAACATGAGTACTCGTCAATGAAGCAATAATAGGAGTGACCCGCTAACCTTTTCAAATTCTGATCAATGAAGGGTAAAGGAAAGTGGTCCTTCCTCGTGATGGTATTCAGCTTCCGGTAGTCAATACACATTCTTCAACTAGTCCTAACTCTAGTTAGCATAAGTTCCTTGTTCACATTGGTTACAATGGCAATTCAGGACTTCTTGGGAACCACCTAAGTTGGACTCACCCATTGGCTATCAGATATAGGGTACATAATACCCACATCCAAAAGCTTTAACACATCAACTGTTCACACCCCAAGTATAGGGTAGTGATGTAGTAATAATCTCGGTAAGACCGAGGTCGAATCCACAAGGACTGAACCTTGTACGTAATCTGAGAGTAACCAAAACTAGAACTAGACAAAGATGTAATCTAAATCAGAGGAATATGAGGGAATAATGGTGAAATAGTAAACTAAAACTTCAAAAATTTAAAGGTAGGAAATTAGGGATTCAGAGGATCCACTTGTAGAGATCAGGGAGATCTACACTTGATTCATGAACTCAACTGGACTTCGAGTCCCATCTTCATCCAATTGGAAGATACATCACTAAATCTCAATATGAACTTCCTTTGATCTAGTTTTCAAAGAGATGAAATGTAAGACCCATATCCTAGCCCGTACCGTTCCGTAGGCTTCCGCGGTCCTCTCGGTCGAATTCCAGCGATCCGCGACCTATGATCAACATTTGCGCGCCACCCTAAGTCATATCCCAAAAATTTGAGTTAGCTCAATCTAAGGCTTGTACCATTGTGACCGCACCATCGTCGCGGTTTCGATGTTGCGTCTCACGTGCCGAGGCGAAACACAGGCCAGGAGATGTGGGCCTGCGTTCAGTTCGAGGAAAATGCCACGCGTTACAAATTCTGAGAGAATCTACGACATGTCCCATCAATCACATCAATCATAAGTCAAGTACATCCCATCACAAGCCATCACTCACCCATACCTATCTCTTCACTAAGTTAACAACACCCATACCTAACCATTCCCTTCTTACCAAAAGTCAAAAGAAACCATACCTTCCATCCCATCTCCCTTACAACAACCCATCCTCTCTTTCATTTCTCACTCCATCCCCAAGCACCAATAGAGAGCCAACGTCCAAGCCTCCCCAAACTCTCCCAAAACAACAAGTGTGGCCCACCCTCTCATCTCTCATCCCCACCATTAAAACTCCATCAACCACCATCAAAAGTGAAGGCAAGGAGCATAGGAGTCTGAGGGATCAAGGAGAAGGCCGATAGGTGGGTGATCCACCGTTAATTCTTATTTTGGGGCCCACTTGTTGGTGAGACCCATTTTGATGTATGTGAGGTAACCATGAAGGGCCCAATAGTGGCGAGGTCCCTCCCCTTCACTATATTTCTCCCTCTCTCTCTCTCTCTCTCTCTCTCTCTCTCTCTCTCTCTCTCTCCCCCTTAGAATGAAGTGGGCCCCACCGATATGTTAAATCTAATCCATCCATCAAATGGTGTGGCCCACCACATTACAGGGGGATCCTTACCGTCCACTCTAAGGACGGTGGGAAGTTCCACACACTGGACAAAATAATATATAATATATTTATATATATATATATACATGCATGGTGGGCCACGTACATGTGAGACCCACCACGATGCTTGTGTTATATCCATGTCGTCCAGCGTCCCTGGACGCTGGACGTGATGGAGGCTAACATGGAGTGCGTGTACTGACGTGGGTGTGTACTAACAACTAACAAAAAATAAAATAAAATAAAATATATTATATTTAAGCTTTTAGGTGGACCGCTCCTGTAGGCCCCACCTTAATGTATGTGTCTAATCCACGCCATCCATTCCATTCCCCAGCTCATTGTAGGCGTTAAGCTGAAAAATGAAGTGAATCCGATTTTCTGGCGGGCCATACCATAGAAAATAGTATTTTCTACCATTGAAATTCACCCTGATGTTTCTATACACCAAAATACCCTAAACATTAGGCTCATTCGGACTGTCTTGAGCCATGGAATGCAATGGCTGGAGTGGATTCAATTGATACGGGTTCCACGTATGAAAAACCCCAAAAATACATGATTTTCAAAAAAAATAATAATAATAATAAACAACAACACCGTCTGCTGCTACTATTGACAGAGGATGCAGGCAGCGTCCTGCGCTGCTGCGTGGGAGGACGGCCAGGGACGTGGGTCCCTACGTGGGCCCCACCGTGATGTTTGTTGCACATCAACATTGTGCATTTATGTAGGCCCCCTTCTGGGATCGTGGGCCACCCCAAAATCTGTATGTGTTGCCCAAGTGGTCCACATCACAGGAAATAGTAAGATTGAACGTCTGCCATTAAAACCCTTTTGGGTCCAGAGGTTTTGGATAATTATGAAATTTATTTTTTCTTCTTTGTTTAAGTGTCTGTGACCTTATGTGCAGGTTGGATGGAAATCAACGTTATGGTGGACCCCACGTGGGACCCACCTACCTTAAGGTGGATTGGTTGGTGCATTCCATGGTAGCTATATAGCTGGTCATATTGACGTCAGCAGGGCCTGTGGGCCCTGTCATGATGCATGCGTTAAATCCATACCATCCTGCCATTTGAAGAGCTCATGGCTCGTATGGGACCACCCTGCACGCGTGTTAGGGGTGGGGCCCACCTTGAAGTTTGTATCAACCGTCCACCTGTGTGGGTTTCACCTTGATATATATTTGTCATGTACGTGGACCCCACCGTGGGGTATGTGATTTATCTATGTCGTCCATCCTTATGGGTCCCACACCATGATGTATGTGTTGCATCCAAACTGTCCACCATTTGGCAAGCTTGTCTTAAAGCTTGAGGCTAGAAGTAAGATAGATGTAGGTGCAAGTGGACCACATTATAGAAAACAGTTGGTTTGAACATCCACCATTAAAACCCTTGGGCTACAGGTTTTAGACCAATATGATATTTATTTATCCTCTAAATTCATGTCCTTGTAACCTTATGAATAGATTAGATGGGAAATAAGCCCTATGATGGGGCCCATTGAAATTTAACCGTGGAAATCATTATCACTACGGTTATATATGGTATGGTCCAGTTGATCTTTTGATATGATTCATTTTTAATTCTCTTTATTGATATCTAAAAATAGATGAATTATGTTTGGCCTATTTGAATTGGCCCATTCGACTTGACCCATTCAACTCGGCCCATTTGACTTGGCCCACTTGATTCAGCCCATTTGATTAGGCCGATATGATATACGGGGCCCGTTGTTGAGGCCCAACTTGATCTACTTATGGTCCATCCATGGGGCCCACCTCGATGAATTTGTAGACCGTCCATGAGGCCCGACATGTTGTATATGACACCCATGTAATGCGCCCACTTGATGCTTATATGGCCCATGTGGTGTATTTGAGGGCCCATGAGCAGGGCCCACCTGTTATGTATATGTGGCCTTTATCGAGGCCCAATATGATGTTTTTATGGTCCATCTTGATGTATTTGTGGCCCATCCATTAAGGCCCACCTTAATGCAATTACCGCCCATTTGGTGGGGCCCATTGTGATGTATTTTCAGCCCATGTAATGCAGCCCATGGTGATGTATATTAGGCCTTTGTGTGAGGCCATGGGCCCATTATATGTTTGACTCTATGTGGGCCACTGCTTGGGAACAATGTTGGTTAAATGTCCACATTGATGGGAAATGATGGTTAGATGTCCACATTGCGACCTTTCCTTAGGCCCTGGTTAGGCCGATCCCGATTGTTGTGATCGATTGCCGATTCCGATTAACGTGACTGATTTACCAATTCTGATTATCGATCGATCCCGATTGTCGATTTCGATTGAGGTGACCGATTTACCGATTCTGATTATCAACCGATCCCGATTGTAGTGACCGATTCTAATTATCGATCGATTCTGATTGTCATAACCGATTGTCGATTTCGATTAACGTGACTGATTTACCGATTCTGTTTATCGATCGATCTCGATTGTCGATTTCGATTGAGGTGACCGATTTGACGATTCTGATTATCAATCGATCCCGATTGTCGTGACCGATTTACCGATTCTAATAATCAATCGATTCTGATTGTCATGACTGATTGTCGATTCTGATTAACGTGACTGATTTTTCGATTTTGATTATCGATCGATCTCGATTGTCGACTTCGATTGAGGTGACCGATTTTTCGATTTTGATTATCGACCGATCCCGATTTCGTGACTGATTTACCGATTCTGATTGTCATGACCGATTGCCGATTCTGATTATTGATCGATTCTGATTGTCGTGGCCGATTGTCAATCTCGATTATAGTGACTGATTTGCCAATTCTAATTATCGATCGATCCCAATTATCGATTTCGATTGAGGTGACCGATTTGCTGATTCTAATTATCAACCGATCCCGATTGTCGTGACCGATTTACCAATTCTGATTATCTATCAATTCCGATTGTCATAACTGATTGCCGATTCCGATTAACGTGACTGATTTGCCAATTCTGATTATCGATCGATCTCAATTTTAATTTCGATTGAGGTGACCGATTTGCCGATTCTGATTATCAACCGATCCCGATTGTCGTGGCCGATTTACCGACTCTGATTATCGATCGATTCTGATTGTCATGACCGATTGTCGATTCCGATTAACATGACTGATTTGTCGATTCTGATTATCGATCGATCCCGATTGTCAATTTCGATTGAGGTGACCGATTTGCCAATTCTGATTATCAACCGATCCCGATTGTCATGACCGATTTACCGATTCTGATTATCGATCGATTCTGATTGTCATGACCGATTATCAATTCTGATTATCGATCGATTCCGATTATCATGGCCGATTGCTGATTCAATTGACATGACTGATTTGCCGATTCTGATTATCGATCGATTCCCATTGTTGTGACCAATTGCCGATCCCGATTGACATGACCAATTTATTGATTCTGATTATCAATCGATTCCAATTGTCGAGGCCAAGTATCGAGGCTTATTCCGACTTGTCGAGACCGATCGTATAGGCCGATTCCGATTCTCGAGGTAGCTTGTATAGGTCGATTTCGATTGTCGAGGTCGATTTCAAAGGTGAGGCCCATTGTGATATGTATTAGACCCAGGTACGTGGCTCGTTGTGATGTATTTGTGGCCGTATGGCGAATCCCAATGTTATGGATATATGGCCCTTAAGTGAGGCCCATTGCGATGTATATTAGGCCTTTCTATGAGACCATGGGCCCACTATACGTTTGGCTCTACGTGGGCCACTTCCTTGGGAGCAATGTTGGTTAAATGTCCACATTGATGGGCAATGATGGTTAGATGTCCTCATTGTGACCTTCCCTTAGCCTTGTTAGGCCCATTCTCATCGAGACCGATTCTGATTGTCGTGGCCGTTTGCTGTTTCTGATTGTCGTGGTTGATTGACCGATTAGCGATCGAGACCGATTATCGTGACCGATTGTCGATTCCGAGTATCAAGGGCGATTATCGATCGATTCCGATTGTCGTGGCCGATTGACCGATTAGCGATCGAGGCCGATTATCATGACCGATTGTCGATTCCAATTATTGAGGCCAATTCTGATTATCGAGGCTGACTCCGATTGTCGAGGTCGGATATCGAGGCCGATTGTTGAGGCCCATTGTGATGTATATGTGGGCCGTATTTGAGGCCTATGTAATGTATGTGAGGCCTATGTGATGAGGCCCATTCTGATGAGCATTCGGCCTCGGCCTGATGCATTTGAGGCCTATGTAATGTATGTGAGGCCTATGTGATGAGGCCCATTCTGATGAGCATTCGGCCTCGGCTTGATGCATTTGAGGCCTATGTGATGAGGCCCATTGTGGTGCATTTGAGGGCCAGGCGATGGAGCCGTTGTGTTGTATATTAGGCCCTTGTGTGAGGTCATAGGTCCACTACATGTTAGGCTTTATGCGGGCCATTCCTTGGAGGCAATGTTGGTTAAATGTCCACATTCTCGAGGCCGATTGTCGATACCAGTTATTGATACCGATTATGAGTATGTGACAGCATAGCATCATGATACATGCTCATACGCATCATCCGCATGTTTGTTATGAGATGTTATTGACCATTGCATATGTCATTGGGCATGTTGTTACGAGACTCCCTGATAGGCGGAGATTGTCTCACATGAGTGCACGGTATGCGCAGGATTGATGCATGACTGGATTGTATGACTCATGCATCTTGCATTGTATGTTGTGACTACTATACACCCTAGCAATATCAGGGTCATAGCCTCCACAGGCAGATCGTGGATGGCCAGATGGGACACCGAAAATGTTTGGTTCTAGCATACGGGTGTCATAGATGTCCATGGGTGAAAATCCCTAAACCTCCGTGGCCAGGAGACACCCCAACGTCGAGACCGAGTGGATATATATATGAATGCATGAGGGCTGAATACTAGGAGGTCGTGTCTCCCACTGTGTCGTGGTCGGTTGGGAGGGGGTGTGGCCTTACCCGCCCGAGGGTAGGAGGCATTGCTAGGCTGAGTTTGACCAGCTCGTGAATGGGTCAACTATCGAAGTGCTGGGTAGATATTGGCTGACTACTGGCTAGGCGGATGGTGAGGTCTCTTCCACTTGCATGGTCGCGCGTCAGTGAGCGGCGATTTGCATGTAAAGTGTTCTTCTAAGTATAAGGGAAATTCACTTAAGTTCAGATTTCTAAATTCAAACATCCTAACGTGAGACATTTAAGGTTTGTATAAGATCATTTCCCAAGGCCAAGTTGTCCAAGCTATGCTCTGATACAAACTATAACGCCCCGAATCTTCAGGACCCGAGTATATGACTCGTGTCCCAAAAACCCGAGTGTTAACCTTAAAGGATGGTCAGATAATATATTTTTTCTTTTATCAGAGTAAGCGAATGAGCGTAGTGTGGACAAATTGACATAAAGAAAAATTTCATTATCATTCAAATATACAAGAAGCTGCCCATAATGACTTATAAAAACCAATGTCTCTAAATTTAACAAGTACAAGATTTACAAGAATTTAATACATGAAGAATAGCAGAAAGCATATAAATATAAGCCGCAAGATCACGCGGCTCCTCCAGACGAATACATTCATGCCTCCCTAGTGATCGTACCCTGCTCCTCATCAAGTCTGAACATACATATCACTAAAGCCACCTGTACTACCTGTATGGTTGTATATTTGATGGATGAATGACCAACCCAGTGTGAATTCCCATCAAGATTACACACCGCTGCATTAGGTAAGAAATAGTATAAAACACCCAGACAACCAAAACAGAGTAAATGCAGTCTTATTATATGCATGGATGCATGAATGCAATCAGTCCCGGGTAAAACATCCAGACGGACTGTGCCCTGGGTAAAACATCCGGACGGGCAATGTCGTACGATGGTGTACCCCGGATAAAACATCCGGACGGGCGTCACCCATAGATAAGACTGGTCATTAGTGCAACACGCAGCGTAATCATAGGGCAGAGTGATCCAAGTCATTATCACAATCGAATGGCTGGTCATAAGCACAACACGCAGCGTAATCGCAAGGCAGAGTGATCCAAGCCATCGAAATATGCCATGTATGCATGATTTGTCAGCCCATTATTAGTCCATTTACAATCAGCCAATTTAAATAAGTTCAAAGGTCACTATGGGGAGCGTATAGTCCAGCGTAGGCCAATAACTCGGGCATAGTATCCCATGACTACCATCCCAGGCCCATGAGACTACCACCTTAGGATGTTTAATGGAAACTCATCGACTAGTGGTCAATCACATTACAGTATATGGGGCTTACCACCGCATGGTTGCACAGTATAAAACATCGAACCCATCTAGGGCAAGTATCAAAACAAAATCACGTAGGGCGAGTATTAAAATATGTCACATAGGGAGAATATCAAAACCATACGATAAAAACCATCCTTAAAAATCATTGGGCACAACAACCCTAGATGGTAGGCCCACATCAATGATCCATCTAAACCATCACCCAACAACCACCAAGTCGAAGATCCATTACGATCACCACTAGTCAAGTTACATCCCAAGTATGGGTGTACATTCATATGTGGGAATTTCCCACTAATGTACCAGTTTAAATTCCATAAGCAATCCACAAAAAGAACACAAGCATGAACAATTATACAGGATAATTCATAAAACATGTAATATAACAATTCAATTTCCACCAGCTAACACATGTGATTATAAAGGGAGATATCAATCATAAATTTCAATAAAAACTATAACTTAAGTTAATGAGAAGATGGAAAGCTCAAGGGGAAGAATCATCACCTTATGGATCGCTACTAATGTTGCAAGGAAACACGTGTGCCCTTAGAATCCATCCTACCATGAATTGTAAAAGTGTATGGTCAGATACAAGTTTTATTCGTTTCCTATGGTTAAGACCATAACCTAGGGTTCGGATTGCTTTTAGGGCTTTAGTCCTAGGGGTTTGAACTATAATATGTGTGTAATTTTAGCAAAATGTAATGATATGGTTAATCACCATCCATCGTTGATGATATATATAATAAATACTTGCGATCATGGTACATAGTAACAAATATTACAATGGTAACAAATATTAAAATCTATTACTAATGATAATATATTTCAAGTGATGGGTGTCATACTAATATAATTTAATAGTAGTTTCTAATATTAACGTAGACGATGTGGTGATGGCTATACTAGCATGACAATGTTTAAGAGTGACAAATGAAGCACTTACATTTAACCATTGCAACTAACATAGTTTAGGTAATTTATTAACGGTTAGCCATATCTAACTTAAAAATCCTAAAATGACGTTAATAATGATAATTAAAGTAATTTAAATTTGGATGTTGACTCTGTTCGAGTCGAGTTGACTCGGCTTAACTCTCTTGATCTCACCTTCTCCTCCTTCTTCCTCTCTTCCTTCTACTCCGTTCCTTCCATTTTCCACCTGCTGGAAATCCAGCAGAGTCTGGACCATGCCAAACCCAACTTGACTCGGCTGGACTCGGTTCCAACCGAGTCAACTCGGCAGCCACTCACCCAAACCAACTCTCTCTCTTCTTCTCGTTTTCTTCTTCCTTCTTCTCTGCTGGCGCAATAGTGCCAAGTCAAATCAACTCGAGGTGAGCTCAGCAATGGTCCACACCTGACCAGGAGTCGACCCGACTCAGCAGTTGTGAGGCAACGCCATGCAATGGGCGGCTCCCCCCGCAAGCTCCCCACGCTCTCTATTCTTCTCTCCTTTTCTTTTCTACGTTTTTACTCCCTACCTCCTTCTTTTCTCCGCAACTTTCAGCGGCGACTGGACCAATGCAAGACTCAGCCCGAGTCGAGCTGTTGCAGACAGCTTGGTGATGGTGCAGTCGTACCACCCCAACACTCTCTCTCTCTCTCTCTCTCTCTCTCCTCTCTCTCTCTCTCTCTCTCTGTCCTCTTCTTCCTTCCCTTTGTGGCAAGCATTGCAAGCGACCAGCAAGGTCAGACCCTAGCTGGCAGAGGCTGACCAAGTCCATGACTCAGCTAGCTTAAAACAGGACGTGGTGCACCTACACCACCTAACTCCCTCTCCATTTCTCTCCCTCTTCCTCTTTTCTTTCTCTTTTCTTCCTTTCTCTCTTCTCTCACACTTCTCTCCATCTGCTTCTCCTTTACTCTTTACTCTGCTGCTGCTGGAGGTCCAGCGAACGCCAACTGAACGTCCAGGGATGATCTAGCCTCGTCCAGCCGGCTTTTCACACGGTGGTGGAGAATAGTGTTGTTAATGGCAAACTCTCTCCCAGTGTTTTCTTCTTCAATCCGACACGTGGGAGGGTTTGTATGACTGTATGGAGCTCGTAGAATGAAGATTTTGAAGCTTCAGGGAGGATTTGGCAGTGGTTCGAATGGAGCAAGCTTTGGCTGATTTTCCTCTCGAGCAGTTGTAGGAAGAGGAGATAAGGCGTGTTGCTGAGAAAGTGTTTTTTCCCCTCTTCTTGTAGGAAAACCTAACATCTTAAGGTCGTTGGATCTTCAATGAGCGTCCCAGATGTGGAAACCGGCTCTCAAATCCGCTGACAGGAACTGAAACTGGCCTGGTTTTCGTTTGGAATGCCCTAGACAATTGAACGACCGAGATCTTTCCTAAATGAAAGGCTGGATTGGAAATGGAGGGAGCACGCGGATCGACCTCGTGGCAGCAGTGAAGATTTCTATTTCTGGAAATTTTCGTGTTTTTGTAGGACCTGTTTGCGTTGTAACTGTGCCCACACACACGCACTTCAACACATGATATGAGTTGGGTTTTGGTGGGGCTCAATCCCTAGACATGATGGACGGTCTGGATCGTCCAGGTGGGTGCTCGTGGTGGGCCACGGGCGGTCCCAAACGGACGGCGTCCGTGTGCTATGAAAAACAAAGGGAGAGGAGAAACCTCTCCGCTTTGGTGAAGCACGGGTCAGCTCGTGCTGACCGTGTGGCAGTCCTGATGCACCTCGAGTGCACGGCCACTGTGCACACGCACACCTCGAGTGGGGTCCACCATGATGTTTGTTGGTAAATCCACACCATCCCTTTTTATTTTACGGGCCCTTTCATAGCCTTTACCAAAGGTGGGGTAGATCCAAGATTTAGGGGGCCGTACTAACGGTCTAAGCCTTTTGTGTTGATTACGTCGACCCAACGGGTGGATCACCCTGAAATTAACATCAATGGTTGGAAAGGTCCAAGGGACTATTTAAGCTAAGACCCCAGGGTCAGGTTACGGATATATATAGCCTGTTCTGATTTGATGACACTAAAATTATGGTATACTACATTTAATAATATTATTTACTGTTATATAATTATATTATTATTAGAAATTATTTTCCTTATATATTTTGTCATATATAATTTATATTATCACAAATTGTTAGTACATGTAAATTATATGAATGTCAGTAAGCATAGATAATGTGTGTATATACATATATGTTATTTTTTATGTATTATAAAATCTATAGTTTTGTAATTTATACTAATGATATTGTAAGTATAACATGTAACTATATATTCTATATATATATATATATATATATATATATATATATATAATATATATCTATATATATATATATATTGTATAAATTAAATCACGTGGTAACACTGGAGTACTGGAAAGTACGGAGTGTTTACAACTATAATTATTAAATTAAAAAACGTTAAAATTAAGTTGCACACCAACTAGGGTTCAAACCCTGAAAATCTAGCCTAGACCTAAGTAACCTAAACCATAGTTATGATCCTAAGCCGTTAGTAGATTATCCATGCTAATAGTTGTTATTACAAATAAATTACCGTTACTAAATACTAGTATTTTATTTATCAATCTTACGTACAATCATTGATAGTTGATCATACTATCTACTACATCTCAAGGATTATTAACGTCGCATAGCTAATCTTAATCATATCATTAAGGATACGGGTTATATTGGTGATTATACTTCAATTAACGTTCAAATCCTAAAATCTAAGTTTGTGACTAAACCCTAGGATGAAAACTCTGATTCTACATCAAAACCCTAAGAATAATTAATTGAAACCCTAGGCTATGATCTTAAACGTAAGTAGTGCGTGAACTTAGATCTAATTGTACAAGTTCATGATTTGTGGTAGGATTCGATTCTAAGGGGCAAGCACTTAGTGACGCTAGTGGCGATTCGATCGTGAGGTGATGATTTCTTCCCCTTAAGCTTTCCATTTTCCCATTAGCTTAAGTGATAGTCTTCATTTTAATTCCGATTGATAATTAATATCTTCGTTTTATAGTCACATTTGTTAATTGTTGGAATTGAATTGCTATATTACATGCTTATTATTGATCATGCATATTTATTTCATGTTTGTGGATTATTTGTAGATTGCTTCTGGAACTTAAACTAGTACATCAGTGGGAAACCCCCACTTATAAATGTACACCCCATGCATGAGATGTAACTCGATTGAATGTTAATTGTAATGGACCTGTGACTTAGGTGGTATTAATGGTGGCTTGAATTGAATATTGACGAGCACCCACCATCCAGGGGTTACTCTGTGTTTAAGTGGTTTTTTAAGGATGGTCTTTTATCGCATGGTTTTGATATGGCCCTACGTGGCTTAGTTTTGATAATCGCCTATGTGGCTTGTTTTGATATTCGCCCGAGTTGGATTCGTTTTTGGTATTTTTCCTATATGGGTTCGATGTATTATTTTTAATACAACCATGCGATGGTAAACCCCACATACTGAAACATGATTGGCCACTAGTCGACGAGTTTTCATTAAACATCCTAAGGTGCAGTCTCATGAGCCGGGGATGTGGTATGGACCTATGCCCGAGCTGTCGGCATACGCTGGTGACGAGCCCCCGTAGTGACCTTGAGCTTATTTAAATTGGCTATTAAACTGACTAATAATGGTTTAGGTAATCATTTATATATGATACAGACCAGCGTCTATCACTAACGTACGTGATGCACGATGGGCAGTCATTATGCGGCCAGCCTCTATCCGACTGGATGAGCATTCCCAGGTCGATGATTGCATGGGTGACGAGCACAATGTCTGCATGGATGAGCATCCCTAGGGTGATGATTGCATTCACGCATCCATGCATCTAATAAGACTGTATCATGTACTGTTCTATATGCCTTGCTTTTACACTATGCTTACCTACATGCAGCGGTGTGAATCTTGAGGGAATTCACATTGAATTGGCAACTCATCCATCAAATATATAACCATACAGGTGGCCCAGATGATATTCACGTTCTTATTGATGAGGAACAGGCTTATATTGACAAGGACGCATGATTGTATTTGCTAAGGATTGCTCTCTAAGGATTTTACATCCCAATTGTTATAAATTATTTTGTTTCACATGTAATATTTATTTCATTTTGTAATTGGTAATTCCAGAGACATTGGTTGTATAAGTATTATGGACAACTTCTTGTATATTTGCATGATCATGCAACTTCCTCTACATTCAATTTGTCCAAACTACGCTAACTGCTAACTCTAATGAGAAAGAATATATATATATATATATATATATATATATCTATATATATATATATATATATATCTCTATATATACTCTATATCATATGTCTCTTTATAGGTTAACAGTCTGATTTTTGGGAAACGGGTCATATACTCGGGTCTTGAAAACACGAGGCGTTACATTTTAACTCAGTGAGACTAAGATTGAATCCTCATGGACTTATATGGTACGTTCTCAAAACACTTTAAAAATAGAACTAAACTAAAACTAACTATGAAATTCTAAATTAAAAGTAAAGCAATGATGGAAATCTAAGTATTATAAAGAAAAATTAATCAATAAAACCTAGAGTGGTAAGGATCCACTTCTAGCCATTCACACCCCCTAATTCACTTTATTCAATTAGATAACATAATTAGAATGAAGTCCTATCCTATCTAGCCGGATAATTAAGCGGTTAATTTAAATTCTCAAACCAAAACAAATATGAATTCCTATTGATTCAGTTCCCACATGAAGCACCAAGTTATTATTACAGGGAATCTAAAGTATCTATCATGCCTGTAATATACGATAAATCCATAAATTTTATAAATCAATCCCTTGCAAAATAGATAATCAAATAATCTTATCATTCTTAAGCATCCAAAGTGCTAAGAGTCGACAATGACTCAAAGTAAACTAAAATTAAAGCTTTATTCAAATCAAAATTAATGAATTATTCAACATTCAAACCATAAAACTTGAATCAAAATAAACTAGAACATTAAAAATAACTACAAGCTTCTCCTCTTAACCTTAACTAAGAATTTAGCCAACCATTGTCATAGTTGAACTAAACTCAAACAAAACATGAAAAATAAATTAGAACCGAAAGATTGAGAAGAAGAAGAATAATAGTTCGATAGAAGTTCAACACCACTTTTTCTCTCTCTTCCAAACCCAATTCGTTTTTGAAAGACCTAAATCACCCATTTAAATAAAAAATTTCGCACTGACTTTGCACCGACTTCAAATTTATGCACTTTTGTTACGCTTCGATTAAACCGACAAGTCCCTTCAGTCTCACCAAATCAAGCCAAATGTTCCTCTGGTTGGACCAAATTTCACCATAAACTGCATTGAACTCTCTTCTCCTTTTGGTTGGGCTGAACCACATTTTGGTCACACCAACATCACTTCGATTGCACTTGACAGTCCTTCAATCGAGCTAAAAAACTTATCTTGATTCCCGAGATATGACTATTTAAAGTTTTCGTTGTTTAGATCATTTCCACCTCCAATCGGGCCTTCTCTTGCCCATCTTTGCTATGGAAGTGTTTGCGACCCCTCTACAATCAGCCACGGATGTGGCACCCCTATTAAAAAGAACCGACCATTAATAATAATAATAATAATAATAATAATAGCTAGTGGTTCACATTCTTCCTACATCATATGGCCTTCTGACGAGTGGACATACCTGATTTTTATACATGGTCATCTTCACACTGCCAAGGCCACGTCATGTACGCTAAGATGTCCCGAAAAGTCAAATTGATTGGCATGTACGATGCAAGTAACGTTTCTTTCGTTCGGGCAGGCAGTGGAGAGGGAAGCGGGATGCCTGTAGCACCCACCAAAGGATATCCTGTGGCACGAAGCTATGTGGATCCCACTGTGTGTACATTTTCTATTCATGCGGTCCATCCATGTTTTAGATCCGAAGCTCATTTTGAACCACAACCCTAGAAATGGGATTGAACGCCCACGATTAAATACTTCTTGGGTGATATCTTGATGTTTTAATTTGTCATCCGACCTATTCATAAGATTACAAAGGCCTAGATGAAAGAAAACACAAATATCAGCTTGATCCAAAACTTTTGGGCCCTTGGAAAGTTTTCAACGGTGGGCATTCAATCCCCACTGTTTTCTTGGTGTGGTCTAGTTGAGCTTTGGATTTGCATCATTTATTTTTAGGCCTCATGCCCTAAAATGAGTTGGAAAAATTTTTAAATGTACGGACGGCATAGTAAAACATATACTTCATAGTCGGCTCCATAGAGCTTGGGTCAGGTCGTGCCATATGGATACTATCCGCACGGGAACCTAGCTAGAGATGGATGGTCTTATCAAAGGCTCCCAATGGCTCACCATGATGTATGTGTTTTATCTTGTCTATCGTATGAGCTCAAAAAAGAGGAAGATGAAAGCTTCAATGGAACTCGGCAGCGAGTCGATGCAAATCGACCTCTCTCTCTCTCTCTCTCTCTTGTGTCTCTCTGTGATTTGTAGAAATTTTTGGATCTGTAAATCCATAATTATGAAAATTTGAAATTAAAAAATAAAAGAAAATTATAAATTTGAATAAAGAGGAATTTAGAAAACTTATATGATCTGAGGTGCAACGAAAGTCACTCGCTTGAAATTGATTTGTCCTCCTTTGACGATGTTGGTAGTGTAATAGGAATACTGGACAATCAATCTTCAGGATACCTTCGATTGTTGTCTCGTCACACACACACCGCGCACTCAATGTACGAAGACCCAAACCGTCACTATACGTCTAATTCGAAGATCAAACCAGATGAAATCGTTGTAGAGATTTGAAGTAAGAGAGAGTTGAAAGATTAAACTTGATTAAAAAATTCAAAATTAGAGAAGTCCATTATATAGACTTCAAAGGTTAGATCGAATGGGTGTGTACGCACCCCTACCAATAGACATAGCTGTTGGGTTTTTGAAGAAGAAACCCTTTCCATTTTTCGCCTCTGTTCGGAAATAACCATTGCAAATCAAAATTTCAAAAAGTCAACAAAACTTTAAGCTTGCAAGTATACTCCGCGCGCACACTACACACCCGCGTCATATCATGTCCATAGCCCGGCCAGTGGGCAAACAACCAAATTCATGTGCCTAAGCTTTATGCAAAATCTTCATCTTATAAACTCAAAATTTTCTTCTTGCTTATCTGATGTAGGACTAAAACCCACACCACATACTTTGTTGCTTTTTTAAAATTTTAGAGGGAATTTTTCCAAGTCATTTTAAATTTATTTATTTATTTTGAAACACCAAAATTACAACATGATATTCTTCTTTCAGTCCCCATCCATTCGATCCAACAATTGACTTCAGACCTAACCTAACTCGACCCGAATAAAGACTCGGCTTGACTCGCCCGAGACTCAGCAGATGCAGTGCCACATGGTTGAGTCAACTTGACTCTACAACCTTCTTCCTACTTCTCATCTATCTCTTTCCCTCTACTCAGCCAGATAAGGTTTAGACTCAGCCCAACTCGGCCACACACACAACTCGAATAGAGGTCGACCGACTTAGTGCAGCAAGAAAAGTGGCGTACATTCTATTCTTTATGGCTTTCTATCTTTTGGAAAGGTTTACCTAAAAGGGAGGCTATTTATAGTCTCTCCTATTATCTAGAAGAATCATCAAATAATCGAGGGATTAGACATAATGCCAAACACTAATCTGTTTGAATTTTGCCTCCTCGGTTGAAATATAAGTTGTTGACATTGATCTCTTTTACATGACCCTAATTAACTAACACAAATGGTCTTCTGGGACCCTGGACCACCTAATGGATGATTCTGATCAGTGATTAACTCATGAGTGACAATGGTTGGTGTTTTCTGACAATTCGAGGAAATGACCCGTCGATCATGGTGGATTTTGATTGAGTGGATCATCCTTCAATCTGAGGCACATGGATGGTCTAGATTGATCTAGGGGAACCATGTGGGAGCCATATTTTGGAGAAGTAACAACGAAATCTCAGTGATGCGTGAAATATTTGGTTACAGACGATATTTTGAGTGATGGTGATATCTCATATGAGATCTCCTAACCGATAATATGATAGCTTTAGGAAGCCCTAAATCAGATGTTTAGGATGTCCCGGAGGAGTTTCTAAAAGCAAATCAATGGCTATGATTATCCAAGCATCAAAACGGAAAAGATTCTTTCCGCTTATTTCCTGTAGCTACAGACACCTTAAAATGGGGGTGAAAATGGAGGGCTGAGATTCATCCTAATAAAGGGTTGAGATGGAGAGAAATGGAGGCGTGTGGATTGCTAAAGGAGGAAAGATGGAACTTCCGGTTTTGGCAAAACAACCACACACAGGTTACATTGTACCTGTGATTGTGCGAACACAAGTGCATTCTAATCTGCGAGAGTTGTTGGGTTTTGATTGGAAGCATCGCCCGATCATGATGAATGGTTCAGATCTCTCATGAGGTCTCTGATGGTGGGCCCAATTTTAAATTAACGGATGTTGTCCGTTTGCTGGCGGGAAATCACAAAGGAGGGAGATTTCTCTCCTTTTTCGGAAGGGATTTTAACCATACTGACCTCGAAGTTTGGTCAAATTACCTAAAAGGCTACAACGTTCCAAATATCCCAAGAGTGGCCTTCCGACAACTTTTGGATATTGTTTCGGACGAAAATTCCCCTATCCTTGCTTCAAAAGTCATACGGTCCTGGAGTGAATAACAAGTTACCTTTTATTTCAACTCTTGAGAAAGTGACGGATTGGCTACCCCCCTGCCACCAGCCAATGGCTGGTGCTCGGTGGTCTGTGGGCCCCACCACCATGTATGTGTTTCATCCATGTCGCGATCCTTCTTGCCATGTCATTTTAGGGATAGGACCCAAATATCAACTCGATCCAGTGCTCGTGTGGCCCACATAATAAAAAATAATAGTGACTATTGAAAATTTTCGGGCTCACTGTGATGTTTGTTAGAAGTGTACACTACCCATGTCAGGACTTTTTGGACCCACGGCAAGCTGGCTGACAAGGTGGATGGATCGGATCACCCCATTGTGGGCCTTAAGCTATGGTACCAATGGTTTGGTAGAAGAGGAAGTGAACAAGTGGATACCACGATCCATGCAACATGACAACCACGACCCATATAACATGACAACTACGACTCATGCAAACAACGACCCATATGCACCCACATTGATATATGTGTGTATAATCCATGCCACCCATCCTTTTTGTCTGTCATTTTAGGGGAGGGCCCAAATATCAGCTTGATCCGTGCTCGTGTGGGGCAAGAAAATAGAAAATATAGTGGACTGTAGAAACTTTCCATGCTTACTGTGATGCTTGTTAGAAGTGGATACTGCCCAAATCAAGACTTTTTGGGCCCACGGCGAGCTGGCCGACAAGGTGGATGGATCGAATCACCACATTGTGGGCCTTAAGCTAGGGTACCAATGGTTTGATATAAAAGGAAGTGAACACGTGAAACCACAATCCATGCAACATGACAACCACGACCCATATAATATGACAACTACAACCCATGCAAACCACGACCCATATGGGCCCACATTGATGTATGTGTATAATCCATGCCGCCCATCCTTTTTGCCATGTCATTTTAGGGATATGACCCATTTAACATGACAACCACGACCCGTTCACACCCCAAACCCGGAAATCGGGCTCACAAAATTCTCGATTGCCGAATCCGGTGCCGATAGCCTCCGTAATACCCCATTCTTGGCTCCCAGCGTTCATACGCCAGATTCTGATCTTGGGATCCTACAAGGAAGATTTTCCAACGTACATTTGTCTCATAAGAAACATAACCACAAGTTTACCCAAATCACAAAGGCAACATCATCATCACACATCCACTAATATAAACATTTAAATACGATGCAGAAAGGGAAATACATATGTCAAAATCAAAGCTCCAGGAGTCCACTGCACACTCCAAGCTCAACGCTATTGTGACCTAACGCCACCTGCATGCATCTATCGTGCATAAACTTATAAAAAGCTTAGAGGGTGGTGTAAGTGTGTGCACAAGATAAGTGTCAAGCACACAAATACAATGCCATAATCATACAATGTAGGAAATACTTGCAAGATCATGAATCATACGATATTAGAGTAAGAGGAAATACTGGCAATCCATACATCTTACAATCAGAGTAATGCAGAAACCTGCTGGTAAGTCCATGAATATCATCAACCTCATCCAAGATATGCGATGCAAAAGGTAATAAACCAATATCATATACTGAGGAAGCAATGAAGATCAACTATGCAATGCAGAACTAATGAGCCAAATATCAATACTGAGAATGCAATACAATATGCATTCAGAAGAGCTATGAATACCGTCATCTTCATCTAGGCCATATAAAACATAGCAACCCAAATGTTTATGCCGCGGATGTAATGCAACAGCGATGCGAATGAAATGACATGCAGGAGTGTGAAGTCGGGATATATATGTAGTATCGCAGGTTATGGGGTCCATCACAAGGGACTTCTATCCAAACTAGTCTCATACCTAAATTTGGATAGTCAGACTCAATGTAGTAAACTCCTATCTCAGGTTAGTCGCGCGCCCCAACCAAAATTTGGCTATTGCGAAGGTACACATAACAATTGGTTGCGCACCACCAGCCCAAGTGGATAATGAACGAATAATGAATGAGTAAAATGCTGAGTATATAAAACTCCTCCTCAATAAGTCCCCATACCAGTACTGTACATCTTTGAGATTATCATCGGGGTCTAGTACACTCCAAGTCAGATTGTCGCCCCATCACGCACAACCAGGTGAGTGGAAGAGACCTCACTATCCGCCTGGCCAGTTGTAAGGCCCGTATCATAGTTCGTACCGTTCCTTAGGCTTCTGTGATCCTCTCATTGAATTCTGACAACCCTCAACCTGTATCCAATGTTTGTACACGATCCTAAGCTGAGTCTTACATATTGGAGTCGACTCGACTAGAAACTTGTACCCTAGAGACTGCGCCGTCGCTGCGGTTCCGACACCGCATCTCGCTCGCCGAGGCGATACTCAGGCCAGGAGATGTGAGTCGGCGCTCAGTTTGAGAAAACGTCGCGCATTTGTGAAATCCCAAGAGAATCTCTACAACATGTTAAATCAATCAAGTACATGGCACATCACCCAAAAGCAACCCAAAGCCAACTCTCTCTCTCTCCACCCATCCCTTTTCAAGTACACCCATCACTCTCTCTCTCTTTCAATCTCTCTCTCTCTCTCATCTCTCTGTCTCTTTTCAAAATTCATTTTCAAGCAACCCCCATGAGAGGTGGACGTCCAAGCTCCCCAAGAGAGAAGCTATGTGTGGCCCACCTTCCTACCACCCAATCCCACCCTCCAAAATCGACCTCGACCGTTGAATATCATCCATTGGAGCTTTAGAATGCGTTGGTGGAAGGAGAAGTCCGAGAAGATCAAGGTGGGATGATTGATTTGATTTTAATGATTTTAGGGCCCACATATGGTGGGACCCATCTTAATGTATATTTTTCTCTAGGAGGGGCCCATAATGGTGGGGTCCCTCTCATTTTCACCGTTCTCTCTCTTTCTCTCTCTCCCTTTCTCTTTTATGGTGAAGATGACAATGGGTGTGGCCCGCTTGATCCACACCGTACAGCCGTGACGACCCACCTCAATGTATGTGTGCATCCAGTCATCCATCCGTTGGATCAGTTCAGACGATGCCATGCCCACCTGCAGCGTGCAGGGCCACTGCACCTTGATGTATTTATCCACTCTGTACGTCCATCAATGGATGTTGCTAGACCAACGTCCAACAGCTATGGAATTCCACCATGATTCTTTTGTATTTCATCCACACCATCCAAACGGGGAGGGCCCACGTGATGTGCGTGTAGTACCCACACTGTTCAGTCGTGGGGCCCACTCGTGATGTATGTGGTGTTATCTGCACCGTCCAGTCCCTGAACGGTGGGACCACGTCGTAATGTATAGGTTATATACATGCCGTCAGCCCATTTTCTGGGTGTGGGACCCACCTCACACGTGTTAACGTGTGAGGGTGGGGCCCACCTTGAGATATGTCTTACGTATCATGCCATCCTCGTGGACAGTGATGGACGCCAACAAGTTCTGTGATCCCATCATGATGAATGTGTTTCATCCGAACCGTCCAGCGGTTCTTTGGACCCCACCTTGATATAGGTGTTGTACTCGCACCCTTCAGTGGTACGTGGGGTTCACCCTGATATGTGTTTCATCCACCGTCCATTTGAGGATGGTGGAACCCACCTATACAGCTGTCGTATTAACACAGCAAGTGTTGTGGGGCTAGTACGATGTATGTGTTATATATATACTCGGCCCGTCCATTTCTGGACGCATGGGGCCATCCCACACGTGTGACACGTGTGGGGTGGGACCCACCTTGATGTACGTGTGCTATATTCCACACCGTCCATTGGCCAAGATGGTGGGACCCCATCTCAATGTATAGGTTGTATTCACACCGTCCAGATATCTGGACGGTGGAAATCCACCGTAATGCACGTGTCTCATTCGTTGTCATGCCCCAGACTCGGTAACCGGATTTACTAGGAACCCGATAGCCGATTCTGGCCACAACAGCCTCCGTAGTGCCTCATTCTCGGCCCCTGAAGCAGGTTCTGATCCTAGGATCCTACAATGAGGATTTCTATAATAGTATAATCATTACCAATACGAGCATACCCAAGATCACAACAAGTATATAGGATTACCAAAGGCACACATCACAAAATCCACTATGAATTTGAACTTTTACAAGTATCCATAAGGTCTAAAAGGACATACATAAGATAATAGAAAAGGAGAGAAAAGTCAGCAACACTAAAGTCCTCAAGCTCAACTTTACTCCAAGCTCTGCCGCTACGACGCCTACCTACGATCTCCTGCACGCATCAAACATGCATAGGCTTATAGAAGCTTAGAGGGTGGTGAAAGTGTGTGATAATGGTGCATAGAAGAATAGCAGGAGGTACGAGAAGAGAAACAAGCTCAATGACAATATTACTAGCCTTACCAAGGCTTATCATGAATACGATGCAATGAGTACTGAGCGCCATACCAAGGCGATGCATGAAGGGACTTATGCAGCCGATGCGAATGCGATGTGAAGTAATGTCAGTGCTCATAACCAATTCATATATCAAGTACACTTCCAATCATAAGGAAATCACCGGGGTCCATTATACTGAGGAATGACTGTCGTTCTACAAACCCACACAGTCAAACGATCGTAAAGGACCTCACCACCTGCCTGTGGACAGCCAATCACCACTAGGGCTCGACAGCAGCGGACCCATTTCACGAGTTGGTCAGACTCAACCTAATCATGCCCTCCCTCATAGGCAGATAAGGCCACATCCCTACCCAACCGACTACACGACAGTGGGAGTCGCGGCCTAATGGTATAAGGCCCTCGTGCGCTCATAGTTTCCATCGGTCACGACGTTGGGGCAGATCCTTGGTACCATGAAAGTTTTGGAAATTTCACCCATGGGCATCCTATGCACTCGGTATGCTCAAGTAATATTTCCGGTGTCCACATATATAGCCATCCACGAACGTCCCTGTGGAGGCGAGGCCCTGATAAAGTAAGGGCGGTATCATCATAAAATGTGATGTCAATACATGAGTCATACATACGGATCATGCACTAGCTGCAGGCACTCAATGTGCACGATGGGAGAAACTTCATCCCTCAATGACCACCATACAATGCAATCAATTCACACAAATGATGCATATGGGCCATAATGAAGTAAGTGTGCAACCTGTAGAATATGTAATCCTCCGTCCCAAGGAGGGTCAAGGTCTAGGTACATAGACAGGTGCTCTAAGGAGAAGTGAAGTCTTCTAGTGGGGGCCTAATACTTTGGGGTGACCCACAAGCTAAGAGAGTTATAAGGTCTTAATGGAGGAAACAGTCCTAGCCAGGTCCAAGGTGGGCCTTCAACCACCTATAAGGGTCCTATGGGCCTACCTTAGGGCCACCAAGGAGGACATCCAACCTCAACTGAGTCCCAAAAGGTAGCCCGCTACGCATATAAGGTAAGGTCTAAGGCCCAAGCAATGCATGGCCTAATGACTTATATACAAAGCCCAACTCATAAGCAATATGGTGGGCCCTCAAGCAAGGTTTGGGCCCAACCATAAGGGTCATAAACCCACATATTGTGGTGGGCCTCATGAGCAGCCCAGTAGTTCAACCATATGGGCAAATTTCACACTTAACACAAGTGAGTTGGGCCTTACTTTTTAACCCCAGTACCGGGTTATTTAGTGGGCAGCCAAGGGCCTAACTACTTGCATATTATATCCCATAAACCCATCACAATAGGTAGAAGAGTATAGGCCCAAAAGTCAATGGGCCTACTTAGAAGGTTCTAATCCAAAAGGGCCTAAGAACTAGTCAATTAACCACATACAATGTTCCAATAAAAATCCAACTTGGGTAGGCCTTAGATGAGCACTAATTACACCCAAAAATACTGAAAGAAAGTGGAAAGATAATTGGTTAAATCAACCTCAAATCTGATGGGCCGTGCTACCCCAAAAACAACACTTATGGGCCTATCTAGAAAGTTTAATGCATAGGTAGCTCTATGGGCCTGGGTATGTGGCCCAAAAACTCATCCAAAGGGGCCCAATTGAATGCTACTGAAGGGGATAATGATCAAGTCTCCTATGGACCCCACATGGATGAATGGTGGAATATAAAATACATTAAAGTGGGCCCATAAAGTGGCTTGAACGGCCAACCAAGGCTGGACGCCCCAACTTGGACATCCCAGTCTGGTGGGCCACTCCAGGCCATACCACGGACGGTACAAAGGTTCGTTGGCCCTGAAAGTTTGCTGATTGGTACTTCCATGGGTGGGCCACACTTTCACAAAATTTTTTGATTTTTGGATAACTAGAATTATTTTAAATAATTTAAATAAAACAGACTATCCAGAAAATCTGGTTAATCTAGACGTCCCAATGTGGTGGGCCGGTCCAGCCCGTGCCACGGTGTGTACAAGGGTCCGTTGACCCTAAAATTTGGTAGGTGGGTCCTACCATCTATAAATTTTCATAATTTTTAGATACCTAGAAGCATTTTAATTAAATTTGGGATTATAAACTATCCTGGGTGAAATGTTACTGGAATTATAATTGTCCCCATGTTTAGGACCACATGGGGTGGGTCCGGGGCCTCTAAAATTCCTGAAATTTAGGCCTAAGGTCCCTTATCAAGCCTACAACAAGGTGGGACCTAGAAAGATGGCCCACCATCAGTAAAAGTATTTTTAAAATTTTAGTTTTTAAGGGACTATGCTGCTGGACTGCACATCAGAAATTTCTGGCAGTCCACTATGTTGGCCCACCCTTTTGGATGCCCACATGGGGTCCATTGGGGCTGAAATTTGGTATGGTTGTAGCCTGTAGGTGGGTCATGCAAGTATAAGAATCACATATTAATTTGTATCAATCTTCCCACCAAATTACTAGAAATCAGACCCCAAGGTGGCCCAAAAATCTGTCCAAACAGTTTCTAGACAGCAACAATAGGTTGGAAGAAATAATTACAAACAATATTTAAAAAGGGATTTAATCCCAGAAAATTAGAGAATAGACCTCCCTAGTGGGCTCCACAATTATCCAGACCATCCCACCATCCAAAATACCTTTGCATGTGCCCCAATTAGTTGGATTTTGAGGCCACATGTCATAAGGTGGAATGTCATAGTCTTCATCCCTCTTTTGGGTGGCTGGATTTTTGTTGGCCCACAAGGTGGGCCACACACCATGATCAGGGATGAAAATAAGGGAAAAAAAGAGGAAGAAGGGCAATCTGGCCGAAGGGAAGGGCTCTTCCACTATTGAGCCCTTCCAAGAGCAATCCAACCACACATCATTCATAGATTTACATCTACAACCTAGATTTTTCACATGCATGGCTAAAAATTAAAATGGATGGTGAGGATACCATTCCCACCATGATCCCAAGATCTAGATGACCTCATCATGCAAAGAAATAAAAAGATCCACCATGATGGGGTCCATAGAGGAAAGCCCCATGCATGGGACATGCATGCATAAGGTGGGTCATTTGGCCACACCTATGGGGACGTGTGGGACCTCCACCATTGATTGGTGGGTCCTACACTCCCATCATGAAGAGAAGAAGGGATCTACACAAAAAAATCAGATTACACGATAAGGAAGTACCCACCTCTTGGATCTCCAAGCTTTTACTACTACTGAGAACCTCGAGCTCTAAGGGTTATGATTTTAAGGTCAAGATGGAGTTATGATGGTGAGATGGAGTGGAAATGGGGAAGAAAATGGGCTGGAAAAGAGAGGAGAAGGGGCTAGAAGTTTTACAAATGGGAGAGAAAATGAGAGAATGAGAGTAGAGAGAAATGAGAGGGAGAGGAGAGAAATTGCTAGAAAAGAGAGAAAGAGAGAGTCATCATGAGTTCTCTCTCCTAGGATAGGCAACTCCATCATAATGCTAGGGTGATATAAACAATGCTCATAGACTCAATGGCTTGGAGTAGGGATGGGTAGTGTGGGTAGTGGGTGGTGTAGAAGATGGGATTTAGGTAGTGTGTGTGTGGTGTGTGTTGGAACTTGTGCAAAAAGGGAGTGGGGCCACATGCACTACTCTCAAGTGGGCCACATGATCATGATCAAGGGCCAAGAATGCTCGAGTTGATATTACAAGATGCACATGTCAGAATCATGCATGAGACGTGGTGTTGGAACCGCGACGACGATGCGGACACAATGACATAGGTCTCGGGTCGATCCGAGTCAGGTCTACGTGACCGAACTCAAGGATGACCGTAAACACTACCCGAAGCTCGCGGGTCACCGAAATTTGACCAGTAGGACCGCGGGACCAAAATGAACGAGATGCATACTCACACACACACATGTACACATGTGAACTCAGGTCGGGTGTCACAATCCTCCCCACCAACAAAGAAATTTTATCCTCAAAATTGACAAAACAAGAACAACAAAATGAATAACATCATCATATATATATATATATATCTCAATCATCAATCACAAGAGAAGGTAATACAAGCAATCAATCATCGAACAAATGTAGATAACGCTCTCTAATCTCGGCCTCGCGTTCGCAAGATGCCTTGGCCTCCGAATGATGACCCCATTGTACCTTCACCAAGAGAATGACCTTGGTCCTGAGGACCTACTCCTTCCGATTAAGAATACGAATCGGCTGGTCAATGTAGAAAGCATCCTCACGGACCTCAAGTGGCTGCCAATCAATCACAGGAATAGTGTCTGACCCACACTTCCGTAACTTAGAAACATGGAACACGTCGTGGATCGGGGACAACTCAGCAGGTAAGGTAAGCCTATAGGCCACAGTACCCATGTGCTAGGTAATCTCAAAAGGTCCAATAAATCTCAGGGCGAACTTGCTCTTCATACCAAAGCGAACCACGCCTTTAATAGGTGAGACCTGGAGATATACCATGTCCCCGACTGCGAACTTGAGGGGTCGACGCCGACTATCAGTAAAACTCTTCTGTCGGCTCTGAGCTGTGCGCATCCTCTGTCTAATAACATCAATAGCCTCTGACGTCTACAGTACAAGCTCGGGACTTAAGAGACGACACTCTCCAACATCGGTCCAACAACTAGGAGATCTGCACGGTCTATCATAAAGTGCCTCAAAAGGAGTCATGCCGATAGTCGCCTGATAGCTGTTGTTGTACGCGAACTCGGTGAGGCGCATATGCTCATCCCAACTGCCCGTACAGTTGATCACATAAACTCTGAGCATATCCTCAAGGATCTGGTTGACCCTTCGGTCTGCCCATCCGTCTGTGGATGATAAGCGGTGCTGAGACGTAAAGTGACCCCCAGCACCTGCTGGAAATTCCTCCAAAACTGAGATGTAAATCTGGAGTCTCGGTCTGAAATGATCGAAACTGGGATGTCGTGCAATCTCACTATCTCCTTAATGAACACCTTTGCAAGCCGGTCCATAGACCGGGAGACACATTCCAGAATGAAATGAGCCGACTTCGTCAGACGATCAAAGATAACCCAAGTGGTATCGTGATCGCACTGAGTCCTCGGCAAACCTGCGATAAAGTCCATCGATACGTGTTCCCACTTCCACTCTGGAACGCTCAACGGGTGCAAGGGACCAGGGGTTCTCTGGTGATCGACCTTGACAAGCTGACAGGTGTCACACTCGACCCCAAACTAGCAATTTAGTGTTTCATCCCCTGCCAAAAATACTGCCTCCTCATATCACGATACATCTTCGTGGATCCCTGGTGAATAGTAAGCCTCGATCGGTGTGCCTCGGTCATCAAATCACGACGCAACTCTGGCACGTCCGAGACACACAATCGGCCTCTGAAGCGTAATCCACCATCGGAACCAATCTGCCAGTTTGACTGCTCCACGGATGCGGCCTCTGCTCAATACTCCTGAAGTGACTTATCCGTCTGCTGAGCCTTGATCACCCTAGCTACCAAGGAGGGTTGAATCGATAAGCTCGAAAGCTGAACAACGGAAGACTGCAGACCGAACTCAAAGTCATACTCTAAAACATCCTCGAGCATCTGCTACTCATGCACCATCATCTGTGCCACCAGGCCTCCTGGCTGATGGCTGAGCTCGTCCACCACTACATTTGCCTTACCCGGGTGGTACTGAAGATCAAAATCATGGTCCTTCAACAGCTTCATCCATCGCCTCTGACGCAGGTTCAACTCGGACTGCAAAAATAGATACTTCAAGCTTTTATGATCCGAGAAGACTTCGAACCTGACCCCATATAGATAATGCCTTCACACCTTCAGTGCGAAGATGACCGCTGCAAGTTCCAAATCATAGGTGGGATAGTTCAGCTCATGTACCTTGAGCTGGCGCGAGGCATACGCCACTGGCTTCCCATGCTGCATCAATACAGCACCCAAGCCAACTCCAGAGGCATCAGTGAAAACAACAAAACCCTCACTCCCATTAGGAAGAGTGAGAACAAGAGCGGACGTGAGGCGGTCCTTCAATTCTGTAAATGCCTCCTCACAGGCATCACTCCAGACGAACTCGATGCCCTTCCGCGTCAACCGAGTCAGTGGTGCTGCAATAAGGGAGAAACCCTCGATAAACCGTCAATAATATCCTACTAGACCAAGGAAGCTACGGATCTCAGACGCGTTCATGGGCTGGCCCCACTGATACACTGTATCAACCTTCGAGGGGTCCACAGCGACACCCTCCCTCGTCACCATGTGAACGAGGAACTTCACCTCCTCCTGCCAAAAATCGCACTTCTTCAGCTTCGAATATAGTTGGTGGGCACGGAGGGTCTCCAGCACAATCTGCAAGTGCTCAACATGGTCCTCTTGGGTGCTAGAATATACAAGAATATCATCATGAATACCACTACGAACTGATCGAGGAACGGCCGGAAGACCTCGTTCATCAGCTGCATGAATACGGTGGGCGCATTGGTTAGTCCGAACGACATGACCAGAAACTCAAAGTGACCATAACGTGTCCGGAAGTCGTCTTCGGAATGTCCTCCTCTCGGACCCGAATCTGATGGTACCCGGAGCGCAAGTTTATCTTAGAAAAATACTGTACACCCTGCAACTAATCGAACAGATCATCAATATGGGGAAGCGAGTATCAGTTCTTGATGGTGACTCTGTTGAGCTCACGATAGTCCACACGGAGGCGCAACGAACCATCCTTTTTTACAAACAATAGCGGGGCTCCCCAAGGCGAACTGCTAGGACGAATGAAACCTATCTCTTGGAGCTCATCCAACTGCTCCTGTAGTTCCCTCAACTTTAACAGTGTGATCCAGTAGGGGGCCTTCGAGATAGGGGTTGTACCGGGCACCAAATCAATCTGAAACTCCACCTGCCGATGCGGCGGCAAACCTAAGATCTCCTAATACACATCCGAGTACTCGCAAATAACTGGCAACTATTCAATACACCCTGCCACAGAATCCTTGATGACAGAAGCCAAGAAACTAGATAATAGCTCTCATCTTGGCTCGGCGACGAACTGGAATACTGGCAAGCCTGAAATGTGAAACGTAATTGTCCTCGCGGCACAATCTAAGACGGCCCAATACTCCATAAGCCATTCCATACCCAGAATAACGTCAAATTCTGTCATCGGCATCACAAACAGATCAGCGGGAAGAAACATCTCGCCCACTAACATCGGGCAAGAAGGACAGCGACGGGTCAGCACAATAGACTTCCCAATGGGAGTCGAAACGGCCAAGGCCTCAAACACAGACTCCGACGGAATATCAGTCGATCAGCAAAATTGCTCGGCCACAAAAGAATGGGAAGTGCCAGAATCAAGCAAAACATGAGTAATGCAAGAAAAAACCAGAAGAATACCCTCAACGACTCCACTGGTCGATGAATGCGGGTCCTGGCCTGGCACCTGCTGTGCAGAATAAAAGCGGCCCTGAGCTGGTAGGGGAAGCAAACAGAAAGACCATGCATCTGGAGTCTGTGCCTGTTGGGCTGCAATACACACTCGACCCAGGGACTAGACATACGGATATCCCCTCTGCTGGTGCTACTGCTACTGCTACTGTTGTCTTTGCTGAAGAGGTCTGCTTGGTTGCCTCTGCTGCTGAGGAGGAGCCCTAGGAGCGGCGGGTGGAAGCTGCGCTCTCTGTTGCTGCTAAGGAGGATGAGGATGAGGTAACTGCGGTGGCCTCTGCTGCTGAATGGGGAGAGGGCACTCACGCCTCCGATGCCCAACCTGTCCACAACCGAAGCAAGCACCGGAAAAGGGGCTGGAAGATGAAGTGGCTAGCGGTGGTGATGATGATGAAGAAGCTACTGTCTGAGCCGCAGGCTGCCGAAACTTTACTTTGCCCCTCCATCTCTACTGACGGTGCTGTTTGGAACTGTCGGCTGGAGCTCTCCTCTTCCAGTCTCCACCGGAACTCTGCTCTCTCAATCTCTGGGTCATAACCCAGTCCTCCTCATAAACCAGTGCACGATGCACGACTAGTCGAACGTCTCCAAACAATGCCCTACCACACGGCTGCGAAGGGCAGGACGCAAGCCAGTCACAAAACGACGGGCCCTCATCTTCTCATCGTTGGTGAGATGAGGAGCAAATCTAGACAAGGCCAAGAAATGGGCCTCATACTGCGATACTAACAAATCTCCTAAACTAGGGTCTCAAACTCGATCACCCTCTGGATCTGAAGGTGTTTGGGGAAGAATTTCTGGTCAAAACTGACCACAAATTCCTTGTAGGTCCAAACAAACTGAGGCCCGACCATCCTGGATACGGAGGACCACCAATGACGGGCCTCGCCCTAAAGAAGATAGGTCGCAAGGGAAATTATCTGATGTGCAGAACACTGCATAGTGTCAAAAATCCTCACAATCTCAATGCGCCAGGCCTCGGCGGCAAAAGGGTCAAGGTCACCACTAAACCTCGAGGGATCATGCTACCGGAACTCTCGAGCTATCGTGCTTGCACGTGGTAAGTCAGACTGCCCAGAAACCTTGATGGTAGCAGGTTGACGGGTCTGTAACGTAGTGGCAACAAGCTGCATCAGCTGTTGGAAATGCTCGACTCTTATAGGCACTATCGAAAAAGCAGGAGTGGCACTCGCCTCAGGCGGAGGTACGGGTGCGGCCGACGGAGCACGAGCCTCTGTAACCGGAATAACAAGTTGAGGAGGGGGAACCGGCGGGGGAACTAGAGCAACTAAAGGAGCGGACGCTACATGCTCAACCGGAGGAACAGGCTGAATCGAGACCTCGAGAACCGGGTCCTCTACGACGGGAGCGGGATGCGCTCGAGTAGAACGGGTATCTCGGGTGCCTCGTGAAAGGGCACCATGACCACGGGCACCACGTTCATGGGTGAAGCGACCACATGTGCCATGTCTAGGTGGCATCGTCTATAAAATAACGACGACGCAAGGAATCAGGACAATTACAGGCTCGATACAGAACGAAAGGAAAGGTCTCGGGACACTACTTGTCCTATGCTCTAAGCAAACATACGATGTTATCCCGAGTTATTCCAGAATTACTTGCTATAGTCTGATACCAACTCCTGTCACGCCCCAGACTCGGTAACCGAATTTATAAGGAACCCGATAGCCGGTTCTGGCCGCAACAGCCTCCGTAGTACCCCATTCTCGACCCTTGAAACAGGTTTCGATCCTAGGATCCTACAAGGAGGATTTGCATAATAGTATAATCATTACCAATACGAGCATACCGAAGATCACAGCAAGTATATCTGAGAATAACAAAGGCACACATCAGAAAATCTACTATGAATTTGAACTTTTACAAGTATCCATAAGGCCCAAAAGGACATACATAAGATAATAGAAAAGGAGAGAAAAGTCAGCAACACTGGAGTCTTTAAGCTCAACTCTACTCCAAGCTCTGCCGTTACGATGCCTACCTAGGATCTCCTACACGCATCAATCGTGCATAAGCTTATAGAAGCTTAGAGGGTGGTGAAAGTGTGTGACAATGGTGCACAGAAGAATAGCAGGAGGTACGAGAAGAGAAACGTGCTCAATGACAATATCACTAGTCTTACCAAGGCTTATCATGAATACAATGCAATGAGTACTGGGCGCCATACCAAGGCGATGCATGAAGGGGCTTATGCAGCCGATGCGAATGCGATGTGAAGTAATGTCAGTGCTTATGACCAATCCATATATCAAGTACATTTCCAATCATAAGGAAATCACCGGGGTCCATTACACTGCGGAATGACTGCCTCTCTACAGACCCACACAGTCAAACGAGCGTAAGGGACCTCACTACCCACCTGTGGATAGACAATCACCAACAGGGCTCGACGGCAGTGGACCCATTTAACGAGCTGGTCAGACTCGGCCTAATCATGCCCTCCCTCACTGGTGGATAAGGCCACATCCCTACCCAACCAACTAAATGACAGTGAGAGTCGCGGCCTAACGGTATAAGGCCCTCGTGCTCTCATAGTTTCCACTCGGTCATGGCATTTGGGCAGATCCTTGGTACCATGAAAGTTTTAGAAAATTTACCCATGGGCATCCTATGCACCCAGTATACTCAAGTAATATTTTCGGTGTCCACATATACAGTCATCCACGAACGTCCCTGTAGAGGCAAGGCACTGATAAAGCAAGGGCGGTATCATTATGAAATGCGATGCCAATGCATGAGTCACACATACGGATCATGCACTAGTTGCAGGCACTCAATGTGCACGAGGGGAGAAACTTCATCCCTCAATGACCACCATACAATGCAATCAATTCACACAAAATGATGCATATGGGCCATAATGAAGTAAGTGTGCTACCTGTAGAATATGTAATCCTCCGTCCCAAGGAGGGTCAAGGTCTAGGTACATAGACAGGTGCTCTAAGGAGAAGTGAAGTCTTTTAGCGGGGGCCTAATACTTTAGGGTGACCCACAAGCTAAGAGAGTCATAAGGTCTTAATGGAGGAAACGGTCCTAATCAGGCCCAAGGTGGGCCTTCAAGCACCTATAAGGGCCCTATAGGCCTACCTTAGGGCCACCAAGGAGGACATCCAACCTCAACTGGGTCCCAAAAGGTAGCCCGCTACGCATATAAGGTAAGGTTCAAGGCCCAAGTAATGCATGGCCTAATGGGCTATACACAAAGCCCAACTCATAGGCTGAGTTTGACCAGCTCGTGAATGGGTCCGATATCGACGCGCAGGGTAGATATTGGCTGACTACTGGCCAGGCAGATAGTAAGGTCTCTTCCACTTGCATGATCGCGCATCAGTGGGCGGCGATTTGCATGTAGAGTGAACTAGACTCTGGTGATGATCCCAGAGAGGAACCGTACTGGTATGTGGACTTATTGAGCAGGAGTTGCATACTCATTCATTCATTCATTCACTATCCACTCGGGCTGGTGGTACGCAACTATCTGTTACATGTACCTTCACAATGGCCAAAATTTTGGTTGGGTTGCGCAACTAACCTGAGATCAGGAGTTTACCACGTTGAGTCTGACTATCCAAATTTAGGTGTGGGACTAGTTTGGATAGAAGTCCTTTATGGTGGACCCCGTAGCTTGCGATACTATGTACTATCATCCCGACTTCACAATCCATCTTGGTCATTTCATTCGCATCGCATATTGCATTGCATCCTCAGCACATAGTATTTGGCTTACTATCTTCGCATTGTATAGCTGATCTACATTGCTTCCTAAGTATATGATATTGGTTTATTATATTTTTACATCGCATAGCCTGAATAAGGCTGATGGTATTTATGGGCCTATCAGCATATTTTTGCATTATTCTGATATTGTATGTTTATGGGTTTGTCAGTATTTTCGCTTACTCTGATTACTCTAATATTGCTTACTTGGCACTTACCTTGTGCACACACTTTCACCACCCACTAAGCTTTCTATAAGCTTATGCATGATAGATGCGTGCAGGTGGCGTTAGGTTACAGCAGCGTTGAGCTTAGAGCATGTAGCGGATCTCTGGAGCTTTGATTTTTGATACATGTATTTCCCTTTCAGCATTGTATTTTAAATATTATATTAGTGGATGTGTGATGATGATGTTGCCTTGTGATTTGGGTAAACTTATGGTTATGCTTCTTATGAGACAAATGCACATTGGAAAATCCTTCTTGTAGGATCCCAGGATCATGCGTGCTGGGAGCTGAGAATGTGGTACTACGGAGGCTATCGGCACCGAATTCGGCGATCTAGAATTTTGTGAGCCCGATTTCTGGTTTTGGGGCGTGACACCAGTAGTCAGCCAATACCTACCCGGCACGTCAATAGCAGACCCATTTATGAGCTGGTCAAACTCAGCCTAGTTTTACCCACTACGAATTAGATGGATAAGGCCACACCCCCTTCTAACTGACTACGACACAGTGGGAGACACGGCCTACTGGTATTCGGCACTCAGGCGCTCATGTAATCCACTCGGTTTAGACGTTGGAGCATCCTCTAGTACTAAGAGGGTTTAGGAATTTTCACTCAGGGCCATCTATGGCAGCCCGATGCTAATAACAGATTTTCGGTGTCCCATCTGGTCATCCACGACATGACTGTGGAGGTTATGACCCTGATGTCGCTAGGGCGTACAGTAATCACAACACACAATGCAAGATGCATGAATCATACAATCCAGTCATGCATCAATCCTGTGCATACCGTGCGCTCATGTGAGATAATCTCCGCCTATCAAGGAGTCTCATAACAACCTGCCCAATGACAAATGTAATGGTTAACCACATCTTATAACAAACATACAGATGATGCGTATAGGCATGTATCATGATGCTATGCTGTCACATTCTCATAATCGGTATCGCTAACTGGCATCGATAATCGGCCTGACAAAGGGCCTAAGGGAAGGTCACAATGAGGACATTTAACCATCATTGCCCATCAATGTGGATGTTTAACCAACGTTGCTCTCAAGGAGTGGCCCACATAAAGCTAAACATATAGTGGGCCCATGGCCTCACACAATGGCCCAGTATATATCACATGGGCCTTTCTTAAGGGCCTAATACACATCATGATGGGCCTCACTTATGGGCTACATATGCATCACATTGGGTCTCACTCATGGACCTCACGTACATCACAATGGGCCACAATACATGGGCCTCATATTGTCAAATGGGCCAAAAAATACATCTCATTGGGCCTTACTAAATGGGTCGGAAATACATCACAATGGGCTTTACCAAATGGGCCGGAAATGCATCACAATGGGCCTCATCATATGGGCCTCATATACAACACATCAGGCCTCACACATGGCCATATAAATGTCACATTGGGCCTCACCACATGGGCCATGAATACATCACTTTGAGCCTCATCAATGGGCCACAAATATACCACATTGGGCCCCGTCATATGGGCCGCAAATACATCACTGTGGGCCGCACAAATGGACGGCATGGATATACAATACATACATCACGGCGGGCCACACGAATGGATGGCATAGATATACAATATATACATCACGGCGAGCTGCACAAATGGACGGCATAGATATACAATACATACAACACGGCGGGCCGCACGAATGGACGACATAGATATATAATACATACATCACGGCGGGCTGCACAAATGGACATCATAGATATACAATACATACAACACGGCAGGCCGCATGAATGGACGGCATAGATATACAATACATACAACACGACAGGCTACATAAATGGACGGCATAGATATACAATACATACATCACGGTGGGCCACAACACGGGCCTAATATACATCACCAAGGGTCACGACCCATGGGCCTCAATATACATCATAATGGGCTACGACCCATGGGCCTCAATATACATCATAAATCACAATGGGCTACGACCCATGGGCCTCAATATACATCATAATGGGCAGTAACCCATGGGCCTCAATATACATCAAGTGGGCCGCATCAATGGGCTGCACTAATGGGCCTCATATACATCAAGTGGGCCGCATCAATGGGCCACACCAATGGGCCATAAATACGTAATAGGTGGGTCCCGCTCATGGGCCTCAAATACAAAATAGGTGGGCCCCATCACATAGGTCTCAAATATATCACATGGGCCTCGTATGAGAGCTTGGATTACACTAAAAATCATTTCAATAGCTTCAGGGGTAACATGTGTATCACTGTACACTATCATTCTATGGGGCACATGGCCCACTAATGATGATCAACACTGTCCAAACATTGTCCAGCACCATCCAAACATTGTCCAGCACCGTCCAGCACAATCTGGACGGTGTGGATGAAATAAAATATCATGGTGGTGTTTACGCTGGCAAAACAGGTGGACGGCTTGGATAGAACACATACATCTGAGGTGGGTCCCACCGTCCAGCCATCTGGACGGTGAAGATAGAATACATATATCAAGTGCGTCCCACCGTCCCAACTGGACGGTGGAGATGTAATACGTACATCAAGGTGGATCCCACCGTCCGCTGTTACTAGACAGTGGAGATCAAATACATCAGGGTGGGGTCCACGCATGTGGCCCACCAGAGATTTGAATCTGCTTCATTTAGGGTGGATGGTGTGGATCAAAACACCCATCACAATCAGGGCCCACAGAACTTGCAGGCGCCAATACAGCAGCTAAATAACTGGCTGCTAGCCAGCGTACACCAGCCAATTTGCTTCCATTCAATAGGTGGGTCCCACGTGGGGCCCACCAGATATATATATTATATGTATACCATATATATATACTTATATTATTATTATTATTATTTGTTAGCAAATCCACAACGTCCAGTGATGGACGGCTGGATGAAATACATACAACTAGTGGCCCACTGTCCAAGCAATGGACGGTGTGAATGCCACACGAATATTGGGTCTAAGTGATGGACGGCAAGGATGGAAAATAAACATCATGCTGACCCACAGAGCTTGCCGACGTGGGTCTAGCAACGCAAGTGGGTCCCACCGTCCAGATGGACGATGGACAGAGTGGATAAAACACTTACATCATCGGTGGTCCCCACCGTCCCATGTATTGGACGATGGTGCGATCCACCTGGGATTTAGATCTGCCTCATTTCCTGGATGGACGACGTGGATAATGCATCAAGATGGGTCTACATGTATGTGGCCCACTTGATCGGATCAAGTTGATATTTGTATTTTTCCATCATCCAGGCCGTCCAACTGGACCGCCAGTCCAGCAAAGTGGACAGCAGGGCCACCCCACATGCTGGATGGTCTAGATCGCCCTTAGGTGGGCCAACAAATCAGGAAAAAGAAGAGAGAGAGAGAGAGAGAGAGAGAGAGAGAGAGAGAGAGATAAAGAGACGTGAGAAGGGGAGGGACCCCGCCACTATGGGCCCTCCCTATACAATGCATACATCAAGATGGGTCCCACCATATGTGGGCCCTCAATCCATCAAAATCACACAAATCGACTCTAGAAAAGACCCATCTTTGATCTCCTCTTCCTTCTTCCACCTATAGCCTCTAGAGCTCCAAGGGAACGATTTCAACGGTTGAGATGATCTTTTGATGGTGGAGATGGGAGGTAAGAAGGTGGGCCACACTAGCTTCTCTCACGGAAGCTTAGACGTGGGTTGCTTGGAGAATGAGGGAGAGAGAGATGAGAGAGAGAGGTTGTAAGAGAGAGAGAGAGAGATGGGTGAGTGATGGGTGTACATGGTTGTAAGAGAGAGAGTTGACTTTGGGGAGGGTGGTTGTACTTGGGGATGGGTGTTGTACTTTGACTAGTGATGTGATTGATTTAACATGTTTTTCTTAGGTTTGCAAATGCGTGGCATTTTTTTCGAACTGAACATGGGCTCACATCTCCTGGTCCGGGTATCACCTCAGCGCGCGAGACGCGGCGACGGCGTGGTCGCAAGGATACAAGTCTCTGATCGAGCTGACTCTGGAATATAGGATATGACTCAAGGTTGCGCGCAACTGTTATCTACGCACCGCGGGTCACCGAAATTCGACCGGGAGGACCGTGGAAGCCTATAAAACGGTACGGGCTAGGATACGGGTCTCACAACGTATAACAACCACGAACCATATAACATAACAACCACGACCCATATAACATGACAACCACGACCATAATTACAATACAATATAAAGAACAGTTATCTTCAACGGGCACCCAGTGAGCTGAAAAACTCTAGTGAGAATGTCTTGTTTAAGCCTGCCCTTCTCTCCAGCTGTAGGCAGTTTATGGTCCGGCTCAAACAAGACATTCTCAACAGAGTTTTTCAGCTCGTTGGGTGCCCTTTAAAGAGAATTGTTCTTCATATTGTATTGTAATTATGGTCATGGTTGTCATGTTATATGGGTCGTGGTTTCCCATGGAGTCGTGGTTGTTATGTTATATGGGTCGTAGTTTTCATGGGTCGTGGTTGTTATGTTATATGGGTCGTGGTTGTCATGTTATATGGGTCGTGGTTGTCATGTTATATGGGTCGTGGTTGTTATGTTATATGGGTCGTGGTTGTTATATGGGTCGTGGTTCACATGTGAAATGGGTCGTGGTTGTAATGGGCCGTAGTTTTCATGGGTCGCGGTTGTTGTGTTATATGGGTCGTGGTTGTCATGTTATATGGGTCGTGGTTCTCATTTTAGGATCAAGGCCTATAAAATGAAGACTATGACCCATATAGCATGACAACCACGACCGAAGGCCGTTGATCTTTAGGAAGATCGTCAACATCCCTGAGGAAAGGGAAGGGATCACCCATAAAGGAAGAATGCGAGAAGGACTCGATGCCTTCTTTGAATATCTCCTCCATTATTTTAATTGAAAGAGCAAAGAAATCCATGAATGCTTAAAGTGTTGCAATAAGGATTCTGGTTCAGATTGACTTGTAAAAGTAATTTGAAACCCAAGTACCACTTTTATAGGTTGGTCAACCAATGGTTAATGTGCTCAGGATGCAGTGCGACTATTGGTTTTTCGATGCTAGGAAAACCGTTTCTCGGGATTACAGGGAAGTGGCGACATTAATGTGATTTTCTGAAAAAGAATGTGGCGTTGATTTTGAAGGGTCGTGATATGACGAACAATGGGTCGTGGTTGTCATCCACAATGGATCGTGGTTGGGAACAATGACCCAGTGTGTATGACAACTACGACCCTGTCGTGCGATCGTGGTTCACATGCACATTGGATCGTGGTTTTTATCCACGTTGGATCGTGGTTGTCATCCAACGTTGGATTGTGGATCGGGGGAAAACGGATTAGCTACCCCCTGTCACCAGTCATGGGCCCAACCATGATTTATGTGTTTCATTCATTCCGTTCATCTATTTTTTACGGATCATTTTAGGGCTTGATCACAAAAATGAGACGGATATAAATCTAAGGTGGAACACACCACAGGAAATCAGATGACAACCACAACCCGTGTAACATGAAAACCACGACCCATATAACATGACAACCACGATCCATAACAACTGGCAGCTACGATCCATATACCGTCACAACAACGACCCATATAACCTAACAACCATGATATAAGGTTATGGGTCAAACGAGTTGGGCCTTGCATAGGGTAGTGAAAGGCACGATCCTTATAACATCACGACCACGACCCATCTGGCGTGACAACCACAACCCTTACCTCATGGGTTGTGGTTGCCATGTTATATGGGTCGTGGTTGTCATGTTAGGGCTAAGGCCTATAAAATGAAGACTACAAAGAACCTCATGACAACCATGACCCATATATCATGATAACCATGACCCATGACAACTATGACCCTTACGACACCACAACCACGACCCTTGCCGCATTAAAACCACCTAATGCGGCCTATGCTACTATACAAATATCGTTTGCACGACTATGACGTGACTTGCACTAACTTGGTGACTACATGGGATAAACATACATAAGATCTTTACCGTCCATCAGATGAAACGATCTATTTACACCGTGGACACTAAATTTCATTCAAATATAAATCTTAAATGTACCATAACGTAGAAATGACTATTGATATACTACAGGAGTAGGAAATGCAGGCTATATGGGTCTCGGTTGTCATATTGTATGGGTCGTGGTTCTCATGTGATATGGGTCGTGGTTGTAATGTGGTAAAGGTCGTAGTTGACATGGGTCGTGGTTGTCATGTTATATGGGTCGTGGTTGTCATGTTATATGGGTCGTGGTTCTCATGTGATATGGGTCGTGATTGTAATGTGGTAAAGGATAGTCATTGGTACAATAGCCTAAGGCCCACGATGGGGTGATCCGTTCCGTCCACCTTGTCGTTCAGCTCGTCGTGGGCCCCAAAAGTCCTAACTTGGGCAGTGTCCAAGTTAGCACATGAGCTCTGGATCAGGCTAATATTTGGGCCCTAGCCCAAAAATGACACAACAAAAAGGATGGGCGGCATGGATTATACACATACATCAATGTGGGCCCCACGAGTTTGGTCCTTGCCCACATGCAAAAAAGGGTTTCGTACACATCATTTTCTTAGCATTAAATACGACATAACTTCTTATTTCTTAGAAAACCGTACAACTACTGAAACAAGGACAAGGGCATTTTGGTCCAAGTAATTTTTGAAAGCTTGTCAGAAGGCCACTCTTGGGATATCTGGAACGTTGTAGCTTTTTAGGTAATTTGACCAAACTTTGAGGTCAGTATGGTCAAAATCCCTTTTCGGAACTATCGGGTCAGCGCTCGATTTGACTCAAGTTTAGGTCTGAAGTGCTGCAAGTGCACCACTCCTGGTGCGCACGCACAGTGGATGTGAGGTCCATAGTGATGTTTAATGAAATCTATTCTGTCCATCAGGTTCTACTCACCTATTCAACACTGAGGTCTTGGTATCGATTCCCTAGTGGGGGTGGCTAACAGTGGAGTGAGAATTGACAGTGGGGTGTACTAACAAGCTAACAAAAAAAAAAAAGGTTCTACTCACCTAGATAAGACATCATTCCATTGATCAGACAGTTCCCATGCTCAGGTGGGCCATATCAATTGAATCGTGGTCATAAGTATTTATTTCCATTGATATGACGGTCATTTTGTCTCAATTTCGATTATTAATGGTTCTAGGGTTCCATAGGTTAATCTAATTATACTTTAACAATTGATTTGATAGTCAAGTGATTTTAGTTCCTGAATGGGCCACGAAAAGTGGATTTAAGATTTTATCTGTTGATCTCAAAGAATCCAACGGTCAGATCTATTCACCGTTAATTATCAACGATCTGATGGGCTCCTAAACTAGTTTAGGTGCACCTGAATAGTCAGTTTTACCATCTAATAGTCAGATCCACATGATCTAGTATTGGATTGTTGAACAAGATGCCACAGACTCGATAAACAGTGAATCTGGCAAATTGGGTCCTGATTTTAAGATGATTTAAGGCTAGGGCCTACCATAGCCAACAATGGACAGTTTTGATGGTCGATTTAAGTGTTATATACCCTAGACTTCCATTTAATAACCCAAATCTCACCCATTTGATGATCGTCCTAGCAATCCAATAGTTGAATTATCTCTAAAACTATACTTCAGACGTCCTACGAGGTTTTCTTAGAACATTAAAGTGTAGATGTATGTATCGCCCATAAGATTAATGATCAGATCTGCACATATATAATATGGAAAGCCTACAATGCTTTAATGACACACTTCTAACCGTCACGATTGGATTTCAATGGTACAGACTACTTGTTTTCGTATCATGATCATGATTTAAGGATCAGATTCATTGATGATCGATCCTAAAGGCTGATATCACATATAAGGTTGATTTCCTTGATAACGTGGTGGATGATCATAAAAATCAACGCTTGAAGGCTAGATCTAAGGATGAAGATTATTCACAACGGTTGAAGGCTAGATCTAAGGATGAAGATTATTCACGATGGTTATATTTAAGGTAGAATAAAGGTGAATATTCAAGTAAGCAAGATTTGCATTTATAATAGGTTAGGTCTTCATGATAACACCCTACTACTCAAAAGTACAGGGTGTTACAATTAACTTGTTTCATTCTTCTTCTTTCATGGTTTCTGGTTGCTTTTAAAAGAGTTCATCTTCCAATCCTTACTGAACTAGGATGTCATTCATCTTAACTTTTCATAGTTTAAAATTATTTTTACCGGAATACTTCTCTATGTTGAACTTCATGTTTGATGCCATTAATACCTTACTTTTAACTTCGATCTGCTTTCCAACGTTATCTCCAATACCACTTATCAGGACTCATGGAAACACACAAAGCAAAATCAAGCAAAGTAATCACAATCGCACAAACAAACCCAACAAGAAGGCAATCCGAATTTTACATGAAAAACCCACAAATCTCCTTTGAAACCCTAGTTATGCCCGTGAATCCTTTATAACACCTTTAAAAGCCCTAATCATCTCCCTAATCCCGATTACACCCGGTATATATACTAGCCAACCAAAATAAAAAATAAATCGCAAACTTACGCAAATTTGTGTGTGCCTTCAATGGGACAGTCGATGACATCGACATATATCGAAGATCAGTGAATGACATCGAAGATCCTTCGATGCCATCAAGTAACAACTTCTAAAACTATTTAGCAATTAATTAGGATTTTTTTTGAATTTTCTTGATGGGATCCAGCATCTGTCAATGACACCGACATCTGCTTGATGGAATCGAGTGGCATGTCGATGACATCCACAAATCCTGTTACATATAGATTTAAGACAGAGACAACACAGTGGGGCTCACAATAATGCATGTGCCTTAAATCCACACCATCCAACCGTTTTGAAAGATCATTTTAGGGCATGATCCTAACATTTAAGCATATCCAGATGGTACGTGGACTATACCACATAAAAAAGTAATGATTGAACCCCCACCATTAAAAACTTCATGAGGGCCGCTTAAATGTTTATTTTCCATCCAACCTGGTGATAAGGTCACAAAGATATGAGTGAAGAAACCACATAAATATCATCTTGATCGAAAACTTTTGTGGCCCACGGTGAGTTTTAATGGTCTATTACTGTTTCATGTGTCATGGTCTAACTGAAATTTGATTCTGCTTCATTTTTTTTGAATCATGTTCTAAAATGAGCTTTCAATACATATGTACAACATGGATGCAGTAACATACATCACATTGGGCCTCACTGTAATGGATCCCACCCACCTTGGTGGATCCAATCTCTGGCTGGTACCATGATTTCGGAACGGATTGGTTACCCCATTCCACAAGCCGATGGCTGGTGTTCCGTGCTATGTGGGCCCCACCATAATGTATGTGTTTCATCCATGCCATCCATCTATTTTTATAGATCATTTTATATTATGAGAACAAAAATGAGGTACATGCAAATCTCAAGTGGGCCATATTACAGGAAACCATTAAAACTTTTTGTGGGCCATAAAAGTTTTGGATCAAGCTGATTTTTGTTTTTTCCCTTTATCTGGGTCTGTATGACCTAATCAACAGATTGGATGTCAAATAAACAGTAAAGTGGGCCTTAGGAGGATTTTAATGGTGGATATCCAATCACTATTGTTTTCCATTGGTATGGTCCACCTGAGATTTATATCCCTCTAATTTTTGGGATCAAGGCCTAAAATGATCTATAAAAATGGATGAATGGCATGGATGAAATACATACATCATGGTGGAGCCTACGTAGCACCGACCACCAGCCACCGGGCTGGTGGCAGGGGGAGTAGCTAATCCGTTTCCCATGATTTCTAGCCCGACGCGCGCTGCACTAACTTTGATGAACTGAACAGCAGTACATTTCCATCTTAAGTGTGACTTGCAATCAAGGCCATAGATTTGGTGGGACATGACCTAAACGGGACATATGCTAAGAAAAAGTCAATCAGAAGGTAATAGCCACAGGGACAATACCTGAAATAAGTACATATATGATGTGTTTCATAAATATGCATTGGCCCCCACGGCTGAAAATTGGAAATAGAAAACAGTGCTATGGTCGAATGTCCAATCCACGTGGGAAACGGATTGGCTACTCCCCCTGACATCATCCCGTGGTTGGTGGTCGGTGCTCCGTGAGTCCCACCATGATGTATGTATTTCATCCATTACATTCATCCATATTTAAAGATCATTTTAGGTATTTATTCCAAAAACGAGAGGTATGTAAATCTCAGGTGGACCACACCACATGAAAACAATAGTGATGGATATCCATCATTAAAATCCTCCTAAGGCCCACTGTACTGTTTATTTGACATCCAATCTGTTTATTAGGTCATACAGACTCAGAAGGGAAAAAACAAAAATCATCTCAATCCAAAACTTTTATGCCCCCAAAATGTTTTTAATGGTGGACACTTATTCAACACTGTTTCCTGTAATGTGGTACATTTCAGATTGGGATATATCTCATTTTTGGTGTCACACCGTTAAATGATCTTTAAAAATAAACGGACGGCATGGATGAAACACATACATCATGGTGGGGCCCACAGAGCACCGACCACCAGCCATTGGCTGGTGTCAGGGGAGTAGCCAATCCGTTCCCTCCACGTGGTTTTTCCATCAGATCAACGTTCCTGATTGCCAGGTGTACGGAAAGGAACAACTTCATTCAACTTCTATTATCGAGCGCGCGTCCAGCGTACTAAAATAAATGAATGTTGTTTTAGGTAGGTCAATAGAGTGGGGCCCACCTGCTGATACCCTCCGAGCCCGACTTGGCTGCGACCCCTGAACCAGGGAGTGACCCCTGACCGTATGGCCCACCTTGATGTATGAAATGTATATCCACACCGTCCATCTGTTTTGAAAGATTATTTTATAGCGTGGTCCAAAAAATGAAGGAGATTCAAATTTTAAGTGTACCACACCATAGAAAACAGTGGTTATTGACAACTAAAAACCTTTTATGTGCCACAAAAGTTTAGGATCTGGCTGATATTTATTTTCTTTTTAAATGGTAGGCATTTAATGAACACTTTCCAATAGTGTATTTGTATCTACTTCATTTTTGACATCTCCACCAGCCAGGTGGTTAGTGATCGGTGCTATGTAGAGGTGTACACGAACCGAGCTAGCTCGGTTAGCTCGCTTGACCCGACTCGAAAAAGCTTGATTCGACTCGGTTCGAAGCTGAGTTCGAGCCGAGTCGAGCTGATTTTTTGAGCTCGAAAATGAGTTCGAGCCGAGTTCGAGCTGGCCCCAGCTCGAACTCGGCTCGGATCGAACCCAGCTTGAATTGAACTCAGATCGAACCAACCAGTTTGGTGACTCGGTTACTTTGATAT
>JAJHSJ010000008.1:58987681-59113825 GCA_021015155.1 Magnolia officinalis
TGGACGGTTCGGATGAAAACACATTCATCATGATGGGATCACAGAACTTGTTGGCGTCCATCACTGTCCACGAGGATGGCATGATACGTAAGACATATCTCAAGGTGGGCCCCACTCCACACGTTAACACGTGTGAGGTGGGTCCCACACCCAGAAAAAATGGGCTGACGGCATGTATATAACCTATACATTACGACGTGGTCCCACCGTTCAGGGACTGGACGGTGCAGATAACACCACATACATCACGAGTGGGCCCACGACTGAACAGTGTGGGGTACTACACGCACATCACGTGGGCCCTCCCCGTTTGGACGGTGTGGATGAAATACAAAAGAATCATGGTGGAATTCCATAGCTGTTGGACGTTTGGTCTAGCAAATCCATTGATGGACGTACAGAGTGGATAAGTACATCAAGGTGCAGTGGCCCTGCACGCTGCAGGTGGGCATGGCATCGTCTGAACTGATCAACGGATGGATGACTGGATGCACACATACATTGAGGTGGGTCGTCACGGTGTACGGTGGTGGATCAAGCGGGCCACACCCATTGTCATCTTCACCATAAAAGAGAAAGGAGAGAGAGAAAGGAGAGAACGGTGAAAATGAGAGGGACCCCCCCCCACCATTATGGGCCCCTCCTAGATCAAAATATACATTAAGATGGGTCCCACCATATGTGGGCCCTAAAATCATTAAAATCAAATCATAAATCACCCACCTTTGATCTTCTCGGACTTCTCCTTCCACCAACGCATTCTAAAGCTCCAATGGATGATATTCAACGGTCGAGGTCGATTTTGGAGGGTGGGATTGGGTGGTAGGAAGGTGGGCCACACATAGCTTCTCTCTTGGGGAGCTTGGACGTCCACCTCTCATGGGGGTTGCTTGAAATGAATTTTGAAAAGAGACAGAGAGATGAGAGAGAGAGAGAGATTGAAAGAGAGAGAGAGTGATGGTGTACTTGAAAAGGGATTGGTGGAGAGGAGAGAGTTTGGCTTTGGGTTGCTTTTGGGTGATGTGCCATGTACTTGATTGATTTAACATGTTGTAGAGATTCTCTTGGGATTTCACAATGCGCGACGTTTTCTCAAACTGAGCGCCGACTCACATCTCCTGGCCTGAGTATCGCCTCGGCGAGCGAGATGCGGTGTCGGAACCGCAGCGACGGCGCAGTCTCTAGGGTACAAGTTTCTAGTCGAGTCGACTCCAATATGTAAGACTCAGCTTAGGATCGTGTACAAACATTGGATACAGGTTGAGGGTTGTCAGAATTCAATGAGAGGATCACAGAAGCCTAAGGAACGGTACGAACTATGATACGGGCCTTACAAACTGGCCAGGCGGATAGTGAGGTCTCTTCCACACTCACCTGGTTGTGCGTGATGGGCGACAATCTGACTTGGAGTGTACTAGACCCCGATGATAATCTCAAAGATGTACAGTACTGGTATGTGGACTTATTGAGGAGGAGTTATATACTCAGCATTTTACTCATTCATTAATTCGTTCATTATCCACTTGGGCTGGTGGTGCGCAACCAATTGTTATGTGTACCTTCGCAATAGCCAAAATTTTGGTTGGGGCGCGCGACTAACCTGAGATAAGGAGTTTACTACATTGAGTCTGACTATCCAAATTTAGGTATGAGACTAGTTTGGATAGAAGTCCCTTGTGATGGACCCCATAACCTGCGATACTACATATTATATCCCGACTTCACACTCCTGCATGTCATTTCATTCGCATCGCATGTTGCATTACATCCGCGGCATATAACATTTTGGGTTGCTATGTTTTATATGGCCTAGATGAAGATGACGGTATTCATAGCTCTTCTGAATTGCATATTGTATTGCATTCTCAGTATCTGATATTTGGCTCATTATGTTCTGCATTGCATAGTTGATCTTCATTGCTTCCTCAGTATATGATATTGGTTTATTACCTTTTGCATCGCATATCTTGGATGAGGTTGATGATATTCATGGACTTACCAGCATGTTTCTGCATTACTCTGATATTGTAAGATTTATGGATTGCCAGTATTTCCTCTTACTCTAATATCGTATGATTCATGATCTTGCAAGTATTTCCTACATTGTATGATTATGGCATTGTATTTGTGTGCTTGACACTTATCTTGTGCACACACTTACAATACACCACTCTAAGCTTTTTATAAGTTTATGCACGATAGATGCATGCAGGTGGCGTTAGGTCACAATAGCGTTGAGCTTGGAGTGTGCAGTGGACTCCTGGAGCTTTGATTTTGACATATGTATTTCCCTTTCTGCATCGTATTTAAATGTTTTATTAGTGGATGTGTGATGATGATGTGTGCCTTTGTGATTTGGGTAAACTTGTGGTTATGTTTCTTATGAGACAAATGTACGTTGGAAAATCTTCCTTGTAGGATCCCAAGATCAGAATCTGGCGTATGAACGCTGGGAGCCGAGAATGGGGTATTACGGAGGCTATCGGCACCGGATTCGGCAATCGAGAATTTTTGTGAGCCCGATTTCCGGGTTTTGGGGTGTGAACGGGTCGTGGTTGTCATGTTAAATGGGTCATATCCCTAAAATGACATGGCAAAAAGGATGGGCGGCATGGATTATACACATACATCAATGTGGGCCCATATGGGTCGTGGTTTGCATGGGTTGTAGTTGTCATATTATATGGGTCGTGGTTGTCATGTTGCATGGATTGTGGTTTCACGTGTTCACTTCCTTTTATATCAAACCATTGGTACCCTAGCTTAAGGCCCCACAATGTGGTGATTCGATCCATCCACCTTGTCGGCCAGCTCGCCGTGGGCCCAAAAAGTCTTGATTTGGGCAGTATCCACTTCTAACAAGCATCACAGTAAGCATGGAAAGTTTCTACAGTCACTATTATTTTCTATTTTCTTGCCCACACGAGCACCGGATCAAGCTGATATTTGGGCCCTCCCCTAAAATGACACGACAAAAAGGATGGGTGGCATGGATTATACACATATATCAATGTGGGTGCATATGGGTCGTTGTTTGCATGAGTCGTAGTTGTCATGTTATATGGGTCGTGGTTGTCATGTTGCATGGATCGTGGTATCCACTTGTTCACTTCCTCTTCTACCAAACCATTGGTACCATAGCTTAAGGCCCACAATGGGGTGATCCGATCCATCCACCTTGTCAGCCAGCTTGCCGTGGGCCAAAAAGTCCTGACATGGGTAGTGTACACTTCTAACAAACATCACAGTGAGCCCGAAAATTTTCAATAGTCACTATTATTTTTATTATGTGGGCCACACGAGCACTGGATCGAGTTGATATTTGGGTCCTATATCCCTAAAATGACATGGCAAGAAGGATCGCGACATGGATAAACACATACATGGTGGTGGGGCCCACAGACCACCGAGCACCAGCCATTGGCTGGTGGCAGGGGGGTAGCCAATCCGTCACTTTCTCAAGAGTTGAAATAAAAGGTACTTGTTATTCACTCCAGGACCGTATGACTTTTGAAGCAAGGATAGGGGAATTTTCGTCCGAAACAATATCCAAAAGTGTCGGAAGGCCACTCTTGGGATATTTGGAACGTTGTAGCCTTTTAGGTAATTTGACCAAACTTCGAGGTCAGTATGGTTAAAATCCCTTCCGAAAAAGGAGAGAAATCTCCCTCCTTTGTGATTTCCCGCCAGCAAACGGACAACATCCGTTAATTTAAAAATTGGGCCCACCATCAGAGACCTCATGAGAGATCTGAACCATTCATCATGATCGGGCGATGCTTCCAATCAAAACCCAACAACACTCTGCAGATTAGAATGCACTTGTGTTCGCACAATCACAGTACAATGTAACCTGTGTGTGGTTGTTTTGCCAAAACCGGAAGTTCCATCTTTCCTCCTTCGCTAGCAATCCACACGCCTCCATTTCTCTCCATCTCAACCCTTTATTAGGATGAATCTCAGCCCTCCATTTTCACCCCCATTTTAAGGTGTCTGTAGCTACAGAAATAAGCGGAAAGAATCTTTTCCGTTTTGATGCTTGGATAATCATAGCCATTGATTTGCTTTTAGAACTCCTCCGGGACATCCTAAACATCTGATTTAGGGCTTCCTAAAGCTATCATATTATCGGTTAGGAGATCTCATATGAGATATCACCATCACTCAAAATATCGTCTGTAACCAATATTTCACGCATCACTGAGATTTCGTTGTTACTTCTCCAAAATATGGCTCCCACATGGTTCCCCAGATCAATCTAGACCATCCATGTGCCTCAGATTGAAGGATGATCCACTCAATCAAAATCCACCATGATCGACGGGTCATTTTCCTCGAATTGTCAGAAAACACCAACCATTGTCACTCATGAGTTAATCACTGATCAGAATCATCCATTAGGTGGTCCAGGGTCCCAGAAGACCATTTGTGTTAGTTAATTAGGGTCATGTAAAAGAGATCAATGTCAACAACTTATATTCAACCAAGGGAGGCAAAATTCAAACAGATTAGTGTTTGGCATTATGTCTAATCCCTCGATTATTTGATGATTCTTCTAGATAATAGGAGAGACTATAAATAGCCTCCCTTTTAGGTAAACCTTTCCAAAAGATAGAAAGCCATAAAGAATAGAATGTACGCCACTTTTCTTGCTGCACTAAGTCGGTCGACTCTATTCGAGTTGTGTGTGTGGGCCGAGTTTGGGCTGAGTCTAAACCTTATCTGGCTGAGTAGAGGGAAAGAGATGAGAAGTAGGAAGAAGGTTGTAGAGTCAAGTTTGACTCAACCATGTGGCACTGCATCTGCTGAGTCTCGGGCGAGTCAAGCCGAGTCTTTATTCGGGTCGAGTTAGGTTAGGTCTGAAGTCAATTGTTGGATCGAATGGATGGGGACTGAAAGAAGAATATCATGTTGTAATTTTGGTGTTTCAAAATAAATAAATAAATTTAAAATGACTTGGAAAATTCCCTCTAAAATTTTAAAAAGCAACAAAGTATGTGGTGTGGGTTTTAGTCCTACATCAGATAAGCAAGAAGAAAATTTTGAGTTTATAAGATGAAGATTTTGCATAAAGCTTAGGCACATGAATTTGGTTGTTTGCCCACTGGGCCGGGCTATGGACATGATATGACGCGGTGTAGTGTGCGCGCGTGAGTATACTTGCAAGCTTAAAAGTTTTGTTGACTTTTTGAAATTTTGATTTGCAATGGTTATTTCCGAACAGAGGCGAAAAATGGAAAGGGTTTTTCTTCTCAAAACCCAACAGCTATGTCTATTGGTAGGGTGCGTACACACCATTCGATCTAACCTTTGAAGTCTATATAATGGACTTCTCTAATTTTGAATTTTTTAATCAAGTTTAATCTTTCAACTCTCTCTTACTTCAAATCTCTACAACGATTTCATCTGGTTTGATCTTCGAATTAGACGTATAGTGACGGTTTGGGTCTTCGTACATTGAGTGCGCCGGTGTGACGAGACAACAATCGAAGGTATCCTGAAGATTGATTGTCCAGTATTCCTATTACACTACCAACATCGTCCAAAGGAGGACAAATCAATTTCAAGCGAGTGACTTTCGTTGCACCTCAGATCATATAAGTTTTCTAAATTCCTCTTTATTCAAATTTATAATTTTCTTTTATTTTTTTAATTTCAAATTTTCATAATTATGGATTTACAGATCCAAAAATTTCTACAAATCACAAAGAGAGAGAGAGAGAGAGAGGTCGATTTGCATCGACTCGCTGCCGAGTTCCATTGAAGCTTTCAATCTTCCTCTTTTTTGAGCTCATACGATAGACAAGATAAAACACATACATCATGGTGAGCCATTGGGAGCCTTTGATAAGACCATCCATCTCTAGCTAGGTTCCCGTGCGGATAGTATCCATATGGCACGACCTGACCCAAGCTCTATGGAGCCGACTATGAAGTATATGTTTTACTAATGCCGTCCGTACATTTAAAAATTTTTCCAACTCATTTTAGGGCATGAGGCCTAAAATAAAATGATGCAAATCCAAAGCTCAACTAGACCACACCAAGAAAACAGTGGGGATTGAATGCCCACCGTTGAAAACTTTCCAAGGGCCCAAAAGTTTTGGATCAAGCTGATATTTGTGTTTTCTTTCATCTAGGCCTTTGTAATCTTATGAATAGGTCGGATGACAAATAAAACATCAAGATATCACCCAAGAAGTATTTAATCGTGGGCGTTCAATCCCATTTTCTAGGGTGTGGTTCAAATGAGCTTCGGATCTAAAACATGGATGGACCGCATGAATAGAAAATGTACACACAGTGGGATCCACATAGCTTCGTGCCACAGGATATCCCTTTGGTGGGTGCTACAGGCATCCCGCTTCCCTCTAACACCTGCCCGAAGAAACGTTACTTGCATCGTACATGCCAATCAATTTGACTTTTCGGGACATCTTAGCCGTACATGACGTGGCCTTGGCAGTGAAGATGACCATGTATAAAAATCAGGTATGTCCACTCGTCAAGAAGGCCATATGCTGTAGGAAGAATGTGAACCACTAGCTTTTATTATTATTATTATTATTATTATTAATGGTCGGTTCTTTTTTAATAGGGGTGCCACATCCGTGGCTGATGTAGAGGGGGTCGCAAACACTTCCATAGCAAAGATGGGCAAGAGAAGGCCCGATTGGAGGTGGAAATGATCTAAACCAACGAAACTTTAAAATAGTCATATCTCGGGAATCAAGATAAGTTTTTTAGCTCGATTGAAGGACTGTCAAGTGCAATCGAAGTGATGTTGGTGTGACCAAAATGTGGTTCAGCCCAACCAAAAGGAGAAAGAGAGTTCAATGCAGTTTATGGTGAAATTTGGTTCCAACCAGAGGAACATTTGGCTTGATTTGGTGAGACTGAAGGGACTTGTCGGTGTAATCGAAGCGTAACAAAAGTGCATAAATTTGAAGTCGGTGCAAAGTCAGTGCGAAATTTTCTTATTTAAATGGGTGATTTAGGTCTTTCAAAACACGAATTAGGGTTTGGAAGAGAGAGAAAAAAGTGGTTGAACTTCTATCGAACTATTATTCTTCTTCTTCAATCTTTCGGTTCTAATTTATTTTTCATGTTTCTGTTTGAGTTTAGTTCAACTATGACAATGGTTGGCTAAATCTCTTAGTTAAGGTTAAGAGGAGAAGCTTGTAGTTATTTTTAATGTTCTAGTTTATTTTGATTCAGTTTTATGGTTTGAATGTGAATAATTCATTAATTTGATTTGAATAAAGCTTTAATTTTAGTTTACTTTGAGTCATTGTCGACTCTTAGCACTTTGGATGCTTAAGAATGATAAGATTATTTGATTATCTATTTTGCAAGGGATTGATTTATAAAATTTATGGATTTATCGTATATTACAGGCATGATAGATACTTTAGATTCCCTGTAATTAATAACTTGGTGCTTCATGTGGGAACTGAATCAATAGGAATTCATATTTGTTTTGGTTTGAGAATTTTAAATTAACCGCTTAATTATCCGGCTAGATAGGATAGGACTTCATTCTAATTATGTTATCTAATTGAATAAAGTGAATTAGGGATTGTGAATGGCTAGAAGTGGATCCTTACCACTCTAGTGTTTTATTTGATTAATTTTCTCTTTATAATACTTAGATTTCCATCATTGCTTTACTTTTAATTTAGAATTTCATAGTTAGTTTTAGTTTAGTTCTATTTTTAAAGTGTTTTGAGAACGTACCAATATAAGTCCATGAGGATTCAATCTTAGTCTCACTGAGTTAAAAATGTAACGCCCCGTGTTTTCAAGACCCGAATATATGACCCGTTTCCCAAAAATCAGACTGTTAACCTATAAAGAGACAAATTATATATAATATATATAGAATAATATTATATATTATATATATATATATCTATATAATATATAGATATATATATATATATATTATATATATATATATATATATATATATATATTCTTTCTCATTTAGAGTTAGCAGTTAGCGTAGTTTGGACAAATTGAATGTAGAGGAAAGTTGCATGATCATGCAAATATACAAGAAGTTGTCCATAATAACTTATACAACCAATGTCTCTGGAATTACCAATTACAAAATGAAATAATATTACATGTGAAACAAAATAATTTATAACAATCTTGGGATGTAAAATCCTAGAGCAATCCTTAGCAAATACAATCATGCGTCCTTGTCAATTATAGCCTGTTCCTCATCAATAAGAACGTGAATATCATCTGGGCCACCTGTACGGTTATATATTTGATGGATGAGTTGCCAATTCAATGTGAATTCCCCTCAAGATTACACACCGCTGCATTAGGTAAGCATAGTTGTAAAAGCAAGGCATATAGAACAGTACATGATACAGTCTTATTAGATGCATGGATGCGTGAATGCAATCATCACCCTAGGGATGCTCATCTATGCAGACATTGTGCTCGTCACCCATGCAATCATCGACCTGGGAATGCTCATCCAGTCGGATAGAGGCTGGCCGCATAATGACTGCCTATCGTGCATCACGTACGTTAGTGATAGACGCTGGTCTGTATCATATATAAATGATTACCTAAACCATTATTAGTCCAGTTATAATAAGCCAATTTAAATAAGCTCAAGGTCACTACGGGGGCTCGTCACCAGCGTATGCCGACAGCTCGGGCATAGGTCCATACCACCATCCCCGGCTCATGAGACTGTCACCTTAGGATGTTTAATGAAAACTCGTCGACTAGTGGCCAATCATGTTTCAGTATGTGGGGTTTACCATCGCATGGTTGTATAAAAATAATACATCGAACCCATATAGGGAAAATACCAAAACGAATCCAACTCGGGCGAATATCAAAACTAAGCCACATAGGGCGATTATCAAAACTAAGCCACGTAGGGCCAATATCAAAACCATGCGATAAAAGACCATCCTTAAAAACCACTTAAACACAGTAACCCCTGGATGGTGGGTGCTCGTCAATATTCAATTCAAGCCACCATTCAATAACCACTAAGTCACAGGTCCATTACAATCACATTCAATCGAGTTACATCTCATGCATGGGTGTACATTTATAAGTGGGGGTTTCCCACTGATGTACTAGTTTAAGTTCCAGAAGCAATCTACAAATAATCCACAAACATGAAATAAATATGCATGATCAATAATAAGCATGTAATATAGCAATTCAATTCCAACTTAACAAATGTGACTATAAACGAAGATATTAATTATCAATCGGAATTAAAATGAAGACTATCACTTAAGCTAATGGGAAAATGGAAAGCTTAGGGGAAGAAATCATCACCTCACGATCGAATCGCCACTAGCGTCACTAAGTGCTTGCGCCCTTAGAATCGAATCCTACCACAAATCATGAACTTGTACAATTAGATCTAAGTTCTACGCACTACTTACGTTTAAGATCATAGCCTAGGGTTTCAATTAATTATTCTTAGGGTTTTGATGTAGAATCAGAGTTTTCATCCTAGGGTTTAGTCCCAAACTTAGATTTTTAGGATTTGAACGTTAATTGAAGTATAATCACAATATAACCGTTATCCTTAATGATATGATTAAGATTAGCTATGCGACGTTAATAATCCTTGCGATGTAGTAGATAGTATGATCAACTATCAATGATTGTACGTAAGATTGATAAATAAAATACTAGTATTTAGTAACGGTAATTTTATTTGTAATAACAACTATTAGCATGGATAATCTACTAACGGCTAGGATCATAACTTATGGTTTAGGTTACTTAGGTCTAGGCTAGATTTTCAGGGTTTGAACCCTAGTTGGTGTGCACTTAATTTTAACATTAATTTAATAATTATAGTGTAACACTCCGTACTTTCCAGTACTCCAGTGTTACCACGTGATTTAATTTAATACAATATATATATATATATATAATATATATATATATATATATATATATATATATATATAATAGTTACATGTTATACTTACAATATCATTAGTATAAATTACAAACTATAGATTTTATAATACATAAAAATAACATATATGTATATACACACATTAATCTATGCTTACTGACATTCATATAATTTACATGTACTAACAATTTGTGATAATATAAATTATATATGACAAAATATATAAGGAAAATAATTTCTAATAATAATAATAATTATTATAACAGTAAATAATATTATTAAATGTAGTATACCATAATATTTAGTGTCATCAAATCAGAACAGGCTATATATATCCGTAACCTGACCCTTGGGTCTTAGCTTAAATAGTCCCTTGGACCTTTCCAACCATTGATGTTAAATTTCAGGGTGATCCACCCGTTGGGTCGACGTAATCAACACTAAAGGCTTAGAACCGTTAGTACGGCCCACCTAAATCTTGGATCTACCCCACCTTTGGTAAAAGGCTATGAAAGGGCCCGTAAAATAAAATGGATGGTGTGGATTTACCACAAACATCATGGTGGACCCCACTTCGAGGTTGTGCGTGTGCACAGTGGCCGTGCACTCGAGGTGCATCAGGACTGCCAACACGGTCAGCACGAGCTGACTCGTGCTTCACCAAAAGCGGAGAGGTTTCTCTCTCTCCCTTTGTTTTTCATAGCACACGGACGCCGTCCGTTTGGGACCGCCCGTGGCCCACCACGAGATCCAGACCGTCCATCATGTCTAGGGATTGAGCCCCACCAAAACCCAACTCATATCATGTGTTGAAGTGCGTGTGTGTGGGCACAGTTTACAACGCAAACAGGTCCTACAAACACGAAAATTTCCAGAAATAGAAATCTTCACTGCTGCCACGAGGTCGATCCGCGTGCTCCCTCCATTTCCAATCCCAGCCTTTCATTTAGGAAAGATCTCGGTCGTTCAATTGTCTAGGGCATTCCAAACGAAACCAGGGCCAGTTTCAGTTCCTGTCAGCGGATTTGAGAGCCGGTTTCCACATCTGGGACGCTCATTGAAGATCCAACGGCCTTAAGATGTTAGGTTTTCCTACAAGAAGAGGGGAAAAACATCTCTTCTCAGCAACACGCCTTATCTCCTCTTCCTACAACTGCTCGAGAGAAAATCAGCCAAAGCTTGCTCCATTCGAACCCACTGCCAAATCCTCCCTGAAGCTTCAAAATCTTCATTCTACGAGCTCCATTACAGTCATACAAACCCTCTCACGTTGTCGGATTGAAGAAGAAAACACTGTAGAGAGTTTGCCATTAACAACACTATTCTCCACCACCGTGAAAAGCCGGCTGGGACGAGCTAGATCATCCCTGGACGTTCAGTTGGCGTCGCTGGACCTCCAGCAGCAGCAGAGTAAAGGAGAAGCAGATGGAGAGAAGTGTGAGAGAAAGAGAGAAAGGAAGAAAAGAGAAAGAAAAGAGGAAGAGGGAGAGAAATGGAGAGGGAGTTAGGGTGGTGTAGGTGCACCACGTTCCTGTTAAGCTAGCTGAGTCATGGACTCAGTCAGACTCTGCCAGCTAGGGTCCTGACCTTGCTGGTCGCTGCAACAAAGGGAAGGAAGAAGAAGGACAAGAGAGAGAGAGAGAGAGAGAGTGTGTGTTGGGGTGGTACGACTGCACCATCACCAAGCTGCTGCACCAGCTCGACTCGGGCTGAGTCTTGCATCTGGTCCAGTCGCCGCTGAAAGTTGCAGAGGAAAAGAAGGAGGTAGGGAGTAAAACGTAGAAAAGGAGAGAAGAATAGAGAGCGTGGGGGAGCTTGCGTGGGGGAGCCGCCCACTTGCATGGCGTGCTGCCCTCACAACTGCTGAGTCGGGTCGACTCCTTGGTCAGGTGTGGACCATTGCTGAGCTCACCTCGAGTTGATGTTGACTTGGCACTATTGCGCCAGCAGAGAAGAAGGAAGAAAGAAAACGAGAAGAAGAGAGAGAGTTGGTTTGGGTGAGTGGCTGCCGAGTTGACTCGGTTGGAACCGAGTCCAGCCGAGTCAAGTTGGGTTGGCATGGTCCAGACTCTGCTGGATTTTCAGCAGGTGGAAAATGGAAGGAACGGAGTAGAAGGAAGAGAGGAAGAAGGAGGAGAAGGTGAGATCAAGAGAGTTAAGCCGAGTCAACTCGACTCGAACAGAGTCAACATCCAAATTTAAATTACTTTAATTATCATTATTAACGTCATTTTAGGATTTTTAAGTTAGATATGGCTAACCGTTAATAAATTACCTAAACTATGTTAGTTGCAATGGTTAAATGTAAGTGCTTCATTTGTCACTCTTAAACATTGTCATGCTAGTATAGCCATCACCACATCGTCTACGTTAATATTAGAAACTACTATTAAATTATATTAGTATGACACCCATCACTTGAAATATATTATCATTAGTAATAGATTTTAATATTTGTTACCATTGTAATATTTGTTACTATGTACCATGATCGCAAGTATTTATTATATATATCATCAACGATGGATGGTGATTAACCATATCTTACATTTTGCTAAAATTACACACATATTATAGTTCAAACCCCTAGGACTAAAGCCCTAAAAGCAATCCGAACCCTAGGTTATGGTCTTAACCATAGGAAACGAATAAAACTTGTATCTGACCATACACTTTTACAATTCATGGTAGGATGGATTCTAAGGCACCACGTGTTTCCTTTGCAACATTAGTAGCGATCCATAAGGTGATGATTCTTCCCCTTGAGCTTTCCATCTTCTCATTAACTTAAGTTATAGTTTTTATTGAAATTTATGATTGATATCTCCCTTTATAATCACAGTGTTAGCTGGTGGAATTGAATTGTTATATTACATGTTTTATAATTATCCTGTATAATTGTTCATGCTTGTGTTCTTTTTTGTGATTGCTTATGGAATTAAACTGGTACATTAGTGGGAAATTCCCACATATGAATGTACACCCATACTTGGGATGTAACTTGACTAGTGGTGATCGTAATGGATCTTCGACTTGGTGGTTGTTGGGTGATGGTTTAGATGGATCATTGATGTGGGCCTACCATCTAGGGTTGTTGTGCCCAATGATTTTTAAGGATGGTTTTCATCGTATGGTTTTGATATTCTCCCTATGTGACATATTTTAATACTCGCCCTACGTGATTTTGTTTTGATACTTGCCCTAGATGGGTTCGATGTTTTATACTGTGCAACCATGCGGTGGTAAGCCCCATATACTGTAATATGATTGACCACTAGTCGATGAGTTTCCATTAAACATCCTAAGGTGGTAGTCTCATGGGCCTGGGATGGTAGTCATGGGATACTATGCCCGAGTTGTTGGCCTACGCTGGACTATACGCTCCCCATAGTGACCTTTGAACTTATTTAAATTGGCTGATTGTAAATGGACTAATATGGGCTGATAAATCATGCATACATGGCATATTTCGATGGCTTGGATCACTCTGCCTTGCGATTACGCTGCGTGTTGTGCTTATGACCAGCCATTCGATTGTGATAATGACTTGGATCACTCTGCCCTATCGATTACGCTGCGTGTTGCACTAATGACCAGTCTTATCTATGGGTGACGCCCGTCCGGATGTTTTACCCCGGGTACACCATCGTACGACATTCCCGTCCGGATGTTTTACCCAGGGCACAGTCCGTCTGGATGTTTTAACCCGGGACTGATTGCATTCATGCATCCATGCATATAATAAGACTGCTTTACTCTGTTTTGGTTGTGGGTGTTTTATACTATTTCTTACCTAATGCAGCGGTGTGTAATCTTGATGGGAATTCACACTGGGTTGGTCATTCATCCATCAATATACAACCATACAGGTAGTACAGGTGGCTTTAGTGATATGTATGTTCAGACTTGATGAGGAGCAGGGTACGATCACTAGGGAGGCATGAATGTATTCGTCTGGAGGAGCCGCGTGATCTTGCGGCTTATATTTATATGCTTTCTGCTATTCTTCATGTATTAAATTCTTGTAAATCTTGTACTTGTTAAATTCAGAGACATTGGTTTTTATAAGTCATTATGGGCAGCTTCTTGTATATTTGAATGATAATGAAATTTTTCTTTATGTCGATTTGTCCACACTACGCTCATTCGCTTACTCTGATAAAAGAAAAAATATATTATCTGACCATCCTTTAAGGTTAACACTCGGGTTTTTGGGACACGAGTCATATACTCGGGTCCTGAAGATTCGGGGCGTTATAGTTTGTATCAGAGCATAGCTTGGACACTTGGCCTTGGGAAATGATCTTATACAAACCTTAAATGTCTCACGTTAGGATGTTTGAATTTAGAAATCTGAACTTAAGTGAATTTCCCTTATACTTAGAAGAACACTTTACATGCAAATCGCCGCTCACTGACGCGCGACCATGCAAGTGGAAGAGACCTCACCATCCGCCTAGCCAGTAGTCAGCCAATATCTACCCAGCACTTCGATAGTTGACCCATTCACGAGCTGGTCAAACTCAGCCTAGCAATGCCTCCTACCCTCGGGCGGGTAAGGCCACACCCCCTCCCAACCGACCACGACACAGTGGGAGACACGACCTCCTAGTATTCAGCCCTCATGCATTCATATATATATCCACTCGGTCTCGACGTTGGGGTGTCTCCTGGCACGGAGGTTTAGGGATTTTCACCCATGGACATCTATGACACCCGTATGCTAGAACCAAACATTTTCGGTGTCCCATCTGGCCATCCACGATCTGCCTGTGGAGGCTATGACCCTGATATTGCTAGGGTGTATAGTAGTCACAACATACAATGCAAGATGCATGAGTCATACAATCCAGTCATGCATCAATCCTCCTGCGCATACCGTGCACTCATGTGAGACAATCTCCGCCTATCAGGGAGTCTCGTAACAACATGCCCAATGACATATGCAATGGTCAATAACATCTCATAACAAACATGCGGATGATGCGTATGAGCATGTATCATGATGCTATGCTGTCACATACTCATAATCGGTATCAATAACTGGTATCGACAATCGGCCTCGAGAATGTGGACATTTAACCAACATTGCCTCCAAGGAATGGCCCGCATAAAGCCTAACATGTAGTGGACCTATGACCTCACACAAGGGCCTAATATACAACAAAACGGCTCCATCGCCTGGCCCTCAAATGCACCACAATGGGCCTCATCACATAGGCCTCAAATGCATCAAGCCGAGGCCGAATGCTCATCAGAATGGGCCTCATCACATAGGCCTCACATACATTACATAGGCCTCAAATGCATCAGGCCGAGGCCGAATGCTCATCAGAATGGGCCTCATCACATAGGCCTCACATACATTACAGGCCTCAAATACGGCCCACATATACATCACAATGGGCCTCAACAATCGGCCTCGATATCCGACCTCGACAATCGGAGTCAGCCTCGATAATCAGAATTGGCCTCAATAATCGGAATCGACAATCGGTCATTATAATCGGCCTCGATCGCTAATCGGTCAATCGGCCACGACAATCGGAATCGATCGATAATCGCCCTTGATACTCGGAATCGACAATCGGTCACGATAATCGGTCTCGATCGCTAATCGGTCAATCAACCACGACAATCAGAAACAGCAAACGGCCACGACAATCAGAATCGGTCTCGATGAGAATGGGCCTAACAAGGCCTAAGGGAAGGTCACAATGAGGACATCTAACCATCATTGCCCATCAATGTGGACATTTAACCAACATTGCTCCCAAGGAGTGGCCCACGTAGAGCCGAACGTATAGTGGGCCCATGGTCTCATAGAAAGGCCTAATATACATCGCAATGGGCCTCACTTAAGGGCCATATATCCATAACATTGGGATTCGCCATACGGGCCACAAATACATCACAACGAGCCACGTACCTGGGTCTAATACATATCACAATGGGCCTCACTTTGAAATCGACCTCGACAATCGAAATCGACCTATACAAGCTACCTCGAGAATCGGAATCGGCCTATACGATCGGTCTCGACAAGTCGGAATAAGCCTCGATACTTGGCCTCGACAATTGGAATCGATTGATAATCAGAATCAATAAATTGGTCATGTCAATCGGGATCGGCAATTGGTCACAACAATGGGAATCGATCGATAATCAGAATCGGCAAATCAGTCATGTCAATTGGAATCAGCAATCGGCCATGATAATCGGAATCGATCGATAATCAGAATTGATAATCGGTCATGACAATCAGAATCGATCGATAATCAGAATCGGTAAATCGGTCATGACAATCGGGATCGGTTGATAATCAGAATTGGCAAATCGGTCACCTCAATCGAAATTGACAATCGGGATCGATCGATAATCAGAATCGACAAATCAGTCATGTTAATCGGAATCGACAATCGGTCATGACAATCAGAATCGATCGATAATCAGAGTCGGTAAATCGGCCACGACAATCGGGATCGGTTGATAATCAGAATCGGCAATCGGTCACCTCAATCGAAATTAAAATTGAGATCGATCGATAATCAGAATTGGCAAATCAGTCACGTTAATCGGAATCGGCAATCAGTTATGACAATCGGAATTGATCGATAATCAGAATTGGTAAATCGGTCACGACAATCGGGATCGGTTGATAATTAGAATCAGCAAATCGGTCACCTAAATTGAAATCGATAATTGGGATCGATCGATAATTAGAATTGGCAAATCAGTCACTACAATCGAGATTGACAATCGGCCACGACAATCAGAATCGATCAATAATCAGAATCGGCAATCGGTCATGACAATCAGAATCGGTAAATCAGTCACGAAATCGGGATCGGTCGATAATCAGAATCGAAAAATCGGTCACCTCAATCGAAGTCGACAATCGAGATCGATCGATAATCAAAATCGAAAAATCAGTCACGTTAATCAGAATCGACAATCAGTCATGACAATCAGAATCGATTGATTATTAGAATCGGTAAATCGGTCACGACAATCGGGATCGATTGATAATCAGAATCGTCAAATCGGTCACTTCAATCGAAATCGACAATCGAGATCGATCGATAAACAGAATCGGTAAATCAGTCACGTTAATCGGAATCGACAATCGGTTATGACAATCAGAATCGATCGATAATTAGAATCGGTCACTACAATCGGGATCGGTTGATAATCAGAATTGGTAAATCGGTCACCTCAATCGAAATCGACAATCGGGATCGATCGATAATCAGAATTGGTAAATCAGTCACGTTAATCGGAATCGGCAATCGATCACAACAATCGGGATCGGCCTAACCAGGGCCTAAGGAAAGGTCGCAATGTGGACATCTAACCATCATTTCCCATCAATGTGGACATTTAACCAACATTGTTCCCAAGCAGTGGCCCACATAAAGTCAAACATATAATGGGCCCATGGCCTCACACAAAGGCCTAATATACATCACCATGGGCTGCATTACATGGGCTGAAAATACATCACAATGGGCCCCACCAAATGGGCGGTAATTGCATTAAGGTGGGCCTTAATGGATGGGCCACAAATACATCAAGATGGACCATAAAAACATCATATTGGGCCTCGATAAAGGCCACATATACATAACAGGTGGGCCCTGCTCATGGGCCCTCAAATACACCACATGGGCCATATAAGCATCAAGTGGGCCGCATTACATGGGTGTCATATACAACATGTCGGGCCTCATGGACGGTCTACAAATTCATCGAGGTGGGCCCCATGGATGGACCATAAGTAGATCAAGTTGGGCCTCAACAACGGGCCCCGTATATCATATCGGCCTAATCAAATGGGCTGAATCAAGTGGGCCAAGTCAAATGGGCCGAGTTGAATGGGTCAAGTCGAATGGGCCAATTCAAATAGGCCAAACATAATTCATCTATTTTTAGATATCAATAAAGAGAATAAAAATGAATCATATCAAAAGATCAACTGGACCATACCATATATAACCGTAGTGATAATGATTTCCACGGTTAAATTTCAATGGGCCCCATCATAGGGCTTATTTCCCATCCAATCTATTCATAAGGTTACAAGGACATGAATTTAGAGGATAAATAAATATCATATTGGTCTAAAACCTGTAGCCCAAGGGTTTTAATGGTGGATGTTCAAACCAACTGTTTTCTATAATGTGGTCCACTTGCACCTACATCTATCTTACTTCTAGCCTCAAGCTTTAAGACAAGCTTGCCAAATGGTGGACAGTTTGGATGCAACACATACATCATGGTGTGGGACCCATAAGGATGGACGACATAGATAAATCACATACCCCACGGTGGGGTCCACGTACATGACAAATATATATCAAGGTGAAACCCACACAGGTGGACGGTTGATACAAACTTCAAGGTGGGCCCCACCCCTAACACGCGTGCAGGGTGGTCCCATACGAGCCATGAGCTCTTCAAATGGCAGGATGGTATGGATTTAACGCATGCATCATGACAGGGCCCACAGGCCCTGCTGACGTCAATATGACCAGCTATATAGCTACCGTGGAATGCACCAACCAATCCACCTTAAGGTAGGTGGGTCCCACGTGGGGTCCACCATAACGTTGATTTCCATCCAACCTGCACATAAGGTCACAGACACTTAAACAAAGAAGAAAAAATAAATTTCATAATTATCCAAAACCTCTGGACCCAAAAGGGTTTTAATGGCAGACGTTCAATCTTACTATTTCCTGTGATGTGGACCACCTGGGCAACACATACAGATTTTGGGGTGGCCCACGGTCCCAGAAGGGGGCCTACATAAATGCACAATGTTGATGTGCAACAAACATCACGGTGGGGCCCACGTAGGGACCCATGTCCCTGGCCGTCCTCCCACGCAGCAGCGCAGGACGCTGCCTGCATCCTCTGTCAACAGTAGCAGCAGACGGTGTTGTTGTTTATTATTATTATTTTTTTTTTTTGAAAATCATGTATTTTTGGGGTTTTTCATACGTGGAACCCGTATCAATTGAATCCACTCCAGCCATTGCATTCCATGGCTCAAGACAGTCCGAATGAGCCTAATGTTTGGGGTATTTTGGTGTATAGAAACATCAGGGTGAATTTCAATGGTAGAAAATACTATTTTCTATGGTATGGCCTGCCAGAAAATCGGATTCACTTCATTTTTCAGCTTAACGCCTACAATGAGCTGGGGAATGGAATGGATGGCGTGGATTAGACACATACATTAAGGTGGGGCCTACAGGAGCGGTCCACCTAAAAGCTTAAATATAATATATTTTATTTTATTTTATTTTTTGTTAGTTGTTAGTACACACCCACGTCAGTACACACACTCCATGTTAGCCTCCATCACGTCCAGCGTCCAGGGACGCTGGACGACATGGATATAACACAAGCATCATGGTGGGTCTCACATGTACGTGGCCCACCATGCATGTATATATATATATATAAATATATTATATATTATTTTGTCCAGTGTGTGGAACTTCCCACCGTCCTTAGAGTGGACGGTAAGGATCCCCCTGTAATGTGGTGGGCCACACCATTTGATGGATGGATTAGATTTAACATATCGGTGGGGCCCACTTCATTCTAAGGGGGAGAGAGAGAGAGAGAGAGAGAGAGAGAGAGAGAGAGAGAGAGAGAGATATAGTGAAGGGGAGGGACCTCGCCACTATTGGGCCCTTCATGGTTACCTCACATACATCAAAATGGGTCTCACCAACAAGTGGGCCCCAAAATAAGAATTAACAGGTGGATCACCCACCTATCGGCCTTCTCCTTGATCCCTCAGACTCCTATGCTCCTTGCCTTCACTTTTGATGGTGGTTGATGGAGTTTTAATGGTGGGGATGAGAGATGAGAGGGTGGGCCACACTTGTTGTTTTGGGAGAGTTTGGGGAGGCTTGGACGTTGGCTCTCTATTGGTGCTTGGGGATGGAGTGAGAAATGAAAGAGAGGATGGGTTGTTGTAAGGGAGATGGGATGGAAGGTATGGTTTCTTTTGACTTTTGGTAAGAAGGGAATGGTTAGGTATGGGTGTTGTTAACTTAGTGAAGAGATAGGTATGGGTGAGTGATGGCTTGTGATGGGATGTACTTGACTTATGATTGATGTGATTGATGGGACATGTCGTAAAGATTCTCTCAGAATTTGTAACGCGTGGCATTTTCCTCGAACTGAACGCAGGCCCACATCTCCTGGCCTGTGTTTCGCCTCGGCACGTGAGACGCAACATCGAACCCGCGACGATGGGCGGTCACAATGGTACAAGCCTTAGATTGAGCTAACTCAAATTTTTGGGATATGACTTAGGGTGGCGCGCAAATGTTGATCATAGGTCGCGGATCGCTGGAATTCGACCGAGAGGACCGCGGAAGCCTACGGAACGGTACGGGCTAGGATATGGGTCTTACATTTCATCTCTTTGAAAACTAGATCAAAGGAAGTTCATATTGAGATTTAGTGATGTATCTTCCAATTGGATGAAGATGGGACTCGAAGTCCAGTTGAGTTCATGAATCAAGTGTAGATCTCCCTGATCTCTACAAGTGGATCCTCTGAATCCCTAATTTCCTACCTTTAAATTTTTGAAGTTTTAGTTTACTATTTCACCATTATTCCCTCATATTCCTCTGATTTAGATTACATCTTTGTCTAGTTCTAGTTTTGGTTACTCTCAGATTACGTACAAGGTTCAGTCCTTGTGGATTCGACCTCGGTCTTACCGAGATTATTACTACATCACTACCCTATACTTGGGGTGTGAACAGTTGATGTGTTAAAGCTTTTGGATGTGGGTATTATGTACCCTATATCTGATAGCCAATGGGTGAGTCCAACTTAGGTGGTTCCCAAGAAGTCCTGAATTGCCATTGTAACCAATGTGAACAAGGAACTTATGCTAACTAGAGTTAGGACTAGTTGAAGAATGTGTATTGACTACCGGAAGCTGAATACCATCACGAGGAAGGACCACTTTCCTTTACCCTTCATTGATCAGAATTTGAAAAGGTTAGCGGGTCACTCCTATTATTGCTTCATTGACGAGTACTCATGTTACAACCAGATAGAGATAGCCCTTGAGGACCAAGAAAAGACTACATTAACGTGTCCCTTTGACACTTTTTCTTATCGAAGGATGCCATTGGGATTGTGTAATGCACCCACCACATTTCAACAATGTGTGTTGAGCATTTTTTCTGACATTGTGGGGCAATTTCTAGAGGTCTTCATAGACGACTTCTTTGTCTTTGGTTGTTCTTTTAATGAGTGCCTTGAGCACTTACGATTGGTGTTAAAAAGATGAAGAAAAAAACCTTATACTGAATTTGAAAAAATGCCACTTTATGGTTGAAAAGGGAATAGTCCTTGGACATATCATATCGTCTAATGGAATTAAGGTGGACAAATCCAAAATTGACTTAATCTCTAACCTACCACCACCCAAGAGCATACGTGACGTTCAATCCTTCTTAGGATATGCCGAATTTTACCGAAGGTTCATAAATGACTTTAGCCTCATTTATTGTCCTTTGTGTAGCCTTCTTCGAAAGGAAACCCATTTCAAGTGGAGTGAGGAATGCCGAAAAGCTTTCACCAAGCTTAAATGCATGTTGACTAGTGCCCGTACCATTCAACCACTCAATTGGAGTACCCCTTTTAAAATCATGTGCGATGCAAGAGATTTTGAGATTGGATCAGTGTTAAGCCATATAAAAGAGAAGAAGCGCTACATTATTTACTACGCTAGTAGAACTCTAAACCCTGCCCAGGTGAACTACTTCACAATGGAAAAGGAACTCTTAGCCATACTGTTAGCTTTGGACAAGTCTAGGTCATACTTGATCGGTTCTAAGATAACCATCTTTATCAACCATGTGATGCGGAAGTATCATCTTTCCAAGAAGGATGCTAGGCCCCATTTGTTGAGATGATTTTTTCTACTTCAAGAGTTGTATCTGAAAATCCGAGACAAGAAATGAGTAGAAAATGTAGTGGTTAACCATCTCTCATGGCTTGTTCCATCTAAATGTATGGAAAGGGCTCCCATCAATGACATGTTTCTTGATGAACAATTCTTTAAAGTTTCCCAATTACCTTGGTACACTGACATTGATAACTATATTACTATAGGTATGATTCCTACTCATTGGATTGCACAAGATAAGAAAATTTTCACCAAGGTATGCAAGTTCTTTTAGGATGATCCTTATCTTTTTAAATATTTCCCAGATCAGAGATAATGAGGAGATGTGTTCCCGATCATGAGCAACATAGTGTCATCTCCTTTTATCACTCTTATGCGTGTAGTGGCCAATTTTCAGCTAAAAAGGCCACCACAAAAAATAAAATAAAATTCGTAGTGCAACTTTTATTGGCCTACTATGTTTAATGACACTAATGAATTTTGTAAAGCGTGCGAGCGATGTCAGAAATTGAGAGGAATATCCATTCGAAATATGATGTTACTAAATCCTATTTTAATCATCGAAGTATTTGATTGATGGGCCATCGATTTCATGGGATCATTCCCCCATCATTTAGAAATCTCTATATTCTCAATGCTGTCGTGTAACGCCCTAAAATTCGAGGGTTAAGTAGCAACTCAACTCTCGAGTTCCAAAACCTCACTTATGCAACATAAATAATGATGATTAAATGTTGTCTGTGTTAGTGCAATAAACATGAGTGAGATTATACCAAAACAGTAATTCATACTCTAGATCAATTGTATAAAGGCAAGCGGAAGACTGAAACTGTATATAATTGTATGTAAAAGAAACAAAACCATCTCAATCTCCAGAGTGTGAACCCAACTGAGTCACCATATACATGTATCAGTTTTACGATCAAAATGTCAAAAGTACAACTAGAGAAGTAAGCCCTGTAAGTCCCGTCGATTCAGGCAGTCTAGGCAAAGCCACCAGAATACTGCATATACGAGAACTCGTCCTAGTCCTCGTCGTAGCCCGACTCAGCCTCCGAAGTCGTCACCTTATCTGCACCTAAGACAGAGTCTGGTTGGTGTGTACAACACCGTCCCGTAACGTGGGAGTGAGTAGCTAACTCAGTGGAACAATAAAGCATAGGTTAACATGTTATCAATTCAGTCAAGCAGTACAATCGAACAATCCTAACTACTCTTATTAATGCAAGTATGAAATGCATCATGATGTATGCCCTCACCGACATACTCCCTCATGCGACACTATCTTACGTCCGCGGCATGCGTTCATTCCTCACTGCTCCATATCTTCCAGGCATATGCAGTGCGATGATGAGCATAATTACCGAGTTGTTATTAGTCCATTTCAAACAGCAAAACTAAGGTACCTCCCTTGTATCATTCCCAAACATGATCCATTCTAGGGTCGTCAAACCTAGATAATCTCATACGATAGTGTGGTTCTAGGGCGCTACAAAGGTTGCCAGGGCTGTAAACGCAATCGTTACACCACTCCCCCGTCACCTTTTTAACGGTTCATCACTAAATTGATACAGGCCTAGTTCATACTCTATTCACCGCGGCAAAACGTGTCGTCTCACCGCAAATTCAGAGTATGCTCGAGGTCACTACAAAGGGTTGTCAGGGCTGTTACTCGCAATCTTTGCACCACTCCCCCATCACCTTATCAATGTAGGCCGACAGCATGAATATAGTTTCCCATACCACCATAATCGGTTCACAAGTCTAGTTGCTCAATGGACACTACGGGGAGGCTCGGGCTAACGCACTCGCAACACCACGAAACCCCAGCGTAGGCCGACAACTCGACCACGGTGTCCCATACCACCATGTCTGGCTCATGAGTCTTAGCGGATCGAGGTACCATGGTTAACGGGATTTCACTGGTAAGTTCGGTACCCTAGGTTCAAACAGATGCGTCCAAACATGGTGAACATACATAAGACAGATCGGGTTACTTGACGAGCTCGGCTAGCTCGAGCGCACAACAAGTTAAACGATATGAAACGCATAAGCACTTCGTGTGGCCAGCCACTATCGCCAACCGAAGTACGACTCGGGTTCGTTGAACACATCTCTCGTGGCGATTGAATCTCAACCATGAATTCAGTTTCGTTGCCGAATGCCTGGACTACATCATAGTCCCAAACTCAATCCATTCATCATGTAATCATGTGAGACGATCCACCGTAATGGATTACATAGTTCAAGAATTCCAAACACATAGGCATATTATGAAACAGAATTTACAATCAAAGTATATTGAAACACAAACATGATTTCACACATAATCAGTTCATACATACAACCGAATTTATAATAAAACATACATGTAGGAAACCATTCACACAATTTAGGCAACCGAGATTTGTATCTCAATCCTCATACAAAGTGTACTAGGTAATCCCTAGCACATTCAAACATTTTCACAAACACATAGACTACATACATCATCATACATGATGTATGATGATTACACATGTGTTAGGCCAATTCTTTCACTAGAGAGGTACCCCGTATATCACGTGCGTACACCTTTGACGGATGAACCTGGCATTATGGATACAAGTTCCATGTCTAGTGAAACATGTTCACAAACACTTAGGCTACGCACTTAGTCACATTTATGTATTTTTGTCATAACGTGAATTAGGGCAAGTCCTTTCGCTAAGGAGTTGTCACACATGTACTAAGCATATATTTACGACAAATAAACATGTTGAACAAAAATCCAAATTCCAAACATTTCAACATATGCGTAGATTAGCCTAAATCCTATATAGTTCATGTAAACCCGTATAACGAAACAGACGACACATTTTGCATGTGAAATAGCATCCACGTCAGTCATAAATCATTAACTGACATTGAAAGCCTTGAAAACCATAACCTATACACCTAAAGTCCGCACCTTATGCCGTAGAAGCGTAAAGAACGCGATTGATTTGCTAAGCTTTCGTATACGACGATTCGGCAACCTAGAGAGTGAAATAGGTTAGCTATTTCATCACGTACAACTATCAAAACCCCAAATCAGTTGAGGGTTAGGGTTTCTTTCCTAGAAACGAAGCTGGAAATCACCGGAAAAGCGATGAGAAGTGAGTGGTGAAGCTTGTGTAGCGGCATGGAAAAAGGTTAGGAAGAATCCTCCCACAACTCTCTCACTTTCTCTCTCTCTTCTCTCTCTCTCTCTCCTAGAATTTTCTCAAATTCGTATGGGCTGGATATGAGAGGGTTTAAGGTCCTTATATAGGCTAAAAAGTCACCAAAACGGACTTAAGGTCAAGGTATACTTAGGTTATAACCAAAGTGAGTTCGATTCGATCCAACGGAGCACTTCTGGCGGCCCCTTTTCAGTGTGCGGTCGGACTTAAGCTCACTAATACTGGATCTAGGTACCATTAAGTTTTCATTCCAGTAGGGTTTCCTGATCACAAATGGTGGACCAGTTTCAGTTCAATGGTTAGCGGATCTCGATCTGAAATTTCAAGTACATGGATATGTTTGGGCAAATATCCCTGATCCGAGGGTGTAATCTGGCCTGATTCTGACGGTCAGGTTGTTCAATACTGAACCGCAAGCGTCACATGCCAGATTTCATAAATCCTTATTTATTTTGGAATTATTTTCATGTTTCTCACACTCTTCGCTTCAGGCTCACGGTGAACACTTCTGGACATAGTTAGGACTTGATTTCCGGGGTGGTAGTCAAGTCCAACTAGGCGGTCATATCGATGGAGTTTCGAAACAATTGGACTTTCGACGTGCGGTCTAGTTCCAATACGAAGTTTCAAGGCATTCCCGAGAGCAAATGGGAAGAGAGATTTATCCTAGATTGTAGGGTAACGTAGCGTCAATGATTCTGTAAGATTTGGGTCTTGCAGATCGTATTTAATGTGTTTAGTGCGGATTTCGTATGAACTCTAGGTTTGCACTAGGTAACCTTGTCTAATTTCTAAAGGAATTGATCCTAAGTGATTTCTGCCTAAGGTGGTACTCGGGCCATTGTACGGAATTTTTTGAGTCGTTACAATCCACCTCCTTAAACAAAAATTTCATCCTCGAAATTTGTACCTTTTCGTACTCCTTGAGAATCTGAGGGTAGTTCTTTCTGACCTCGGCCTCGGTCTCCCAAGTATCTTCTTCTTCGAAATGATGCGTCCACAGTACCTTCACAAATGGAATGACTTTGCTACGCAGTACTTGCTCCTTCCTGTCAAGGATACGTGTCGAGCGCAACACATATGTAGCATCCTCGCTCAACTGTACCTGCTCCCATCTGATAATGTGTGAAGGATCAGGAACGTACTTCTTCAACATAGATACATGAAATATGTTATGTACAGCTGCAAGTGGTGTGAGCAAAGCGAGACGATATGCCACAGCACCCACTCGATCAAGTATCTGAAACGGACCGATGAACCTCGGTGTGAGCTTCCCCTTCTTTCCAAACCGAAGGACTCCCTTCATAGGGGAAACTCTGAGGAATACATGATCTCCGACCTCTAACTCAAGCGGTCGCCACCTTGTATCGGCGTAACTCTTCTGCCTGCTCTGTGCTGTAAGAATTCGACGCCTGATAATGTCGATCTTCTCTAAGGTCGCTTGTACCAACTCTGGGCCAATCAAACTGCGCTCGCCAACTCAGCCCAGCAATGATGTGCCCTGCAAGGACGACCATACAAGGCCTCATATGGAGCCATACCAATACTCGCGCCTGGAAGCTATTATTGTACGCGAACTCTGCATAAGGAAGACAGTCATCCCAACTGTTCTTGAAGTCCAAGACACAGGCCCCCAACATATCCTCCAAAATCTGGTTCACCAGCTCTGTCTGCCCGTCGGTCTGAGGGTGAAACGCAGTACTGAACTTCAATTTCACATCCATCGCTTCCTGGATACGAGTCCAGAAGATAGACGTGAACTGCGCATCTCTGTCAGACACGATCTCTAGGGAAACTCCATGCAGACGCACAATCTCTTTGATATACAGCCTAGCCAGCTCGTCTGCAGAGTTCGTGACTCTGATAGGGAGAAAATGGGCCGATTTGGTCAACCGGTCTGCAATCACCCAAATGGAATCATGTCCCTTCCTCGTCTTCGGCAGTCCCGATATGAAATTCATGGAAATGAAGTCCCACTTCCATTCAGCTATGGGCATGGGCTGAAGCAGTCCAGGAGGTCGGCGATGTTCTGCCTTGACCTGCTGGCACGTCAGACAACGAGAAACATACTCTACTATGTGGGTCTTCATGCCGTCCCACCAATAACACCATCTCATATCCTGATACATTTTCGTGCTACTAGGATGCATCGTAAGCTTCGTATTATGAGCAGACTCGAGAAGCTCCTGTCTCAAGTCGTGAATGTTAGGGACGTATAGGCAGCCACGGTATCGTAGGCCCCCATCTGTGCCAACTCTCCACTCGGAGTCCACATCATCAGTAACTTGCTCTCGAAGCTCAGACAACCGCTCGTTGCCCTTCTGGGCCTCGATAATCCGGTCATCAATAAGTGGCCGCACCCAAATGTGTGCGACACTTACGAATGGCTCCTCTACTGTGAGTTTTTGCTCAAAGTCCCGCACGAATTCCAACATATTCCACTCTGCTATCATCAGCGGAGCCGCAAATGCTATAGCCTTCTTGCGACTCAACGCGTCTGCCACAAGGTTAGCCTTACCAGGATGGTAGGAAACCTCAAACTTGAAGTCCTTCAAGGTCTCCATCCATCGGCGTTGCCTCATATTCAAGTCCCGCTGAGTGAATATATACTTAAGGCTCTTGTGGTCGCAGAAAAGCTCGAACTCCTCTCCGTAGAGGTAATGTCTCCAGAGCTTCAATGCGAATATGACTGTTACTAACTCAAGGTCATGCGTAGGGTAATTCTCCTCGTGCTTCCTTAATTGTCTCGAGGCGTACGCAATCACCCTGTCCTTCTGCATAAGGACACAACCCAAACCAACGTGAGACGCGTCAGTGTATATAGTGTACTTGACCCCTTGCTCTGGCAATACTAGCACAGGGGCGGACGTCAATCTGTCCTTCAGTTCCTGAAAAGCTGCTTCCGCCTTCTCATTCCAGGCGAACTTTAAATCTTCCGTGTCAACTAAGACAACGGTCTGGCGATCTTCGAGAAATTTCGAATGAATCGTCGATAATAGCCGGCCAGACCAAGAAAGCTCCTCACCTCGGTAACCGAACCAGGCTGCTTCTAGTCCTGGACTGCGGCTACCTTAGCAAGGTCTACTGCTATCCCATCCTTGGACACGACATGTCCCAGGAACTTGACTTCCTCCTACTAGAAGTCGCACTTCTTATACTCTGCGACCAACTGGTTCTTCCTCAGAGTATCTAGCACTGCCCGTAAGTGTTCCTCGTGCTCTTCCCGACTCCTAGAATATATCAAGATGTTATCGATAAACATGATGACGAATCGGTACATGAATGGCCGAAATACCCTGTTCATCAAATCCATGAACATGGCCGGTGCATTCGTAAGACCGAACGACATCACAAGGAACTCGTAATGCCCAAAACAGGTCCTGAAAGCCGTCTTCTGCACGTCCTCATCCCTGACGTGCAACTGATGATACCCTGACTGCAAATTGATCTTCGAAAAATACTTCGCCCCCCTTAACTGGTCAAACAGATCATCTATCCTGGGCAAAGGATACTTGTTCTTCACCGTGACTTGGTTCAATCTGCGGTAATCAATACACAATCGCCGAGAACCATCCTTCTTCCTCACAAATAACACGGGTGCACCCCAAGGGGACGCACTAGGTGAATGAAACCCTTTTCTAGCAACCCATCAATCTGTTTCCTCAGCTCCTCCATCTTACATGGAGGCATACGATAAGTCGGTAATGCGATAGGTGTCGCACCAGGCGTAAGATCAAGGGTGAAGTCGATCTCGCACCGAGGAGGCAAACCAGAAATTGTCACAAACATACCTGTAAAATCCTAAACCACAGGCATATTTTCCAACATCGGACCATCAACCTGCTCTAATAGATAATGATGATTAAATTTGAGGGTCGAGTAGCAACTCAACTCTCGAGTTCCAAAACATTACTTACGCAACATAGATAATGATGATTAAATGTTGTCTGTGTTAGTGCAATAAACATGAGTGAGATTATACCAAAACAGTAATTCATACTCCAGATCAATTGTATAAAGGCAAGCGGAAGACTGAAACTGTATATAATTGTATGTAAAAGAAACAAAACCATCTCAATCTCCAGAGTATGAACCCAACTGAGTCACCATATACATGTATCTGATTTACGATCAAAATGTCAAAAGTACAACTAGAGAAGTAAGCCCTGTAAGTCCCGTCGATCCAGGCAGTCTAGGCAAAGCCACCAGAATACTGCATATACGAGAACTCGTCCTAGTCCTCGTCGTAGCCCGGCTCAGCCTCCTGAGTCATCACCTCATCTGCACCTAAGACAGAGTCTGGTTGGTGTGTACAACACCATCCCGTAACGTGGGAGTGAGTAGCTAACTCAGTGGAACAATAAAGCATAAGTTAACATGTTATCAATTCAGTCAAGCAGTAATGATAAAGCAGTACAATCGAACAATCCTAACTACTCTTATTAATGCAAGTGTGAAATGCAGTCATGATGCATGCCCTCACCGACATACTCCCTCATGCGACACCATCTTACGTCCGCGACATGCGTTCATTCCTCAGTGCTTCACATCTTCCAAGCACATGCAGTGCGATGATGAGCAGATTACCGAGTTGTTATTAGTCTATTTCAAACAGCAGGATTGAGAAACTAAGGTACCTCTCTTGTATCATTCCCAAACATGATTCATTCTAGGGTCGTCAAACCTAGATAATCTCATACGATAGTGTGGTTCTAGGCCGCTGCAAAGGCTGTCAGGGCTGTTACACGCAATCGTTACACCACTCCCCCATCACCTTTTTAACGGTTCATCATAAATTGATACAGGCCTAGTTCATACTTTACTCACCACGGTAAAACTCATCAACTCACCGCAAATTCAGAGTATGCTCGAGGTCACTATAAAGGGCTGCCAGGGTTGTTACTCGCAATCGTTGCACCACTCCCCCATCACCTTATCAATGTAGGCCGATAACACGAATATAGTTTCCCATACCACCATAATCGGCTCACGAGTTTGGTTACTCAATGGACACTACGGGGAGGCTCGGGCTGACGCACTCGTAACACACACGAAACTCCAGCGTAGGCCGACAGCTCGACCACGGTGTCCCATACCACCATGCCCGGCTCATGAGTCTTAGCGAATCGAGGTACCATGGTTAACAGGATTTCACTGGTAAGTTTGGTACCCTAGGTTCAAGCAGAGACGTCCAAACATGGTGAACATACATAAGACAGATCGGGTTGCTTGACGAGCTCGACTAGCTCGAGCGCACAACAAATTGAACGATATGAAGCGCATAAGCACTTCGTGTGGCCAGCCACTATCACCAACCGAAGTACGACTCGGGTTCGTTGAACACATCTCTCGTGGCGACTGAATCTCAACTATGAATTCAGTTTTGTTGCCGAATGCCTGGACTACATCATAGTCCCAAACTCAATCCATTCATTATGTAATCATGTGAGACGATCCACCGTAATGGATTCCATAGTTCAAGAATTCCAAACACATAGGCATATTATGAAACATAATTTACAATCAAAGCATATTGAAACACAAACATGATTTCACACATAATCAGTTCATACATACAACCGAATTTATAATAAAACATACATGTAGGAAACCATTCACACAATTTAGGCAACCGAGATTTGTATCTCAATCCTCATACAAAGTGTACTAGGTAATCCCTAGCACATTCAAACATTTTCACAAACACATAGACTACATACATCATCATACATGATGTATGATGATTACACATGTGTTAGGCCAAATTCTTTCACTAGGGAGGTACCCCGTATATCACGTGCGTACACCTTTGACGGATGAACCTGGCATACATGGATACAAGTTCCATGTCTAGTGAAACATTTTCATAAACACTTAGGCTACGCACTTAGTCACATTTATGTATTTTTGTCATAACGTGAATTAGGGCAAGTCCTTTTGCTAAGGAGTTGTCACACATGTACTAAGCATATATTTACGACAAATAAACATGTTGAACACAAATCCAAATTCCAAACATTTCCAAACATTTCAACATATGCATAGATTAGCCTAAATCCTATATAGTTCATGTAAACCCGTATAACGAAACAGACGACACATTTTGCATGTGAAATAGCATCCACGTCAGTCATAAATCATTAACCAACATTGAAAGCCTTGAAAACCATAACCTATACATCTAAAGTTCGCACCTTACGCCGTAGAAGCATAAAGAACGCGATGGATTTGCTAAGCTTTCGTATACGGCGATTCAGCAACCTAGAGAGTGAAATAGGTTAGCTATTTCATCTGTACAACTATCAAAAACCCCAAATCAGTTGAGGGTTAGGGTTTCTTACCTAGAAACGAAGCTGGAAATCGCCGGGAAAGCGATAAGAAGTGAGTGGTGAAGCTTGTGTAGCGGCAGGGAAAAAGGGTAGGAAGAATCCTCCCACAACTCTCTTACTTTCTCTCTCTCTCTCTCTCTCTCTCTTCTCTCTCTCTCTCTCCTAGAGTTTTTTCAAATTCGTATGGGCTGGATATGAGAGGGTTTAAGGTCCTTATATAGGCTAAAAAGTCACCAAAACGGACTTAAGGTCAAGGTATACTTAGGTTATAACCAAAGTGAGTTCGATTCGATCCAACGGAGCACTTCTGGTGGCCACTTTTTAGTGTGCGGTCGGACTTAAGCTCACTAATACTGGATCTAGTTACCATTAAGTTTTTGTTCCAGTAGGGTTTCCAGATCACAAATGGCGGACCAGTTTCAGTTCAACGGTCAGCGGATCTCGATCTGAAATTTCAAGTACATGGATATGTTTGGGCAAATATCCCTGATCCGGGGTTGTAATATGGCCTGATTCTGACGGTCAGGTTGCTTAATACTGAACCGCAAGCGTCACATGCCAGATTTCATAAATCCTTATTTATTTTGGAATTATTTTCATGTTTCTCACACTCTTCGCTCCAGGCTCACGGTGAACACTTCTGGACATAGTTAGGACTTGATTTCCGGGGTGGTAGTCAAGTCCAAATAGGCGGTCATATCGATGCAGTTTCAGAACAATCGGATTTTCGATGTGCGGTCTAGATCCAATACGAAGTTTCAAGGCATTCTCGAGAGCAAACGGGAAGAGAGATTTATCCTAGATTGTCGGATAATGTAGCGTCAATGATTCTGCAAGATTTGGGTCTTGCAGATCGTATTTAATGTGTTTAGTGCGGATTTCGTATGAACTCTAGGTTTGCACTAGGTAACCTTGTCTAATTTCTAAAGGAATTGATCCTAAGTGATTTCTGCCTGAGGTGGTACTCGGGCCATTGTACGGAATTTTTCGAGTCGTTACATGTCGATAATGTTTTCAAATGGGTTTTGACAATTCCATGCCGGAATAATGATCATCCAACGGTCATTAATGTTTAAAAGAAAATATATTATCTAGGTTTAAAACGGCTTGATCCATCATTAGTGATAAAGGATCTTACTTTTGCAATAGGCCATTTGAAATATTATCGAAGAAATATGGTATTACGCATAAAATGAGTACCCCCTATTACCAATAGATAAGTGACCAAGATGAAAATCAAATAGGGAGATTAAACAAGTTTTAGAGAAAATAATGAACCTGGACCCTCAAGGTTGGTCACTTCGACTAACTAGCGCACCGTGGGCTTACCATATGGCCTAGAAAACCCCTATTGGTGTGTCACTCTACAGACTTGTCTATGGGAAGGCTTGTCACTTGCATGTGAAGTTAGAGCATAAGGCGTATTGGGCTATAAAGACTTTCAATTTCAATCTCGACAAAGATTGCTCGCTAAGGAAAATTCCATTGAATGAACTTGAAGAAATCTTGAACGAGGCTTACAATAACTCTCGAATATACAAGGATAAGATGAATGTGTTCCATGATAAGAACATCCTTCAGAAAAATTTTGAACCACATCAGAAAGTCCTTCTGCATAATTCGAGACTTCATCTTTTTTCTCAAAAAATAAAGATCTCGTTGGATCGACCTTTTGTAGTTAAAATGGTTTATCCTCGTGGGGTTGTCGAGATAGAGAACTAGCGAATGACAACATCTTTAAAGTGAACGGTCAGTGTCTTAAGCCATTTGCAGAGAACTTTACTTTAGAGGACATGTCCATTCCTCTAAAAGATCATGTCTACTAGGATTGACCTTGTAGTTTGATGGAGGTCCCTCTCCCTGTTTACTACCTTCCTTAGGTTAGGTTAGAATAGTTTAGGTTTGCTTTTGTTAGTAGTTAGCTAGTTAGTTTTTTTTTTTTTTTTTTTTGACGACTTGGAAAACCCAATTAGTTGATGGAGACTTCGTGCATTCACTTTGATCCTTCTTAGGTACTCTCTCTTACTCACTCTTCTTTTATTTTTGGTTGTCTCATGCTATGATGCATTGCACATCTTTTTACATTGAGGACAATATAGATTTTAGGTTAGGGGCTGAGAATCCTATGGAATTATCAGTGCCTTTGTGGTTTTGAGCAACATTTTGAAAATTTTCAATTTTTAGATTTCAAAACTCTTTTCGAAGACTGATTTTCTGTGTACCTGAGTGTGTTTAGGTATGGGATGATGAGATACAACGTAATTTTATTTTTGAAAGCCTAGAGTCTAGTTAATTAGTAGATTTTAGAGTGAGTTCTTTTAAGGAATTGCTTCATAGGAAGGTTTAAACATCAATTGTGTCTAGTTCTCAATTCACATGACTTGAACCCGTAGTGCATAGCTTGACTATTACTCAGAAGTGTTAAGAACTAAGACTGGAGATCCTTGTGTTACCCTGGTGAAAAGGAGAGCTTAAGATATCCTGGGGGGGGGGGGGGGGGGGGGGGGGGGGGGGTGAATAGGATAATGCCAAATAATCGAACTAAGTGTTGAATATGTAAATAAAGCAAAGATCTCAATTGCTTAAGTATTGAAATATCAATTCCAAATAATTTGTAGGACAACCTTTACCTAAAATAAAGACATTCACCACATAACACAAAGGATTATAGTGGTTCGATGCTTTAAAAATAGCCACACCTACACCACTCCCAAAATTACTTCCCTCGTAATTTTGGCTTTAACTATGAAAAGGTTTTCTCAGGTTCACCTTAACAACCTTGTATAATTCTTGTGATTTTCACGGGCTATCACAATCAAACCCGCACTGAGATTTTCAAGCTATCTCAGATAAAACCTAAACTGAGATTTTAACAGGCTATCTCAAAAAAACCTAAAAGAGTTTAGGAGGTATACTTATTTTCACCGTAGAAGACGTATCAGAAGCTTGTACGAGTAGAACCTCTTTCTTAAATGTAGATTGTTCATTGTTCAGTCAGATAGTACGGGTCTAGGGTTCTATTGACTTTAATTAGGTTAAACCCAATAAGCTACTTAAATCAATTATCTTAAATCTCAAAAGAAGAGTATAATTTACTCTCTTTAGAATCAAACTTGAAAGTTCTGAGATTAAGAGAATTGAAAGAAAAATCTATAAATTAAATTATAAATACCGTTCAATAGCTTGCTAATCACTTGATCTTCTCTCTCTCTCTCTTGTAGAAGGATTTTGATAATTAACTTGATTTATTCGGAATGAGAGAGGAACTCAATTTATAGGCAAAGTAATTGAATCTTCGGCTAGCCCGAGTAGACTGGATTCAGTTCAACGGACTTCGGATCGCGCGGGATAAGATTTATCCAAATGTCGGCTGGGCCGAGGTCAACTTTGGCTGACCGAACACCCCAGTTCGGCTAGCCAAATTCGCTCGAATTCCAAAAGGTGATGTTGCTGGAATTTGAACTGAACTTGCTCGGGCTAGCCGAATTTCAAGCTTGGGCTAGCCGATCAAAAATCGGGTTAACCGAATTTGTAACAAAAATCAGTTTTAGCTTCGGGCTTGAAGTTGGGCTTGCCGAGAAAGCTTAGGCTAGCAGAACCAAAAGTTGGGCTGGCCGAATTCCAAGTAAAATAAGCATAAAAACCCAAAATAACATATTTTTGAAAGCATCTTGTCTTAAGGTCTTTCTAGGGTTTTATACCACTTGAGATATATCAAATATCTGATATTCTTTGACTTGAACTAAGTCTTAGAACTTCATCTTGACTTTGAGCTTGATCTCTTGAAGATCTTTTATCAGGTTGTTTTGTCTTTACGAAATTTGACAACTAATGTGTGCTCAATATCTTAGCACTTACACCTGGTATAAGAAGAAGATAAGGGCCAGTTATAAAAAATAGTGGAATCGAAAAGGACTACCTATTGCATGTGCTTAAATGAAAAAAAGAAGAAGAAAATAAAGGTGATAGTGTGAAAGTCGTCGATGAAAAAATAAGTGGAAAAGGAGTTGGGTTCGGAATCAGTGACTTGTTTTAATCCGACCACTTTTGGGTAATTGTTATAGTTAACCATATGGTGGAAGAATGACTTTTATTGATGGTTAGCTAGAATTCACTGAGCACTCTAGGAACTTGATGTTCGAATGCATTTTGCTAGTCGATTGATGAATGAGAACTTGGTTTAATTGTTTACTGGTATTATTAGGATTTAAACTGACAACATCTTATCCTTGTCTCTGAACTCTATCATACATATGCCTTGGACTACACAAAATGTTGTTCTTCTGAAAGACGTTTGGAATTTGGGATCTAGATTTAGTTTTCGCATGTTTTGCTTGGGATTTGCAAAATGTTGGTTGGGGGTGTGTTGAATGTGAAATATTGCATGTTTACCCACAATTGTGCATTGGTTTTATATGCATAGACGTGCTATGTTAATCTAATTACATGGGATCCTTACTCTTGCTCCGGTGGTAGACTCTCAAGAGTTTCAACACCCGGTCAAGGGTTCGAGTATCCATAGGTGGTGAAATCCTACTACGGCATGAGTGTGCGTGTGTATGTAAAGAAACAAAAAAATAAATCTAATTACATGCGTTTTGCCATGCGAGGTGATTTGGAGAGGTAAGATGAAAAGACGATTAAAGTAATTATTTAAAGCTCAAAGAATGATTAAGTGGAATATTGGATGTTTGAAGGATAACATTGAAGAGTTCAAGTGCCAAAGATCCAAGAAAATCAAGTTTCAAAGATGGAGAAAAGTTTAAAAAATTACACAGTCAGATAAAAGAAATAACAAACTTTTCGATTTGACTGAAAGTGCCAAAAACAATCCATCAACAAACCATAGATTTCAAGATTAATTTGGCTCAACTGAAAGGCTATTCGATCCAACCGATGTTATGTTCGGTGCGAACGAAAGGTGGTTGGCCACATCGAAAGGAGATAGAGAGTCAAGAGTTTTTTTTTTTGTTTGGGAGAAATTGAGCTCTAACCAAAGGAATGTTCGGTTGGATTCGGTGTGACCGAAGGTACTGTTCGGTGCGACCGAAGCATAACAAAAATGCGCTATTTTGAAGTCCATACAAAGTAAGTGCAAAATTTTCCTATTAAAAGAGGTTATTTAGAAAATTCTAAACACGAATTAGGGTTAGGGAGAGAGAGCAACAGTTAATAGAGCTTCTACAGAGCCATTCTTCTTTCTTAATCTTTCAATTCTATCTTTTTTCTTCATGTTTTTATTTACTTTGATTCAAGTTTTATGGTTTGAATGTTGAACAATTCATTAATTTTAGTTTGAATAAAACTTTTGTTTTAGTTTACTTTAATCCATTCTTGACTTCGGGCACTTTGGATGCTTACGTAGGTTTAGATTGTTTGCTTATTTATTTTACAAGGGATTGATATATAAAATTCATTGATTTATCATATACTACGGGCACGATGGATACTTTGGATTCTCTACAATTAATAACTTGGTGCTTCATGTGGGAACCGAATCAATTAAAGTTAATATGTAACGCCCCGGTTTTTGGAACCCAAATATATGACTCCTTCTCTAAAAACCCAAGTGTTGGCCTATAAAATTCAGTACAAATTTGAACCGTTTATCATCAATCAAAGTTAATAGCAACGAAGCTAGAGTAAACCATGCATTGTATAAAAACATTCCAACCATAGTAAAAATCCAAATGTAGCGCCCATACAGGACTTATACAATCCCAAATACAAAGTTCATTAATTAAAAAAAATAGGAATCCATCATCTAATGGTGGAGCTCAATATGGGCCGCAGGGACCCCATCTAGCTTCTTAGCTATCCAATCTGCTCTAGTGATCCAATGAACGTCATCGACTTGCTCCACACCTGTATTAACTGTTACGGTTGATAGCGTCAATGGCTATCACAGTGAGGAGCACCCTCTAAGATTGCGCACTCATCATTCGTAATTCAATATAGATCGCAAGTCACGAAATTGGATATATTAAACAGGGCATTTCACAATCATACTCATATACTAAAAAATTAGCCAGAGTTAATAGAATCTCATCATAAGCAAAATATAATAGCAAACGCAATATAAGGGAATATGTCCAGATAATCAAATAGTCAATCATACAACTTTCTATTGCACCTGAAATCACATTATACGTGAACTCCGCATAATGGCTAGAAAATCGATAAGCGAACTTCAGCTCCACCAGGAAATCATGGTACAAGTGAAGTCCGTAAGGTGAATAGAAAATCAACCTTTAAATCTCTACTTCACCCGGAAATCATATCGTATGTGAACACCGTAAAATAGCTAGAAAATCGATAAGCGAACTTCGGCTTTACTCGAAAATCATCATACGACTGAACATCGTAAGATGAAGAGAGAATCAACATAGGAACTCCGGCATCATTCGAAAATCGTATGAACTCCGCAAGATGGCTAGAAAATCGACAAGCAAACTTTAGCTCCACCCGAAAATCATAACGAATTCCACATAATGACCCGAAAATCAATAAGATATGCAAATATAGCCAGCAAGCCACAAAATGGCGTCAATGTTCATCAAGGCCACGAAGGGCAAATAAACGATCTAAGCCACGTAGGGCAAATATGCAGTCCAAGCCATGTAAGGCATATGTGCGATCCAAGTCATGTAAGTCAAATATGGACCACAAGATGGTGAGTTCATGACAGGTTTCATTCATTACATCACTCAATCACAAACGACAAACATACAGTTAATTAACAATGTATGACTAAAGATATCATGTTATCATCAATCATTTATGCTTGTGTAATTTAAGAGATGTATTCATTATCTAACACATGAATCAGATGTACAACATTTTAACATATTCACATAATAAGTTAAGCAGCTCAATCAAGTAACTTAGGAAATACTAAATGGAAGAGCTTAAGCCAACATCTATGATTAGATTAATGAATTTAAGTGAGAAGCTCAAAGGGTGAGTCCTCACCTTAGGATGTAAGTCCACTTCTTCATAAGGTTTGAATGTGTGAAATAACTTGAATCAATTTAACCCCAAGTTAGAAAATTTTCCAATATACAATAAAAATACTAACCAATCTATTTAATGAAAATTTCTAATCTAAGTAGTTACCTTGAACTTACCTGATTGGACTAATCCGATCTAGTCCCAATTGCTCGTCTTGACTTGAACCAACTCAACCCGAGCTTGGTTTGTTCTTGGTTTGGAACTCAACTCAGCTAGCCCGACTCGCACCTGAATCGAATTCAGCCTGACCAAGTGACTGAATCTCCTTAACTCGACAACGAGTTGACTCGACAATAACCTCGACCCAAGCTCCCTTCTCCCTTTCTTCTTTCTCTCTTCCCTCTCTCTCTTCTCTACCTCCTACTGCTGGAACGTCCAACAATGTCTGGACCGAGTCAACTCAGACTCAACTCGGCAGCCACAACTTAGTAGCAAGTTGACTCGACTCCCAACTCTCTTCTTCTTCTCCTTCCTTCCTTTCTCCCTTTCTTCCTCTTCTTCTTCTCACTCCTCTTCTTCTGTTAGAACACCCAGCAGCAACCCCAGCCCAAAAACGAGTCTTTAGACCTTGCTAACTACCTAACTGGGTCAGGTCAGCGAGTCAGCTCGACCTGGCTGGGTCGGGTTGGGACAACAAACGCCCCACTCTCTCTCTCTCTCTCTCTCTCTCTCTCTCTCTCTCTCTCTCTCTCTCTCTCTCCGGTTCTTCTTTCACTCTCCCTAGGTAGGAAGAATCCTGACTCGAACCGCGACTCGACTGAGTCCGCGACCCGGCATGGCACAACAACGGACAAGAAGAAAATGTCTCCTCTCTCTCCCATTTTCTCCCCGCCACCTACTCACATTCTCTCCGCCTTCTTCTTCTTTCTCTCTGGGCAGGGGAGGAGCCCCGACTGGAACAGCCGCTCGAGCTGGTGCGGCACGGCAACTCTCCCTCTCTGTGTCGATCTCTTTCTTTTTTTACTATTTTTTTTTTCTTGAATAGGTTACCCTAACGAGAGGCTATTTGTAGCCCTCTCTAATCACTTTCGGACACAAACACTTCCTGGATTAGTTGCGACTTAACTTCTTCAAGCTGATAGAGATCTTGGATCACACACTCGATCCGGCTTGCATGGGTGAAATCTAGGGCCACAGACATAATTATGATGCCATGGCCCATCGAATGATTGTCCCAGATCAGACAATGGGGCCCACCAGGAAGTGGTGGGTTATTTCAGCCAATGGAGAAGATGACCCGACCGTTAATGGCGAGTCATCGTTAGATGGCTTATCTGACGAACAAAGGCGAGTGGACGGCGTGGATAGGCCCCCCGATCATCGTGGGGGCCACCAAACGAACGATTATTAGAGCTTTGCTTAGTGGGCCGGGGTTTGAGTTGTGGTAGCGGCGGAAGTAAGGTTCTAGCTAGGGAACGCCCTATTTTGGAGGGCTGGGATTGATTGCAATGGATGGCTGGGATCCCAGGAGAAGGTTTCACACGGATTGTCAGTGGAAAGGTGAAGGAATGGATTCCTTTCCGTTTTTGGAAATGGGTGTGCTTGTAGCTTGATTTGTGGCTGATATTGTGTGCACATGTGTGCAATCCAATGGCTGCAACTAATAGGGATCGGTAGGACCAATGCCCTGGAAATTATGAACGGTTTGGATCAGACAATAGATTCGTGATGGTGGGCAACAAATCGTCCGAAATGGACGTCATCCGTTCATGATCAGCTGCGGGCGGAAATTTTTCAAAAGGAATGAAAATCCTTCCTCTTTTCGATTTTTCACAGTCAGAACCGATTTGACCAGACTAGCCATTTTGGTGCGGCGTGAGTGTACATCCGTTGTGTACAACCACCACTCAGGGTGGGGTCCACCATGATGATCTGTGCGAATCTACACTGTACAATTCATTTGGAGGCCCCAATCAAGGCTTCTGACCAGAGGTCAGGCAGATTAAGTGATCAAGTGGGCCATACTTCGTGAAATTCATTATTAGTGTCAATTCTAGAAAATTTGACGGTCGGATAGCTTCTAACCCTGATCTTAGTGGTCCTACAGGTCTCCAAAGTTAGTGAAACCTCACTTTGACGGTTGGCTTGATATCTAGAACATCTTGCTATAAAAACTTGGGTTTAAGATTTTATCTATCAATTATGAAGGATCCAATGATGGGATTTATAGTCTAGTCCGGATGTAGGAAGTGACAAATGGTGGATCTAACGATTTGGCGATTTATTTTGAGAGTCAATGGATGAATGCGTTAATTTATGGTTGGTAATGATCAATTTATGGTCAAATCAATTTTTAACTTGGTCATTAGTAACACTTCAGGTTTTTAAAGGAATCTTAGGTCGGATCAGATAGTTATCTAAGTATTTATCAATTGGATTACATGGTTTTAGGTGTGGATCGATCTTTGGGTCGTCAAAGGTATAGTGGACGGCAAATCTCATGATTTACGACCCAAAATCGATGGTGTATGATTTGATTTTGGGATGACATGATACCCCATCTTGAAAATTTGTGGATGGATAGGTTGGTTAATGGACAAAGATTACTCTCATCTTTCAGTTCAAGATAGGATGGGCTGAACATTCAGATGCATTATGTTGTGTTTATACTAAATTTGATTCTTACGGTAACACACCAGCACTTAAAGTACAAGGTGTTATATAATATCTATTTTTGTTTGTGAGTTTTGAATGAACGCTGACTTTGATTCATATAGCTTCAGTTCCTTCGGAAATGTTAGGTGTTTGGCCTAAGAAAACTGGGTTGATCGTCTGTTATGTAATTGAACAAAGTAAATTAGTCATCGAGAATAACTAGGAGTGATTTTTTTTTTTTTTTTTTCCTGCAAGACTCTGGTTGGTCGGTTTGAATGATCTGATCAGTATGATTTTTCCTGTACTGCCTGGAAAAGCGGGCTCGACCTAACGCACAGGTGATATGAGTGCTAACGAGTACAAATGAAACCATGCGCATCCACTCTTGAAATGTTGTAAGAGCAAGAGTAGCAGATGAGACTCGCGGTACGCATTCCATCATAGCACTTGTGCGAGATCAAGGCCATTCATCAGATGAAGAGCACCCTGATCCCAATAACCATTCTCATCTATGGCTACGGTTGTAAAAAATAGACTGTTTCTCATTGTTTTTTTCTCCAACCGATCGTTTTTGTCTCGCACTCCCGTTGCCCGCGGCCCACCTGATGAGTGGACGGCCCCATTTTCCGTAATAAGACATTCTAAAAGTGGGCCTCGATTGATGATTTCCATAAAACCTGTGAGGAAAGTGGCACGTGTGCCACAAGTGGTATCTCTACGTGCCTTTGCGCGAATATCGTGATCATGTCTGATTTTAATTTATGTAGGATTCCTATCCACATGTTAACACTCGCAAAGTACAAGTCACGCATGTTGCATGACGGTTAGACCCAACTAACAATATAAAAGATAATAGGAATTAGTGTCCTTAATAATGAGAAATGATAGTTAGTTAAGATGATAGGTGGCCCACTTTGATCACTCGAGCTCGATCGGGGAAGCAATCGTTTGTCTCCGGATATCTCACATGTGGCAAGTAAGGGGACGGATCCGATCCGTCCAGGTAGTAGGTATTGTCTTTATATGATCCTTGGTTGAAAATCACATTGAAATGGATGATCTTAACCGTTAATATAACCTTTTGAATTCGGAATCACATAAGCCGTCCATTTGATGGACACCAAACATATGGATAGGATCGACCAATTTCAGTTTGATTTTCAACTTCAAGCTATTCATGACATGGTCCGCTAGATGGACGGTGTGGATCTACCAGACCCCGTTTCACGTGTCAATTATTAGGTGGTGTACATGACAGCTAAACCTCCTCAGATGATGAAATTGTGTACTGAGCAGAAATATGTCGACATGTGACTATCACAACTCAACTGTTAACGCCCATTAATTAATTCCGAAACATATTTTCAAATTCAGATTGATTACATCTTTATGAACCGAAATATGGTAGAGCCTTCTCTCCACAGCATACAAGGAAGGGTGACGCATCAATCCGGTCCATTCATCTACTGGGACCTAGCATGGATGGCCTATATTTCAAAGATCATGAGTATTAGACAATCTTATCCATATATTCAGTTACCCTCTAAGTGACGGATAGAAAATAGTTTAACATGAAATTTTTAGATTGAATAAAAATGGTGGATCGAATTCTCTAGTAGATTTGATTTTTAAAACATAAGCCATCCATGCTAGGTTCCAATAAATGGATGGACCGGATATTACCATACCATGTCATGTGTACTGTGGAGAGATGGCTCTACCATAGTCTGGTGCTCCCCCGCTCCATCAAATCATCTAATCTCGCATATTTTATTTTTCCATGTGAATTAACTGTCAATGCCTGCATCCTTTCATTATTTTGTCCAACGATCCAAGGGAGAAATTCCACCAAATGCTTACGTCAAGCTGAGAAAATGAGGTGGGCCCCACCTTGATGGGCCATACCTCAGAAGTCGCACTCATCTGACGATCCTCTGACCAATCCATTGGATAACTTTGGGGGAAAGAGAATAGAATAGATGGATATGAAAAGGCCAACCAAAGTACCTTTGACCGTCCATTTCTTTCCTTTAAGAACTCATCCAATCCAAGGGTTGGAATTGTCCAGTTCATATGAATTTTATGGCCCATCCAAGGTAGAGGTACCTGATGATCGGGTTGGATCCTGTAGATGTTCGCCACGTGTACCAAGAATTGAGGCAAAGGAGACAAATTCCAAAATGGGCTACGCCGTTGGGATCAATGGACAACCGACGGCCTTACAACATCCACGTGTGACCCACATACTAAGCAGATAAGAAAACAAATTGGTTGGATGATCTTTACTCTTAATTTAGTTGCTAACCAATGGACAGTAAAGATATTCAAATGGTGAGAATTTTCTACATGGCATTAGATGTAGAGCAATGCAGACTATCCATACCAAGGGCCAAAAATCACAGTGAGCGGACAATCTTAGCCTTCTAGTATTCCTGGTTGAATTTCTGACCACTATAAACTAACCATCCAATTTATAGCCACAGTCGGATGGCTAGATTGTGTCAAAGGTGTGGTTCTTGAGCTACAGTCTATTCACAACTAGAGCTGTATATGAACCGAGTTAGCTCAGTTAACTCGCTCAACTCAACTTGAAAAAGCTTGACTCGACTCAAATGAAACTGGACTCAAGCTGAGTCAGGTTTATTTTTGAGCTTGAAAAAATTTCGAGACAAGTCCAACTTAGGCGGAACTCGGATGAGATTCACTTATTATAAATATTTTGTATGTGTATATATATATAGGAAACTATAAAACCTAAACTCAAACTCGGCTTGAAAGATTGAGCTCAAGCTCGCTCGAACTTGGGTCAAGTTGGCCCGAGCTGCTGACCAAGCCAAGTCGAGCTGCCCATTCTGACTGGGGTAGCCCATTGGCCAAAGCTGTACACAAACCAAGTTAGCTCATTAGCTCGTTCGACTCAACTCAAAAAAACTCGATTCGACTCGGTTCGAAATTGAGTTCAAGCCGAGTCGAGCTAATCTTTTGAATTCGAAAAAATTTCGAGCCGAGTTAGAGCTTACCTGAGCTTGACTCAACTCAGATCGAACCCCAACTCAAATTGAACTCAGATTGAACCAGCTCGGTGACTCATTATTTTCATATTGATGTTGCTCACTAAGCGTTTGATGAAATGACTCAACGAAGTGTCAGCTAGTGGTAAGGAAGGTATGGATATAAAACAAATACCCTTGTATCTTTATTTTGATGTTGTCCACTGGGAGTTTGATGAAATACATGTAAACCGATGCTACCGTTTTACATACCATGAGAAATTGAAGGTACACTCCATGTGTTTGAGAAAATGCCGCATAGGCGCGATCTTGGCTCGATCTACTGATCGAACCAAGCCTTGTTGGCCAGTCAGGCTTGAGGACCTAGCCAAGCCGAGTTCGAGCTGGGGTCAGCTAGTGGCCGAGCCGAGTCAAGTTGTGCAAAACTCGACTCAATTCCACTTGTGTACAACTCTACTATTGGCCGAGCCGAGCCAAGCTCGATTCGGTTCAACTCGTGTACAGCTATGTCCACAACAGGTCCCACAATTCGGATGGTTAAGATCGTGTGTGCCCTACAATCAAACTAATATTACAGGTTCACGTGGCATTAAAGCAATGTAAGAGTTATTGTATCATATTGCATTACATGTATCACCTTTTTCTCGGCCTTGGATTAGGCTCAGCACAGCTGAGCTCAGGCCCACTGGTTGCTCTGAGTGAGGCCCACATATCTTCATCAGGCCAGGCTATTGGACCATGCTTGCCATGGGCAGGTTGGGCTGACGTGTAGGGTTGTGGTTGACGTGGCCCAGAAAAACAGGCTGGCCCACTTACATGATCAATGATCTGGGCTTTTGGCTTAGCTCTTGAGGCCTGCCCTATATAAATGGGCCTTCACTGCACTGATCTTTCCGGCCCATTAACAGCACAACATTTTATTTCCTTTTCTCTTCTTTGTGACTTAAAAGGATAGTCTCTGATAGAAGCACATGCCTTCTATTCAACCATCTGCCTCCCTACACCGCTCATCTAGTAGGTCCCACCATGGACGGCCTACATGGTGAAAGTTAATGGCATAAATGAAGAAGCGATTGGCAGGAAGGTTTGAAATGGGCCTGGTGGGCCTGATTGTATTTCTTGTCTGTAACTACTTAATACATTTTAGCCAGACCTGAATTCATTTGTACATGTCCTATATACTACCAACATGGCATTCCAATTTTCTAAGGCTGACAGTCAGGCAGGTTGGGTCGGGTTGGTGCTCAAACCTAGCCCAACCCAAGGTTCCTGTACCTCAGCCCTAACTCAACCCAATCCAACCTCGGGTAGGAAATTCTCGATCCAAACGGGCTCAGTCGGGTGGATACATGCTAATATTTTTGTTATTACATTAGTCTATTATATTTTCAATACACGTCTTATTTTTTATACCTATGATTTTATTAATTATATACATAGTTATTTATGGTAAAGAACTTCATTTTTTCTAAACAAATAAGCTAAAAAATACGTGTTGTGTAGCAGGCAGCCTATTTGAGAGAGAATTCCGCCATATCTTGTTGGCTTGGGTCATCGGAAATGACATGGACCAATGAAACCCGACGGCACTTAATTTCCTATGCCTTCAGCATAGACTATCCACACTCAATTATAATTTATAAGTAACTTATATATCGATTGGGTTCAGGTTGGGTCAGCCAACCATAGACCTCAACCCAAGCCCGACCTAAGTTTTATTGGGTTGGTGTTTGTATAGCCCAAGCCTGAGACTGAACCCGATACATCTTGCCCAAGCCCAACCCAATGTCAGGTCGGTCACACGTCGGTCAGGTTGAACCCAACTGACTTTCAGCCTTACAATTCTCCTCTTGAATATTGACCATGGGTTTCATCTCTATGGATATTTACTGTTGTGTATATGTGTGGCCCACTTGATCAATGGATTATGGATGGATTAAGAACATTCAAGTAGGAAATCAAGATTTTATATTTTGATCCGGTCCCAACCAATTGTCTAGGCTTGGTCTTAGGCTTGGGCTTGGGTATAGTAGGCCCATCCAAGATTGGACCTGGGATCTTGAGTTTCACGCCCGGATGGTCTACGCCTAGCTGGCCCGTCCATAATCTGGTCCATTGCCACCCCTAATTGACAGGACAGATTCTAATATGGCACATATGTTATATATGAGCCATTAATCAGGTGGGGCTCACCGTTCCAGAGGTGCTTTAAACTTTAAATGGGCTGGATATTTTGCCTCCATATAAGTCCAGATCTACACTTGGGCTTGGCAAACAAACTGGCCCATCTTAGGGCTGTTATGGTCATGCTTAGGAGGTAGGTCTACATGCTAGGTGCAGCAAACAAAGGGCTTGGGCTTGGGCTTGGGCTGATGGACCAAGCCAGAACCAAGCTCATGAAAACCCGAGCTGTTCACGCCAACATATGGAGAATGTGATTAGCTTAATGCCCATAACTCACACTCACAGCCCGTCCATGTCAAAACAGTTATTTGTAGATGAAAGGATGATTTTTCGGCCCGTTTGGAAACCCGAAGAAAACATCATTTTTATTGAAGTTGCATCGATATGGGCCCTTAAGTATACCTAGACCATGGGTACCCATTGGACTCGGCCAACCGGTCCAGTTGTCAAATTTTCTGAACCCGTCATGAAATCTAGTCAGGGTTCCAGCCTTGCCTTTCAGATCCAATAACTTCACGTCTAGCCAGGTTTGGTCAGGTCCATTAACTTAACCAGTTAAATTGGTCGGGTCCAGTTAGGTTTAACAATGACAGTATATACATGTTAATATAAATTAAGTTTCCTAAGCCATGTGCTTGTAGAGAGCCCATTTACACACTAAGCACGTGTCAAAGTGGCACGTGTATAAAATCTAATCAACGGTGCACGTGTTCTTATTTGACCTGAACCGAATTCCAAACTGAAATTTAAGACCTGATGGATACCTATACCGGATGGGATCTGGGTTCATTCTTCAAGAGTAAGACCCAGATCCGACAAAACCCAAACCCCGTTAGATACTGTATACCCACCATAGTTTTAAGACTATCCGACAAGGCTTTTCCGAGTTGACTCCGACTCGATGCCACTCGATTTGGTTCGTTATATGAGTCACCTCCTCGTGTCACCCAACTGGGGTGAGTTGGACCTATACACCCTCTGACTCAGGTGAGTCGTGACTGGACTTGAGACTCAACAAGTCTTAAGATTCACTCGAGTCAATTAGAATCACCAAATCTAAAAACCATGGGCCCCACCTGAGCCGGAGATGGTCATAAGCCTATTAGGAAGTCAAATATTTAATTAGTGTTTAATGATACGAGTGGCTAAGATCTAACGGACCATCGCATGGATAGGATACTGCGTAGTGATTGGGTCATTTGCCTATTCCTCTTGCAATTCTCTGATTGGATGGTTAGGATGGTATCATAATTTTTTTGTGGGATTTTTCCTATAATTCGTTTTTATTTTGGTCATAGATAAAAAAATAAAATAAAACTATTAATTTTAAACTATTTCTCCAAAACCGCCACCTATTTCAACATGTAGACCTATTGCTTGGACATCTTTTAACTAACAAAAAGTTACTGTTAAGTAGGAAATGACAATTTACCCTCATTAGAAGTGAATAACTATGGTCTTATCTTATTCCATGTCCAAAACCCATTTGAATGTGTTTGCACAAGGTTTTGAACATGTTTGTTGTGTAATGTATGTCACACTCTAAAATTTGAGTACAGAGTGAGTACCCTCATACTTGAGTTCCGAGTTCCAACTCGTACACTATGTGTACTTAACTCATTCAATTTTACAATTATTTAGTGGTAAAAGTAATATTCATTTTATATTCTAGCTAGTTTCAATCATAATAATTCACACAAAATAATATGCACCAACATCTGCTCATTTTCAATATCCATCAACATTCAATCTGTATAAATTAGGCACCATATATTAGTCAATACAACCTATTATGAATGCTTACTATAGGCCTATAACAATTCAATTAAAGAAAATCAATCAAATACTTAAAATTTTATAACTAATACTATCATTATTGTATATAAATTAGATCATCCTAACAAGTAAATTTTCAATTAAATAATCAGGAAGGTCTAATATGAACAATCCCTCTTCTAATAGGTATGACCACATCTCACTTGGGTCGTTCACTGGTTCAGCCACAACTTCTTGTTCCTATGTCAAGTATCAGCTAATTGCTCATATGTATTGTTTTTCCATAAATAAAAATGTTGGCTGGCCAGGCTTAGTGAGAAAATCTAGCATGGTTCATGCTTATTGAAATTAAAATATAATAAAAATAGATTTTACCCAATGATATTAATGCAAATGATATATGAATGCATCAGATGGGATGATCGACCATATGCTTGGGTCAGATAATCGTCAACCTGCATCCACCTGTTGGGTAGGCTTCCACATTTCGGTAGGCATGGACATGGCCCACATCTAGTAACAATTCTATCAAGATTGGCATTCTTCCAGGGAGGTCCCCCAAGATCGACAATGCAATGTGTTTATATGATGAATGATGTATGTATGCATCATTTTTATAATTGCCCATAGATACTTGTCTTAATTGAAATATTCACATGTGAATTCAACGTACAATTACCATAATTCATAATTTGGCACAGGTTAGCATTATCATAACATACATTCACATTAGTTAAATCAATAATATTGTAATAAAACACTTCAAACAATACATCGATCAATCAAACCATCATAAACAATTTATTTTAATTCCAATTAACATGAGACATGATGAGATTACTCACCCGTGTCTGGTAGCGATGAATTCACACAATAGTTAGATTGATTTAAGTTTAAAATCCATATTCATCATATAAACAAAGTTACTGTTTGATCCGACTTTGGTAGTCAATTCAAAAAATTTGGGGGTTCTACTTACTTGACGATCTATGGTTCAATTTAGGCATTTTGAGCAAATCTATACCAGTCAATGGTTCTCTCTAGATTGATTACAAGGGAGAGACCCATTGGTTGGTTGATCTGACCCATAAATATGTTATTTGATCCATATTACAAGATTAACGAATTGTGAAGAATTTGATCAGTGTGGCCAACCAGTCGATTAGTCTAATTAGATTTTTGGGGATATAATGTAATTGATCCCAACAATCGATTAACAGACATCTGATCAAATCAATTTCCACAAAATCGGAACTTAACATGATAACAAGTTATAATATACCTATCATATGATTCGGATCAATGTGGCCCATTTATAAATCCAATCATCCAAATAAGTAGGGTCGAGGCTTAATTTGGCCCTAGATATTGAATGAACGGTGTGGCTCTCATCACACACAATCAGACATCTCTTATTTCAATCCGCTATGCTAAGGAATATCATTACTTACATGAAAATTGAGCTTTCCTTATTTAACACTTATAGATCTGACAGCACAATTGTCTTATAGCTGATATGGCTCATTCATTGCATTGTCCAGTTAATTAAATTCTAATTTTTCTAAAATTGAAAAATAACTAATCTACTTTCACATATGTATCTATCAACATAATAGATAACAATTCTCTATGTCAAAACTATAGACTAATTGTGCAGAAATTGATCATTTCCATCCAAGCATGTACAGTGGTTGAAGGACTAATCCAAATCGTCCATTACACCCGTATGATCACATATTACATCAAGTAAAAGAAACATGAAGGAATGAACACACTAACTTGTATAAGATTCTACATTCTCTCTCTCTCTCTCTCTCTCTCTCTCTCTCTCTCTCTCTCTTTCTCATTCTCTCTCTTTCCCCATTCGCAATTTTTTTCCTAAATTGGCACATCTTTTGGTTGTGTTTGGGTTGCAATAGAACTCCTCTTTTGATCCCTTCCTTAAGAGGGAGGAAACGTTGGGAGGTTGAGATATACGGGGAGGAGTTAGAGAGAAAGAATGGAGAGAGATTAAGGATAGATAAATAAGAAGTTAGGATTATATATGAGACTAAAGATAGGGGATACAAAATCCCTTTATCTCTTTCTCTTAATTTCATATTTAAAATATTTAAAATTATTTTTATTATTATATATAAAAAAATAAGGGCGTTACATTCTACTCATTAAAAGAAAAATCTTGTCAATTAGATTGGAAAATTATACATTTTTTTTACTCATCTTAACAACCAAATAAAGATGCTAAGTTTGGGTTTTTATTTTCAGAGACCTACGAATTATGTATGGGTGTGAGATCATAATCTACAGGTCACACTAAGTTTAGAACAAGTCTATCTTTGATACCGTTCTATCACGTCTCAAAATTCAAGTACAGAGTGTGCGCCCTCATACCTGAGTTTCGAGTGGCAGGTCATACACTATGTGTACTTAACTCAATCTATTATACGATTATTCAAAGGCTAAAGTAATATTCATTTTATATTCCAACTAGGTTCATTCACACGAAAATGATTTATGCACCAATATCCAACCATTCTCGGCATCCATAAACATTCAATCGGCATAAATTAGGCACTATTCATCAGACAATACAACTTACCAATAAATGCTTACAACAGACCTAAAACAATTCAATTAAATAAAACTAATCAAATACTTAAAATCCTACAACTAATACCATCACTAATTGTATATAAATTAGACCATTATAACAAGTAAAATTCCAATTAAATAATCAGAAATGATCTAATGTGGGCAGTCCCTCTTCTAATAGATACGACCACATCTCAAGTGGGTCGTTCACTTGTTTAACCATGACTTCTTGTTCTTATACCAACTATTAGCTAATTGCCCTTCTGTATGGTTTTTCTATTAATAAAAATATAGGCTGGTCAAGTTTCGTGAGAAAACGCAGCATGGTTCATGCTTATTAAAATTAGATAAAATATAAATAGAGTATGAGCAATGATATGGATACAAATGATATATGAATGCATCAAATGAGATGATCGACCATCTGCTTGGGTTGGATAATCATCAACCGACATCCACCTGTTGGGTGGGCTTCCACCTTTCATTAGGCATGGGCATGACCCGCATTTGGTAACGATTCTATAATAATCGACATTCTTCCAGGGAAGTCCACATCACCCAAATTTTAATTATTTTAGGCAACCATTCCTAACTACTTCCAATGCCATAATTAATTGTAGAAATGTGGTTCTTAAGCTGTCTTTTGAGAATATGACTGTAGAGGTGAATGTATTTAATATGGCTAAACAACAAGGGGATATTGAGGATATCCAAGAGGCTGACATGATTGACACAATTGTAGAAGATGACCTCTTTGCCAACATTTGCTCTAACTCTTTAGATGTCTGCTTAGTTCATTTTTGGTGATCGGAAATTTTGTGACCCTGATTTCCGAGTCTGGGGCGTGACAATAGGGTCTGTCACAACTTAGGGCCCAATTTCCAAACACTTAGGAATCATTCTTGACAAAAACGTGGGACATTCTAGCTCACTTATATAAGAATTAAACATCCTCCAAAGTGGAACTCTTAACTAGAGTGTGGGGCCCACTACAAGGTGTCAAGAGGGCATACAAGCAATACAATCAAGTACTTAGAAAATTTCAGCGAATAGAAAGTACAAAAGAAATGAAAATAGATCCAATGGTAAGTGGGGCCCACATGCTAGCAAACCATAGATAAGAGACACAAAAATATACATGGGTTTCCAAATTAGATGAACTAATAAAATGCATAAATCACAAACAATCCCACACCCAGGTGGGTCAATAAGAGAATGAATGTTATGTACAACATATATCCAACATACACATTTTGTAGCACATGAAATATATTGATCAAATCTCTATGATCAGATTCTCTGTTGAAAAATCCGAGCCAATGAATGGTTTGGGAATACATCATTCAGGCCTTTTATAAGTTTCCAACCATACAGAGCCTTGGATCCATCTGGACCATACAAAATAATTTAAGATTTATCCTTATGGAAGTATCTGTTGGTTCAAAATTTTTAAAATTTTATTATCAAAGAATCTGATCATATGGACCACACATATGATTATTTATTATCTCAAGTAAGTCAAGAACCAATATCAAATGCATCTGACCGTTGGAATCACGGATATCGACTACACAAGAATGGTCATAACAAGCCCCAAATACATCTTTCGTATAAGGCCAAGATCTCAGCCATTCAAACTCCGATTGAGGCTTATTATATACCGTTGGAAATATGGTTCGATTTTCTACGAATCCAATGGAACGTATATTTTAATACATTCATTAAAGAGTTAAAAATGGGTCTATTTTAGGCAAATCAGAATCCTGCATGTGCTGCTGGACAGTAGCCAAGTAAACTTGATGTTACGGATGATTGGACTGTTGGATGACTACGAAATCTGTTCCAGAGTTAGTTTATATTGTGGTTCATATTATTCCCAAGTTTTAACTCTGATCTTATCATGGTCAATTTTATATGAGTTTTAGAACTTGCTGTCCAGATACTAAAAAATAAAAATAAAAACAGGATTACATAAGAAGGTGTGGATGTGATGTTCATCATAGTGGACCATACTGGCATAGGCCACTTTGCTGACCACTATAGCCATAAATACATGCCCACAAAACTTCATACCAGTGGAGCCCACAATATCAAGAAAAATAAAAGAGGAAGAAAGAGGAGGATGAGGAGGATGGGAGGAGGGGTGTAGACTCACCTCAATGGATGGATGGTTGGATGATGATGTGTGGTCCACTCCCTCTAGGTTTGATGATGGGCCACACCTTGGCCCCACTCTCTCTCACTCTCTCTTAAAATCTCAGAATTTTTCTAAGTATAGGAAAAGAACAAGTGCAAGAGAGCTCCTAGTCTTATATAGGTATTGAGGGTTAAGGTGGGCAAGTTTATGGGATCTTATTGGTGCTAAAGTGTGGGAGGTGGAAGGTGAGGTGTATGGTTAGGGTGATGAATGGATGAGTGAATGATGGTGATAGCATGCATATGCATGGCTAATGGGATGGATAGGGTTATGTGTAGGTGATGCATGGTGGATGATGAAGTGGAGTGTTGAAATTGGTTGTTTGAAGTGATGATGTTGCATAAATCCAGATATGCATTGGATCATTATAGGAGGAGGTGGACATGAGCCATGATTAGTTTCTAAGACGTGGGGAGAAGATAATGATGAGTTTTGGGATAGAATCCAATTTTGTATTATTGTGCTAGCTTCTTATTTTGTAATGTAGCAATTGCGTATTTGTTGGTAATTTCAATGTTCTAAAAGTGGGATTTAGGCCCACATGGGCTCAAGTCCAATGGGCCTAGCATAATAAAGGTTGCTTGTGTTACTGGATACATAATTTGAGCCTTACATTCGATGGGTCATATCTCACTAACGGAGCGTCGAATTGATGAGCGATTTTCACCGTTGCGATCGCAACGACGACACGGTCTACATGATAGAGGTCTCAAGATCATTCGGAACAAATCACTTGAGTGAGTTTTCTAGGTGCACTAGGGTGCAGTGTATGGTCTATCAACGTTGCGAATTGAGACACGTGTGCACACGAGCGATGTTGCAAAAGACCAGGATCCCACACAAAGGGTAAATTAAAATTTCAATTGTCATTCAATATTAATAAAAGATTCATATATGTAATACTTCTCTGAAAATAAAGGAAATCACAATCTAAATCTTAACTATTCATTATTGTATGTTATAAAATATTATAAGGAATTTAAACATCCCTAATCATGTCACAACCAGATAATCGTCAGTAAATCAGTCATAACTCGGTCAATATATGTCGTGATCACAAGATCTTGGACTCTTTGAAAGCTAACAACTAATAACTTTAACAATTTGAAGCAAGCGATGAAATTACTGAACATTAAACTCATTAAACTCCCATACCTCTAACAACTAATTTGATTAATAAACTTGTTGAAATAAGATTCAAAAACTAAACCCTATGATCTTATGAACCCACAATTTAACTATATCTGTTCAGAGTTTCTAGTAGATAGTGGTTCCTAGTCAGGGGATTTGCGAGACCTAATCCTAGTAGGGGTGACAATTGTCAGGCCTGGATAGGTTCCATGTCTGATTTGTGAACCAAATGGTTGAGCCTATTCAAAATTTATCATTTATCCCAGGCTAAGATTGATGATTGCACAACCCTAATTAGCTTTTGTCTCTAAAAACCCCTAATTAGGAGCTAGAGGGTTAGGGATTGGCAACCCAAATTGCATTTACTATCATACAATCCTAATAACGGTTTTCACGTTCAATGTGAGAAAGAGAGTGAGGGAGATTTCAGCGCAAAAATGTTGTGTTCTTGTAATAAAAATAATCTTAAAAATAAAAGTTTATTTTTAATAAGTAAATAAATATTGATTATGAAAACTTTTCATAAAAAAGTATATAACCAGTTGGTAAGAAAATGGGTATTTGCCTCTGCAACCAGGGTTCACCATCCATGCTCGCGCATGCGGTGTGTGCTGTAGGGGTTTTTGGAGCCAAAAGAGCCTTAGTCTTTTTGGCACTGGTTCAAACCTTTTTGAGCCATGGTGCAACTTCAATTGAACTACAGTCTAACGTGAAGTATTTTAACCTAAGTGTTGATTGGGAGTGACTGTGACATGGTTGTACATGTGGCACTTATGTCACGTGTCGCTAATGTGGCAATAGTTAGGATGATTAGGACATGTGGTTACAGTTTTATACTGTTGAATAATTGTTTTTGTTTAAAAGGGTACATAAATGTCAAAAGACAAAGGGTCATGTCCTTTCATGGAAGAAAATTGTTTTCTGTGAATGTGTATGGATGAGGCACATGAGAATCTCTTCAGGAAGAATTCCATGACCATTCAATTGCTATAAATCCCAGATGCTATAATCCAGAAGAACAACGCTTCATTTATCAAATAAAACCATCTACAGTGTAGTACTCTCGAATATAACATCTTCCTATATTTTTTCTGAACGTTTTAAAGGCATATCGGTATCAAAACTAGAGATCAGTTCAACACTTTTTCGTGTTGAAATTTGGATTGAGAGTTCATTGTATCCTGAAGACAATTTGCATATTTTCTTCTTTTTTACACTTGCTGGAACTACCAGAAAAATGGTAGCAAATCTGTCTTAAGAAATTGATTATTCAAGTTGAGCCATGAACCCAATAAATCTGATTGTCTCATTATCTTTTTCATCTATCCTCCATTGTGTACTATTTTATTCTATTTTTAACACAAAAGAAATAGATTAGAGAAATTACATGTTAGAAGGGAGAATAAATTATATAAAAAAAATTGCCTTATTTTCTTTTTCTTTTCTGACTTGAGAGAAAGATAGATGAAATCTCAGACACTAAGGAGCCTACAAAGGACTTTGAGGGATGAAGGGACCGTACCCAACCACTCATAATAGTTGATGGAGAAGAGGAGAGAGAGAGTCGGACTTTTGGACCTCGTGGCAGGTCCAGACATACCAGCTGAATAGGGTTCAGGAGAGGTGGTCAAGGATGGGATGGTGAGGAGGCGATGGTTTCCGTTGAGGCCTCAGACAACGAGGTAGTAGAGCGTGAGAGAAAACAAGAGATAGACAGAGAACGAACGAGAGGAGAGAAAGAAGCTTCAGAGGCAGAGGCCGCGGCACATGCGTTGAGACAAAAGGGCTCCTTGCATGAACATGTCAGTCTCTTATTCTTGTCAGGTTTGGGTATCACATGGTTTTCGTGATAGTGTGGCATCATTTTCCCCATATGGTTTTAGGGCTTGGGCCAAAAAATGATCCAGATCTGAAGCTAAAGTGGGCCACTCGGTAGGTAAATGTACATATTGAACCCTGGCTCTTCAAAATATCATGTAGCCATAAAAATTTTAGAGCAAGGGCAAAAACTGGCGGTCACGTTCGGCCTATTGGGAATGACATTATGAATAATTGGGAATGCCATTTTAATGGTTTAATTGGCCTAAAAACATCAAGGCTAGATCATTGATAGTTTCAATGGTGATAAGCCACATAATCACTTTTTCATGCTGTTGGAACTACCTTTGTATTGGATTAGCCTGGACTTTGGGCCTATTCTCTAAAATTAATGACAAAAATGATAGACGGTTCGAATTTGCGATAAGCATCACAAAAGTGGGCCACCAAGATTAAGGGTTGCGTGAAGATGTCATGACTTATGTCATGGTTAGAGCTGGGCATCGGACCGAGTCGGATCGGATTTGGTCCAACTCGACTCTGCTCGAGATTTGCATGGCCTTACCCGAACCTGATCGGATCCGGGATTGAGTCCAGGTCATCTAACCCGAACAAATCCGAACACCTGCTGGCCGGAATCGATCCGTTTCCGACTTAGTCAGGAAAACCGAGTCGGATCAGATTTCGTCTGACTCGGTTAGTTCGTTTCTTTCAATGGTGTTAAAATCATTATTCTCAGTTTCCTATGGTACGATCTACTTGATTATTAAATATACTTCAAATTTAATATCAACCCCTAAAATGATCTGAAAAAACTGATGGACGGTGTGGATAAAGTAAAAAGTTCAAGATGGCCCAACATAGTTTACTTAGAGATAAAAAGTACAGCGGTATAGCTTCTTGAAGAAGCTTTGTACCCGCTGGATAGCTTCTCCGAGAAGCTTTATAAACAAAATCGGATTGCGTACTCAGTACGCTCTTATCGTACTGAGTAAACTTTGTTGGGCCTACCGTGAATTCATTTGGTGTATCCACGCCGTCCATCCGTTTTTTCAGATCATTTTAGGGGTTGAGCCCAAAATCGAATCATATTCAAAGCTCAAATGGCCCATGCCACAGGAAACAGTGGAAGTATTGATTTCCACCGTTGAAACCTTCCAAGGACTCCGGTGATGTTTATTTGTCATCCAACCTGTTAGTAAGATAAAAAAGACATGGATTAAGTGAAAAAAAAAAAAAAACATCGGCTTGATCTAAAACTTTTGTGGCCATCAAGAACTTTTCAACCTTAGACGTTAAATTCACACAGTTTCCAGTGGTGTGGTCCACTTGATCTTTGAATATGCTTCGTTTTTGGGCTAACCACCTAAAATTAACTATATAAAATGGATGGAAAGAAAGGATAAAATGAAGAAATAACGGTGGGCCCCACAGGGTGGGCCCCACAGGGTACTGAGTTACTAAGCACGCAATCCGCTACCATGTATAAAAGTACAGCCTGGCTGTAGCTAGCCTGTAGCTAGCACGAAATCGGATTGGGTACTGAGTTACTCAGCATGCTCTTATCGTACTGAGTAAACTTAGTTGGCCCACCATGAATGTATTTGTCTTATCCACTCCGTCCATCCATTTTTTCAGACAAATTTAGTGGTTGATCCTGAAATTGAGGTATATCTAAAGATCAATATTGGACCATACCACAGGAACCGTGGGAAAATGGGAATAATGATTTCCACCGTTGAAACCTTTCTATTGCCCAAAGTGATGTTATTTGTCATCCAACCTGTTCATAATATTACAAATACAAGGATGAAGTGAAAAAATAAATATCAGATTGATCTAAAACTTCTGTGGTCCCCACGAAATTTTCAATGGTAGATGTTTAATTCACACTGTTTCCAGTGGTGTGGTCCATTTGAGCTTAGGATATGCTTCATTTTTTGGCTAAATACCTAAACTTATCTGCTAAAGTGTATAGACGGGTTGGATAAAATGCATGAATTCTTGTGGGACCCACAGAGTTCACGCAGTACTCTAAGCCTACCGACTTACTCAGTATGCAATCCGCCTCCAGCTAGCACCAGCTGTATTATAGCTGCTCTACATGTCGTGCGAAGACAGCACAGACGCTCCTCGAGCTCTGAGTTGTGAGAACGGTACAAAGGAGATCAAAGTTACATGGGCCCCACAGTGATGTATTTATTATATCTACACCGTTCATCTATTTTTAAAGATCATTTTAGAGCATTATCCAAAAAAAATAAATCATATCCAACGATCATCTGGACCACACCATAAATAGTGGCGGAGATAATGATCTTCACCGTTAAAAAATTTGTAGGCCCACCATAACGTTTATTTTACATCCAATCTGTTCATAAGGTCACAAGTACCTGATTGAAAAGGAAAAATAAATCTCATAAAGTCAAACAGGAAAAACAAATTTGATATTGAGCCAAAACTTCTGTGACCCTGAAAAGGGTTTCAATGGTAGAAGTTCAATCTCCCACTCGTTTTGCAGTGTGGTCCAGTTGATGGTTAGATCTGTCTTATTTTTTTGTCTCAAGCGTTAAAATGAGCTCACCAAATGGATGAACGGTTTGGATATAAAACATACCTCGTAATCAGATCCACAAAAACCGCTTCGTACACCATTCTTTGATCGAGCTGCCGAGCTTCGATTCTCTTTCTCTTTCCCTCTTCCTCTCTTCAGTATCTCTCCAGCAAAGAAATCCAAGCTGCAAGCAAAACCTTCTTCTTCCCTTCTTCTTCAACCGAAACAGAGACAGAGAGATAGATATAGAAAGAGAATCACATATATAGAGATAGAGAGAGTTGACGTATACATGGGCGGGATTTTTTGGCGCGGAACCTAAAACCTATGCAGTAAAAGTAATAAAACACACACACACACACACACACACACACACACACACACACACACACACACACAACACACACGATCCAGATCTGGTCGGTCCGAATCGGATCCAATCGGATCGGCTTTCGAATCGAGTCGGTTCGGAACAGGGCTTATCCGAATCCTACCCGAAAATAATTCGGATTTGGATTACGCTACCCAATCCTGATCAATCCTGACCATCGGTTCTGTTCGAATCAAGTCGGATCGGGTCTGATCGGGCCGGATCCACCGGTTCGGGTATGAAATGCCCAGCTCTAGTCATGGTAGATGGTGTTTCTTATAGTGGGACCCATTGTCTTCTTTCAGAAAAATCCGAACCGTCTACCATTTCTTCATATGATTTTTAAGCTTGGTCCCAAAAATTATCCAGATTCGAAGTTCAAGTGGGCCACATGGCAGGTAATAGCGTATATGCCTTTTAAATCGTCCTCTGGCCATAAAAATAAATAAATAAATAAATAAAAATTAGATAAGGGGCAAAAACTAGTGGTTACCTTGAATGACATTTTGAATGGTTGGAATTGTCATTTCAACTGTTTGGATGGTCTAGAAATATTACAATTGGACCATTGATAGTTTCAAAAGTGGTAAGCCACAAACCACACTTTCTTGTCATGGGACCCACTTTTCACTGAATCCACATGGATTTGGGTCCACTCCTAAAATAAAATGATGGATGGTTTGAATTCACAATAGGACCCACCAAAATTAACGGTTGCATGAAAATGTCTCTAACTTGTGCAAGAATTCGGTGTGAGATGATCTTCATGATAGTGGACGTATTCTTTGTGAAAAAATCGAGCCATCTGACTATTGAACTCAGTGTTATTGGATGTCTTAAATCAATTCAGCAATAGGGGACATCGACAGACCAGTCGATGCCATCAAGCACTGTTTGATGCCATCGAACAACTGCTCGATCCCATCGAAGAAATTTGGAATTTCTCCAGTTGGTTGTTGGACCATCGAAGAAATTTGGAATTTCTCCGGTTGGTTGTTGGACTATTTGGGTACCTATTCGATGCCATCGAAACTTAAGTTTGATGCCATCGAAACTTAAGGAACTTAAGTTCGATGCCATCGAAACTTAAGTTCGATGCCATCGAGATCAATCGAAGTGTAATCGAGAAAATCTAAATTTTCATGTTTTATATCTGGACTGTTTTGGTGCTTGTTCAATGCCATCGAAGTGGATTCTTTGTCATCGACCGTTCATCAATGCAGTCGAGACCCATTGAAGGTCCCATCGAACATATCGCGCAGATTTTACATTGATCTGTGTATCTACAGAATTTGTTTGGATTCTTCTCATGGCTATAAATATGGGTGTAAATCAGAATTAGGGAGATATAGAGCTTTTCCAATTCGTTTATAGGGTTTCAAGGGTGTAGCTCGAGGTGATTCGAGGCTTGTTCGAATTGGGTATTCTCTAAATTCTTATAATTTCTACTTTCATAATGATTGTCTGTCGCTTTGTGCCATTATTTTTTTCCCACGAGGGTTTTTCACGTTAAAATTGATGTGTTTGCATTGTGATTGATTGGTGCGATTGGATTACTTCACTTGATTCATCTCTGTGTGCTTCTGCGGTCTCCAACACTCGGGCTCTCAAGCCGTCATGGGCCATGAAATTTTAGACATGGGGCAAAAACCTATAGTCACATTTTACTCGGTGGGAATGACATTTTGAATGGATGGAAATGCAATCTTAATAGTTTAATGGCCCAAAAACATTGAAAATTGACTATTGATAGTTTCAACCATGCTAAGCCATGACTCACTTTTTCCTGTCGTGACGTGGTTCCCCTGAATTTTGGGCCCAGGCAAACTGAAATGCGATGACGAATTTACTACAAGTATCACGAAAAGTGGGCCCCACCTTGTTATGTGAGTTTCTTAAAGTATATAAAAGAACAGTCGGGATCCTCTGTTATCGGGTCAACAGGATTTTCCTGTTACCCTAGTGATTTGGCGTCCGAAGCTTTTTATTTATTTTTTTTTATTTTTTCAGTGAGTGTTGACGTGGACCAATGAATTTTAGGGTATTAGGAATTCTCTGTTGACCGGGTAACAGAGGATCCGGACTCAAGAAAGAAAAGCTTCTGTTTAAACAAATGAGATGGTAATTTCATCAATACAAAAATACTTGATCAAAGTGTATAGGAAATTGACGGTGAGCGGTTTTGAGGCCAATGGTGTAAACAACAGGCGGTTTTAAATAAATAAATTAAAAACAATAGTTTTTCGGTCATAGATCAAAATAGAAAATAGAGATGACTTACGGGAGAAATCCCTTCATGGTAGGGCTTATCCATATTGGGACCCGCAATCCCATTCACCAGATATCTTTGCCACGTGGCTCATGGTCATCCACTCAATTAGGCCGTAGAGATAGGTCTGCCATGTGGCTCACGATCATCTACTCAATTAGACGGCCGTCCTTGATCCGCAGTGAATAGGCAAACAAAACATGAAATTTAAAGAGCAATAGAAGCTCGGAACAATCTAAACCATTGATTTCATGTGCCCATCATGGATTATACCTCAAAGGACTCCTGTGCATAGGGCAAGCTTAAATTTTCAATTTAGAGCCTACAGATGGACGGTTGGAAATGATCTGGAATCTTCTAATCCGGGATATTTTTTTGGGTATTTTCCATCCATGGCGAGGCTAGTAGACCAATGACTTGGATAGCTGAATCATGGGCCCCACTTGTCAGAGCATCTATGATATGCACAGATGCTGCCATGTATGATATATTTCATGAATGCCCAAGCCCATCTCTTCATTTACTGGTGCTGATGTTAGGCCCATGTCATACAATGGGCCGGATGAGAAAGACCCAGGTCCATGTTAGGTGAAGACTAGTGGGCCTTAAGGTTGGCCCAGACCATGAAGCATAACCAAGCATGTGGGGGTGTAAATGGCTGGGTGGGCCAGTCCAAGGTTCATCAAGCCCAATCCACAAGCTATACAACCTCTGCTCAGGTATGGCCCAGTAGATAAGCATCTATATCTGATTCTAACAGTGTTAAATAACCCGCGATAGACTGGGCCGTCATGTTCAGCCGGAAGAAAGGCCGGACCTATTATTTACCGACGTCGAATCTCAAGCCCATGACCAGACCATGGGCCTCCAGCTTCAACCCAAATCAAGAACCAAAGAAGGCTAGGCACAGATTGTGCACAGGCCATCATGGCCCACTTGCCCTTGGCTCCATCTCTATACATCATTGAATTCAGATGAGAAATGTTGATCACTGAAACTTCTGGGCCATGATTCTATCCATAGTGACACCCGTGATTTGAACGGTTTGGATTGGTTTGCATTCATGCCATGTGTGATTTGGATGACATGGTAACAATTCCATCACCGACTACGCCTTCCTTTGCATAGCAATACGCAATTTGAAATCATGGTACTAAGGTTTGCCAAAAAAACGAAGAAAAAAAGTGAGTATTTTTGCCTATCTTTGAAATGTATAGAGTTTTTAAATGTTTTGCTAATTATACGTTTTCTCGTTTTTTCAAATACAGAATTTTGAGAACTAATGTTGGGGCTGCATAGGCTGATAAATGGCTGGGCTTGGGTATGTTTGGGTGAATAATATGAATTGACTAAGTCCAGCCCATTAGCACCCTAGTTGTGGGCCCTACATACGGCTTCCTCATCAAGCTTAATTAGTTTCTAGAACCCATGGCAGTCGAACACCCTTTCGTCGGTTGAGTGTGGCTAGACCTGGCTTCTATATATCCTGGGCAAGGTCCTCTTGATAGGGGTGGAAATGGGCGGGATTTGGGCCAGTACGACATCATACGGTGCAAGTCCTGAGATCATCCTGGGCCTAGATAGCAAGCCCAAAAATTTGATTGATCAAATCCCTATTTCCAGAGGTGAATATTCCTAATCCATTTGTCTGTTGATAAGGTGGGCCCATATGCATAAAGACAGAGACATTTAGAAAAAAAAAGAAAAAAAAAAACCAAGGATCCATAACAAGATGTGCATGTGTTGCTCATCGGGGTGGCAATGGGATGGGTATGTCCTTAAGCCAGGCTAGGCCTGGCTCCAAACCAACACTTTAAGACCCAAGGACCAAGCCCATCCAAAGCCTAACATGGGCCTAGCATAGAAGACCCAAGCCTAACCTGAAAATTTTTGGTTGTGCCCCAGGTTTGATCAGATCTGACCTAACTCGAACCGAAATTGATAAAATCCATATTTCCCCTTGAATTTTCCTAATATATCCGTTTATCAAGTGGATCACATATCCACAAAGAAATAAACATTTTAAAGTAATGAAATCAACTGCTGGCGTTTAAGTACATGGTTGCCTAACTAAGAATTAAAATGACGTATTTGTAAGATATAACAAGTATAAATTCAAGTTGGGCTGGGTGAGGTTGGATTGACTTAAAATGAGTTAAGCCAAAGCCCAACTCAAAAATTGATCAGGCCATGCATATAAGACTCAAACCTGACAATCAAACTAATTGGTCCAAGCATGGTCTAGAACCGGGCTAGGCTCGTCAGGTTAGATAGCTACCCAACTCATTACCACCCTTGCTTAGCCACAAATAAGGGTGTAATATATTTGGTCGGGTTGTTAGGATTTGTGTAGTGGTATATAGAAGTTTTCAAAAAACGTTAGATTTTAGCCCTATGAATCTTTGTTTAGATAAAACATAAATTATAGTTACGATTATTTTGATTAAGTTGTTGAGAAACTTATAAAACATCGATGCCAATCTTTTAACTTGAAGGTCTCTTCTGGAGCAATCTCAGATGAAAAGGAAGATAAGAGCCAACATGTCAGCCTTGAAGCAGGCCTCTCTCTCCACTTCACTATTTTTTTCTGGCTGCCGTGGTGATGCCCTAAAGAGGCAAGGATATTCTGATGTAGAGCGGGTCGCGGACACTTTCATGGCCAAGATGGACCAGGAAGGCCCGATCGGAGGTGAAAGTGATTAGGATGGTCAAAACACTAATGCATGTGTATCTTGCAAACTAGAATGAGTTATTCGACGTATAATATATGATTTTGGGGTAGGAGAAGCTACTTTAGCCAACCAACCCACTATGCCGGGTTGCCCATGGCGAATTCGTGAGATTCCATCAGATCGACGGTCAAAAGTCCATTTTAATTTCATTTTTACTATTTATAGTAAGTTTTAGTTCGATCATAACTGTTGATCCTTTACGCTCTAGGAGTCCTGCCCAACATAAAAAGGGCTTAGAAAATTTAGGAGAGTAATGTGGTTAGGCCAAATTGAAAACTTACTACTTTTGGCCGAAAACCATGAATTCCAGTAGAAATCATGACCATCTATAAATAGTAAGTTTACTATTTATAGTAAGTCACAATTTCAGGGACTTTGAGTTGGAGTTTGATTATGAAACTTCTTCCTAGGTTTGATATCACTATTTAAAGGATTTTAAATTCGATTTTATCATCAATCAATTAATTTTTGAATTTCTTAGAATTTATTTTTATTTTCCCTCGTAGATTCGAGGAATCTCTATGAGGAGTCTAGAGAAACTCTGTGGATTCAGAGTAATTATCCCTTACGGAAGATGGTGCTCAACTTCATTCACATCCTTTCCTATGTCATATTCAGGCTTTCTTTCTAATATTTCTCATATAAGATTTAATCAGAGAGAGAGACGTCGTAGTTATAATACTCCATCACCTTATAGTCTTTCATGAGCCTAATTATATTTGAATTATGTGATCCTACCTTAACCATGTATTAAATTTTTGATCAAATCTTATAACTATCATAACCATCCATCATTTAACCAATCGGTGGATCAAGATATCTAAACTACTAGTGTCATCAAGTATGATCGAAACCTTTTCAATGATTAAAACAAAAGTATAACGAAATTGAAAACATATATAAAACATTTTCAATACTATTGTGACAATGGAAAAACCACTTAATGAACACCTAATTCTCAAATTTTAATCAATAAGATAATTTAGAGAAATTAATGGATCTCATATTGAATAATATGAGATTCAACCAAATCATGATGTGCACCTAGCTTACATTCATTTTTGTTGGCCATTAGATAATCTCATAAAGCAAGCTAAATAACATGTAATCAAGACCTACAATGATGTGCACCCAACTACCTATAAGACAACCTTATTAAGCAAGCCAAAAAGAACATGTCATCCAAACTTTGAACTCTCTAAATGTGCTCATGTGATTATTGTTTATACTCGGCCAATGGTGATCAGATCGAATAGTTCAAAAGGTGCCACATGGCAACCATGTCACACGTGGTAGATGGACTTCAAGACGAGTAGTTAGAGACATACACATTTTGGTGCATTAAATACTAGAGTTATATAAAAATAATTCTCTACAAAGAGTTCCATCAAAGCAAGTCTCTCCGTAGGCATTAAATGCTAGTCCCATAAAAAGTAACTTAACAAAAAGAAAGAGTTTAGACACATCAAGACTCCAACAAAGCACCCTTTGTATATTACTTTATTGGATTAGCAAGAGGCATTATGATCTCTTGTACACATGGCATGATACAAGTGGCTACACTTATGCAAAGAATTAAATAAATAAATAAACTATGGATGATCCAAATTCTCATGATGTGAAAACTTACGCACAACCATTACCCTTTTATAAGGAGCACCTGACGAAAAGCTCAGGGCACCAACTAAGCCATCACACACAATCTCTTGCAGCGCAATAATGTCATATCTTAACTTTAGATCCCTCCACTTCTGTTCAACCTCACTTTAGAACGTCCGTAGTTTAGCATAGTTTAGATCACTATTGTCCAATGTCAATGTTGTAGTACGCCTACGAATAGTGTATCCACAACCTACCATCTTCGGATCCCGATCAATTGAGTTTGTACTTGGAAGTCACACTGGTCACATCCTACTAACCATCTGCCTCTATTATTTTCTATACAGGCAATCACATGTATTTATCTTTATTTATCTCCTTATCTTATATTATCTCTTATTGTACTTATCTTCATCATAAATCAATAAAATCGATGATTAGTTATTATTTTTAGTTATTTTAATCCATTGCTGTATTACTAAGAAACCTAAGGCCCGCAATCTATTGAGTGTGAAATATTGTATATTTACCCTTAATTGTGCATTGGTTTTATACGAATAGATATGTTAAGTTGATTTAATTACGTACATTTTGTTACGCGAGGTGATCTGAAGAGCTAAGATAAAAATGACAATTAAAGTAATGATTTAAATATCAAAGAATGATCAAGTGGAGGATTGGATATTTAAAAGATAGTATTGAAGAATTTAAGTGTTAAAGATCCAATAAAACCAAGTATTAAAGATAGAGAAAAGTCTAGAAAATTATTTCAGTAAAATAACAGAATTAACAGACTATTTGGTCCCATCGAAGGTATGTTTGTTCAGACAAAAAGTGCAAAAAACAATCCAACAACAAATAATGATTTTCATAGTAAATTTGGCTCAACTATTAGGTGCGATCAAAGTGATGTTTGGAACCACCAAAGGTAGTGTCACGCCCCAAACCCGGAAATCGGATTCACAGGAATCCCAATCGCCGAATCAGGTGCTGACAGCCTCCGTAGTACCCCATTCTCGGCTCCAGCGCCCATATGACAGGTTCCGATCCTGGGATCCTACAAGGAGGATTTTTCAACGTACATTTATCTTGTAAGAAGCATAACCACAAGTTTACCCAAACCACAAGGCAACATCATCATCACATATCCACTAATATAAACTTTGAATACAATGCTGAAAGGGAAATACAAAGGTTAAATAAAATCAAAGCTCCAGAAGACAGCTGCATGCTCCATGCTCCACTCTGCTCCAACCTAATGCCACCTGCACGCATCTATCATGCATAAGCTTATAAAAGCTTAGAGGGTGGTGAAAGTGTGTGCACAAGATAAGTGCCAAGCACACAAATACAACGCCCTAATCATACAGTGTCGGAAATACTTGCAATCCATAAATCGTACAATATCGGAATAAGCGAAAATACTGACAAGATCATGAATTATCAGAGTAAGTGGAAAATACTGGTAAGATCATGAGTGCCATCAGCTATACCAAGACTATGCGATGCAAGACATGAATGCTAACCACCATATCAGTACAAAAATATGATAACCTGAAATGCTAAATGTTGCAGATGCAATGCAATATGCAGTGCAAATGAAATGACCAAGCTGGAGTGAAGTTGGGATGATAGTACGTAGTATCGCAGGCTACGGGGCCCATCACAAGGGACTTCTATCCAAACCAGTCTCATGCCTAAAATTGGATAGTAAAACTTAATGTGGTAAACTCCTGATCTCAGGTTAGTCGCGCACCCCAACCGAAATCCTTGTCATAACGAAGGTACACAACAATTAGTTGCGCACCACTAGCCCGAGTGGATAGTAAATGATGAATGAATGAACATGCAACTCCTACTCAATAAGTCCACATATCAGTACGGTTTCTCTTTGGGAAATCATCGGGGTCTATTACACTCTAAAACAGATTGCCATCCCATCGTGCCCAACAAGGTGAGTGGAAGAGGCCTCACTATCCGCCTGTCAATATCGGGCCGGCTCGTCGATAGCGGACCCATTCCTCGAGCTGGTCAGACTCAGCCTAGCATTACCCCCTACTCTCGGGCAAGTAAGGCCACACCCCCTTCCAACCGACCACGATGAAGTAGGAGACGCGGCCTAACGGTATGCAGCCCTCATGAGCTCACGCATCCACTCGGTCTAGACATTAGAGCAACCTCTAGAACCAAGAGGGTTTAGGGACTTTCACCTAGGGATATCTATAGCACCCCATGTAGAACAGATTTTCGGTATCCCATTTGGCCATCCATGATATGCCTGTGAAGGCTAAGGCCCTAATGTCACTAGGGCGTACAATAATCACAACACACAATGTAAGATACATGATGTGTGAGACCCGTATCCTAACCCGTACCATTCCGTATGCTTCTGCGGTCCTCCCGGTCTAATTTCGGTGACCTGCGATCTGTTATCGACGTTTGCGCGCGATCCTGAGTCGTATCCCATATATCAGAGTCGGCTTAACCCGAGACTTATATCCCCGTGACCGCGCCGTCGCCGCTGTTCCGATGCCACGTCTCACACGCTGAGGCGATACCAGGACCTGGAGATGCGGGCCCGCGTTCAGTTCGAAGAAAATGCCGCGCGTTGCTAATCCCAAGAGAATCCATCACATCAATCACATCAATCATTCAATTAAGTACACATCACACCCATCACTCATACCCATCCCTAAGTGCAACTGCCCATCCCCAAAGTCAACTCTCTCTCTCTACCCATCACTCCCCATCACTCGCCCATCACTCACCCATCACTCTCTCTCTCTTACAACCCTCTCTCTCTCATCTCTCTCCCTCCATTCTCCAAGCAACCCATGTCCAACATTTCCATGGGAGAGAGGAGAAGCTAGTGTGGCCCACCTCCCTACCACTCAATCCCACCATGTAAAGACCATCTCCACCGTTGAAATGCATCCCTTGGAGCTCTAGGATGCATTGATGGAAGAAGAAGTCCATGATCAAAGGTGGGTGATCTTAGGTTTTCTACAGATGATTTTTATGATTTGAGGGCCCACATATAGTGGGACCCACCTTGATGTATGCATTAAAGAGGGACCCATAGTGGCGAGGTCCCTCCACTACTCATGACACACACACTCTCTCTCTCTCTCTCTCTCTCTCTCTCCTCTCTCTCTCTCTCTCTCTCTCTTCTCCTTTTGTGGCCCACCTTGATGCTTGATCCACGCCGTACATGCCGTGGGACCCACATGCATGTGGATTTCATCCACACCTTCCGACCATCTTATAAGACCCACATGAGGTATGTTTTATCCAAACCGTCCATTAGTGGGCCACGTGTGGTTGGGGCCACTTCAATGTATGTGGCTGATGAGCCACGTGTACGTGACCCCACCTGGATGAATTACATCCAACTATCCTACCTTGGAACGTCCAACAACTCTGCTGCTGGACTGTACAAAAGGGAAAACAAATATCTGCTTTAATTTAAAAGCGGGGGGTCACACTCACATGGACCCTACCTTAATGTATGTATCCAATCCACACCTTCCACCCTTTTTTCCAACTCATTTTAGGCGTTGAGTCGAAAAATGAAGCCAATCCGAATCTCTGGCGGGCCATAATGTAGAAAATAGTGGTTTTGGGTGATTTAAACTATTAGGGCCCGCTGTGATGTTTCTACACACCAAAATATATCCGATATTGGGCTTGTTAGGCCTGTCATGAGCCCGGGGACCCAACTGGCGGGGTGGATCCTCCTGATGTGGGCCCCACCTATGAAAATCCTCATAAAAATAACAAAAAAAATATTAAAACAAAATAGGGGGGGGGCTCCAGACGTTGTTGCTGCTTACGTCCAGAAGACGCTGCAGCAAGCAGTGTCCTACCCCTTAGGACTGTCAGGGAGAATGGGCCCCACCTCAGGCCCCACTATGATGCATGTGGAGCATCCACACCGTGCATTTAATGGGTCCCCTTTAGGCATGGGGATATCCCAAAAATCAGTCGTACATGAGGCTTAAGTGGTCCACACTATAAAAAGGAGTGGGGTATTAAACATCTACCATTGAAACCTTTTTTTAGGTCATAAAGGTTTTAGGCCAATATGAAATTCGTTTTATTTTCATTTTTATTTTTATTCAGGTCTTCGTGACCTTATGGATAGATTGAATGGAAAATAAACATTACAGTGGGCCTCACGTGGGACCCACCTCCATGAAGTGGATCGGCTGGTGTACAGCAGCTGTATAGCTGTTGTATTGATGACTGCAAGTTCTGTGGGTCTGCAACCCACCTTGTTACATGATTCACGTGGTCCAACTGGTGGGACCCACGTTATTTATGTATTGTATCCTCGCTGTCCAATCCAACAAAGGATGGTGGGACACCATTTGATATATGTGTTTTATTCTAGCCGTCCATTATCTGGATGGTGGGACACCACGTGATGTATGGTGGGGCTCACCTTGGTATATGTGTTTTATCTCAGTCGTCCGTTACGTGGACTCCATGATGTACGTGTTGTATCCATCGTGCATCTATATGGACCATACATGATGTGTGAGTTTTATCTGTACCATCCATTTTGCTAGGGACTCCATCTATATTTGCTACTGTTTTGATACCAACAAGTTCTGTGGTCTGACATGAGGTATGTATTATATCCCAACCATCCATGTGGGACCCACTCCACACGTGTTGCACGTGTGGAGGTGGGGCCCACTAGATGTATGCATTGTATATTTACACAGTCTATTTTGGACGGTACCATGTGGGACCTACCATTGATGCATGTATTGTATATCTTCGCTATCCGTCCACCTGGCCGGTGTGACCCACCATGACGTATGGTTTCATGCAGACCGTTCATCTGTAGGGCCCACCTGTAGCATGCAGGGCCCGCCTGTAGCATCCAGTGCCCACTTGCTGCATGTGCAAGGCCCACCGGTGATGTATATTTGAGGCCACCTGCGATGTATAATTGAGGCCAAGTGATGCGTGTAAAGCCCATGTCATGCGGCCTAGGTAATGTATTTGAGGCCCATGTGATGGGGCCCACTTGTTGAGTATTACGGCCCATGAGTTGTGGCCCATAGTGATGTATTTGAGGACCATTTATGAGGCCCATAGTGATGTATATGTGGCACAGGTATGAGGCCCATTGTGATGTATTTCCAGCCCATTTATGAGGCCCATAGTGATGTATATGAGGCACAGGTATGAGGCCCATTGTGATGTGTTTCCAGTCCATTTGACGAGGCCCATTATGGTGTATCTATGGCCCCTTTAGCGAGGCCCGATGTGATGTATGTGTGGCCCATGTAATGCAGCCCACTTGATGTATATGCGGCCCAAGCATAAGGCCCAATGTGACGTATATGAGGCCCATTGGTGCGGCCCGTGTGAGCGGCCCATAGTGATGTGTATTAGGCCCATGTGATGCGGCCCAACGTGTTATATATGAGACCCATATGATGGGGCCTGATGTGATGTATTTACGGCCCATTGTGATGTATTTTCAGCCCATTTGGTAAGGCCCAATAAGATGTATTTGTAGCCCATATGTCGTGGCCCATTGTGATGTGTATTGGCTCATTGTTGTGGCTCATCGTGATATAATTCTGGCCCATATAGCGAGGCCCAATGTGTTGTATATGTAGCCCATGAATGAGGCCCATCATGAGGTGTATTAGGCACTTGAGAGAGGCCCATTGTAAGACCCGTATCCTAGTCCGTACTGTTCCGTCGACTTCCGCGATTCTTCCCATCGAATTTCGGCGACCTGCGACTTGTAATCGACGTTGCGCACGACCGTAAGTCGTATCCTTTAGATTCGAGTCGGTTTAATCCGAGACCTGTATCATTGCGACTGCACCGTCGCCACGGTTCCACGCCGCGACTCGCACGCTGATCCGATACCCCGGCCAAGAGATGTGAGCCGGCGTTTATTTTGAGGAAAACACCGAGCATTTACAATCCCGAGAGAATCTCTACACCATGTCCCATCAATCAATCAATCAATCACTTTATGTCAAGTACACATCACCTTTCACCCCATCCCCAAGCAACCACCAAGTCAATTCTTTCTCACCCTCTCTCTTACACACCCATACCTAGTCAAGTACACATCACTCTATCACTCACATCTCCCGTCTCCCTCTCTCTCTTACAACAATATCTCTCTCCCTCATTTCTCTCCAAGCATCACATGTCCATGCATTCCAAGTGAGAGAAAAGAGAGAGTTTGTGTGGCCCACTTTTCCTTCCCAAGATCTCCCATCCTAGCCATCCATCTCCCATCTTCCACCATCAAAGTGAAGCACAAGGAGATAGGCTTTCCAACGGACCAAGAAGATCAAGTGGTGGGTGCTTCTATAGGCTAGATTTCTGTGTTTTTATGATGGGCCAAGTGAGGCCTACCGATCAATGGTATGGATCTGACTTTGGACCCTAAGATGTGGCTGAAGGCCCACCTTGATTATCATTTGATGTATAATTGGATGTAAGGGAGGGCCCATAGTGTCGGGGTCCCTCCATCACACGTGTGTCCCACTCTTTTCTCCCCCTCTCTCTCTCACTCTCTTTTTCATTTTCTTTCATATGATGATGATGTGGCCATGTGGTCCACTTGGATGGACCCCACCATGAAGTATGTGGTTTATCCAAGCCATCAGTAAGAGGGGCCCACTTCATATGTGTCATACCCACGCCATCCATCATTGGGGTGCGCCCCCCCCCCCCCCCTTGAGCAGGCCCACCTTGCACGGCCAGACCGTCCAGCGTCCCTGGACGCTAGACGTGGTTTGGAAAACACAAATATCAGCTTGTTTTCAAGCTTATGGGTGGCCCGCTCATGTAGGCCCCACCTTGATGTATGTATCCAATCCACGTCATTCGTTCCTTTCCCAAGCTCATTATAGGCTTTGAGTTGAAAAATGGACTCAATCCGATATTCCAGTGGGCCTTAGCATAGCGAATGGTGGTTTTCACCGTTGAAATTTTCCTTGATATTTCTTCACACCGAAAAATACTCAATATTGGGCTTGATGGATTGGTTTTTAACTATGGAATTCATTGGGTGGGTCGGATTCATTTAGTGCGGGCTCACGTACAAAAAACCGCGAAAATACGCATTTTCAAAAAAAAAAAAAAAATTTATACAACAGCAGATGCTGCTGCTGTTGTCAGAGGGCAGCAGCGCCTACGTGCGCTGGCAGGCGTGAACGAGCAGGGACCCACGGGTCCCCTATTGTGGGCCCCACCATGATGTATATTTTGTATCCACACCATCCATGAGGTGGACCACCCCCTGAGGTGGGTCCCCTCCAGAAATCACCTTGATCCAAATCTCAGGTGGCCCACACCACAAGAAATAGCGGTGATTGAACTCTACCATTGAAACCCTTTTTGGGGCCACGTAAGTTTTGAATCAATCTGAAATTTGTTTTCACCCTTCATCCAGGTCCACGTGACCTTATGAACGGGTTGGATGGAAAATAAACATTACAGTGGGCCCCACATGGGACCCACATAGATGTATGTGTTTTATATGCTCACCGTCCAGGCAGGTGGCACCCATCGAAATGTATATGTTTTATTCACGCCGTCCAGCAGGTTGCTGGACGGCCAGTAGGCCCCACAGTGGTGTAAGTGTTTTATCAACGCCGTCTAGCCATTTGGCTGGACTGCTGGACACAATTGGTGGACCCTACCATGATACTTGTGTTGCATCCAAACCGTCCACCATTTGGCAAGCTTGTCTTAAGGCTTGGGGCCCAAAAATAAGATAGATCTATTTATCATGTGGACCCCACTGTACAGTGAGGACTAAACGTCCACCATTAGACCCTTGGGCCACCAAGTTCTTGGTGACCCTTTGAACAGATTGTATGGGAAATAAATGTTATGGTGGGCCCTAGGAATTTTAATGGTGGAATTCATTATCACCACTTATATTGTTGCGGCCCATTTGATGTATCTAAGGCCCATGGGCTATGGCCCATTGCAATGTACATAAGGCCCATTGGTGCGGCCCATTGATGTGGCCCACTTGATGAATATAAGGCCCATGTGATATGGCCCATTTGATGTATTTAAGGCCCAATGGGGTGCACCTAAGGTCCATTGCAATGTGTGATTCCTCCATGGTTTAGGTAATGATATTTATGACGGTCCGTGCCTAGGGAACAATGGTGGTTTGACGTCCACATTGTACGTTCAATGTTGGTTAAATGTCCGCATTGTAGCTCTCCTTAGGGCCCATTGATAGGCCCATACTTGTGATAGTTCATCATTATATAACATGTGTAGTATAATTCCATGTTTCATACCCATTCGCATCATATGCATGCTTGATATGAGGAATGTTTGATCATAGCATAAGCCGTTTGGCTGAGACATTTACGGGGCTCCTTATGAGACTGAGTATCCCACTGATCGCGTGGTACGTGTGAGATTACTGCATGATTGTTCGGTGTGACTCATGCATCTTGCATATGTATGACTTGATCACTACACGCCCTAGCAACATCAGGGTCGTGGCTCCACAGGCATATCGTGGATGGTCGTATCGGATACCGGAAATACTTGGTTCTAGCACTGTGGGCACTTAGGATGTCCTTGGGTGAAAGTTCCAGAACCTTTTTGGTACCAGGAGAAGCTCCAACGTCTAGACCGAGTGGATACACGAGCGCTCGAGTGCAGAATACCAGTATGCAGCGTCTCCCACTGTGTCGTGGTCGGTTGGAAGGGGATGTGGCCTTATCCACCTGAGTGGGGGGGCTATAAGCTGGGCTGAGTTTGACTAGCTCACAAATGAGTCCGCTATCAACGAGCCGGGTAGGTATTGGCAGACTTCTAGTCAGGCGGATAGTGTGGTTTCTTCCACTTGCTTGACTGTGCAGCTAAGGAGGAGGCAGTCAGTGTGAGGTGTATTAGACCCCGGTGATATCCAAAGAGGAACTGTATTGATATGTGTACTTGGGGAGTACTGGCATGCTTGATTTGCATCTCGCATATGACATTTGGCTACATAGGCCTCGCATCGTATGGCCTTAGTATGGCTAATCGCATTCATACCTTGCATTACATGGCTTTGGTTCAGTTGATAGCATTCATGGACTTACCGCACATTTTCGCATTACTCTGATGTTATACACTTGGCACTCGCCTCCCGCACACACTTACACCACTCTCTAAGCTTTTGTAAGCTTATGCACGACCGTTGCGTGTACGTGTTGTTGGACAGCAGCAGCGCTGAGGCAGGAGCGCGTACCAGACTATTTTGAAGCTTTTTGATCACCCTGTATTTTCCTTTCTGCACTGTACTTAAAAGTTTTTTTTATATAGTGGATATGTGGTGATGTTATTTTGTGACTTGGTTATGCTTGTGGTTATGCTCCATTACATTACAAAAAAAAAATTCATACTGAAAATCCTCCTTGTAGGATCCCAAGATCGGAATTTGATGTATGGGTGCTGGAAGCCGAGATTGGGGTACTACGGAGGCTGTCGGCGCCGGATTCGGCGATCGGGAATTTTGTGAGCCCGGTTTTCGAGTTTGGGGCGTGACACCCATGGTGATGTATATTGTGCCATTGTTGAGGCCTTAGGCCCATTATATGTTTGGCTCTATGTGGGCCACTCCTTAGGAGCAGTGCTGGTTAAATGTCCACAATAATGAGCAATGATGGTTTAATGTCCTCATTGTGACCTTCCCTTAGGCCCTTTGTTAGGCCGATTTCGATTGTCGGAGCCGATTCCGATTGTTAGGCCGATTCCAATTGTCCATGCCGATTCCGATTGTCGACGTTGATCCCGATTGTTGAGGCCGATTCTGATTATCTAGGTCGATTATCGATGCCGGTTGTCGATACCGATTATGAGTATACGACAGCGTAGCATCATATACATGCCCATACGCATCATCTGCATGTTATGAGATGTGGTTGACCATTGCATATGTCATTGGGCAGGTTGTTATGAGACTCCCTGATGGGCGGAGATTGTCTCACATGAGCGCATGATATGCGCGGGATTGATGCATGACTGGATTGTATGACTCATACATCTTGCATTGTGTGTTGTGATTACTATATGCCCTAGTGACATCAGGGCTGTAGCCTCCACAGGCATGTCGTGGATAGCTAGATGGGACATCGAAAATGTTTGGTTCGAGAATTTGGGCACTTTGGATGTCCGTGGGTGAAAGTAGATGCCCCAACGTCTATATCGAGTGGATGCATGAGCACCCGAGTGCCGAATACCAGTAGGTCATGTCTCCCACTGTATCGTGGTCGGTTGAGAGGGGGTGTAGCCTTATCCACCCAAGTGAGGGGGGTTGTAAGCTAGGTTGAATATGACTAGTTCACAAATGGGTCCGCTATTGACGAGCCGGATAGGCATTGGTATACTACTGATAAATGGGTAGTGAGGTCTTTTCTACTCGCTAGGCTACGCGGCTAGCCAAGGCGGTAGCCAGCTTGGAGTGTACTAGACCCCGGTGATGATCCCAGAGATGTACAGTATTGATATATGGACTTATTGAGCAGGAGTTGTATACTCATTCATTCATTCATTCACTATCCACTCGGGCTGGTGGTGCGCAACTAATTGTTGTGTACCTTCGCAATGGCAAAGATTTCGGTCTGGCTATCCAAATTTAGGTATGGGACTAGTTTGGATAGAAGTCCCTTGTGATAGACCCCATAGCCTGCGATACTATGTACTATCATCCCGACTTCACTCCAGCTTAGTCATTTCATTCGCATCACATATTGCATTGCATTAGCAACCTTTAATATTTTGGGATACTATGTTTCTGCATTTGTATGGCTTAGATGAGGTTGAGAGTATTCGTGGCTCGTCAGGATTTGCATATTGTATTACATACTCGGCATCTGATATTTGGCTCATTTTAATATGCATTCCGCTTACTATGATATCGTATGATTCATGATCTTGCCAGTATTTTCGACATTGTATGATTATGGCGTTGTATTTGTGTGCTTGGCACTTATCTTGCGAACACACTTTCACCATCCTCTAAGCTTTTTATAAGCTTATGCACAATAAATGTGTGCAGGTGGCGTTAGGTCGCAGCAACGTTAAGCTTGAAGCGTGCACCTGTCTTCTGGAGCTTTGATTCCGATATATGTATTTCCCTTTTAGTATTGTATTTAAATGTTTATATTAGTGGATATGTGACAATGATGTTATCTTTGTATTTTGGGTAAACTTGTAGTTATGCTCATTACGAGTTAAATGGACGTTGGAAATTCCTCCTTGTAGGATCCCAGGATCAGAATCTGGCGTATACGTGCTAGGAGCCGAGAATGGGGTACTACGAAGGTTGTCGGCACTGGATTCGGCGATCGAGAATTTTGTGAGCCCGGATTCCGGGTTTGGGGCATGACATATGAGTCATACAATTCAGTCATGCATAAATCCTACGCATATCGTGCGATCATGTGAGACAATCTCCGCCTATCTGGGAATCTCATAACAACCGGCACTATGGCATATGCAATGGTCAATCATATCTCATAACAAACATGCAGATGATGCGTATGGGCATATATCATGATGCTATACTGTCACATATTCATTATCGGTATCCATAACCGACATCGACAATCGACCTCAACAATGTGGACATTTCACCAACATTGCCTCCAAGGGATGGCTCATATAGAGCCTAACATATAGTGGACCCATGGCCTCACACAAGCCAAATATACAACACCATGGGCCTCACACAAGGGCCAAAAATACAACACCATGGGCCTCACGCAAGAGCTTAATACACATCACGATGGGCCTTTCACATGGGCCTAACATACATCACAATGGGCTCCATCGCCTGGCCCTCAAATGCATCACAATGGGCCTCATCACGTAGGCCTCATGTACATCACATTGGGCCTTAAATACGGGTTGAATACACATCACAACGGGCCTCAAATACGGGCCACATATACATCACATTGGGCCTCAAACATGGGCCGAATGCACATCACAATGGCCTCAAATACGGGCCGCATATGCATCTCATTGGGCCTCCACAATCGGAACTGGAATCGACAATCAGAATTGGTATCGGCCTCGATAATCGGCCTCGACAATCGGAATCAGAATCGGAATCGGCCTCGACAATCGGAATCGACCTCAACAATTGGAATTGGCCTCGACAATCAGAATCGATATCGATAATTGGAATCGGCCTCAATAATCAGCCTCGACAATTGAAATCAAAATCGACCTCAACAATCGGCCTCGACAATCAGAATCAGAATTGGCCTCGACAATCGGAATCAGAATCGGCCTCAACAATCGGAATCGACCTCAACAATCGGCCTCAACAATCAGAATCGGCCTCGATAATCGGCCCCGATAATCAGCATTGGAATCGGCCTATATACATGGTGGGATCCATATATGAACAACCGATCAAACCATAATATAAAGATCGGCCCTCAGCCGTGGTTATATCAAATTCGATAGCACGGAGCTATCCGTCTATGATGAATGGGGCCCACTTATTTGAGTTAACCCACTAAGAGAATGATGAGAATGGGCCTAATAAGGCCTAAGGGAAGGTCACAATGTGGATATCCAACCATCATTGCCCATCAATGTGGGCATCTAACCAACATTACTCCCAAGGAGTGGCCCACATCAGGGATGCATACACAACGTATCGGCCACACATACATCACGTTGGGCCCCATTCATGGGCCTCTTATATATCGCGTTGGGCTTCATACAAGGGCCTCAAATGAATCAAAATGGGCCATGCCCATGGGCCTCGAATATGTCACAATAGGCCTCGCCCATGGGCCTCGAATACATCACAATGGGCCTCGCCCATGGGCCTCAAGTACATCACAATGGGCCTCGCCCATGGGCCTCGAATACATCACAATGGGCCTAAAATACAACTTATTGGGCCTCTCAAATACAATAAGTGGGCTGCACCACCTGGACCTAAAAACCGATGGATGGCAAGGATTATATATATATATATATATATATATATATATATGGTGGGCCGCACGCGTCTAGCGGACTCGACAGTGTGGCTAAAAAGCATACAACATGGTGGGCCCACGATCGGAAAATAAAAGGATGGTGAGGCTATAGAATACATACAATCTAGGTGGACCACACATAGATGGACAACATAGATAAAGCACATACCTCATGGTGGGGTCCACACTGATGGAAGGTGTGGAATACAATACATACATCAGTGGGTTCCACGTGGGGCCCACCATAACGTTTATTTCCATCCAAAGGTTGATAAGGTCACACAGACCCGGATAAAGAGGAAAAACAAATTTCATAACGATCCAAAACTTCTATGACCCAAACAAGGTTTCAATGGTTAGCCGTTCATTCCCACTGTTCCTTGTAGTGTGGTCCATTTGAGTTCCTTGCACGGCTGATTTTTGGGGTGGCCCACAGCTAGAAGGGGCCCCATCAAATGCACGGTGTTGACATTCCACACGCATCACGGTGGGGCCTACGGTTGGGACCCGTGTCCCTACCCATTGGAGCAGCGCAACAGCAGGACGCTGCTGTAGTGTCCTCTGGACGAGTAGCAGCAGCGCTTGTTACACCTTTTTTTTTAATTTTTCTATGGTTTTTCCTAGGTGGGGCCTACATCAACTGGATCTGCTCCACCCATTGGATTTTATGGCTTAAGACAGTCTAAACGAGCCCAATATTCAACATGTTTTGGCATGTAAAAACATCAAGGTGGGTCCTAATCGATTTAACGGTAAAAATCACTATTTTCTATGTTATGGCCCGTCAGATAATTGGATTGGCTTCATTTTTCGGCTCAACGCCTAAAATGGGCTGAGAAATAGGATTGATGGTGTGGATTAGATTTATACATCAAGGTGGGGCCTGCATGAGCAGCCCACCCAAAAGCCATTGAATCAAGCTAATATATTTTTTTGTTAGCTGGTCAGTACACCACACTGTCAGTTCACACTTCACTGTGTGGCCATGTCCAGCGTCCCTGAACACTGGACGGTTTGGATACAACACATATTTAAGGTGGGCCCCACCTATAGAAGTGCTACTAAGGGGGGTGGGCCCTGCCCAGGTAGGCCACCAAATGGCTGGATGGTGTGGATAAGACATACATCAAGGTAAGGTCCACCCAACTGGGCCACACCGCCACATCATCACAAAAAAAAATATGAAAGAAAGAGGGAGAGAGAGAAAGAAAGAGACACGTGTGATGGAGGGCTCTGTCATTATGAGCCCTCCCTTCCATGCATTCAATCATACATCAAGTGGGTCCCAATACATGTGGGCCCAACAAATTAAAAATCAATGGTGGAGATTCCTTCTCCACCAAAACGGAAGGTCTGGATGACCTCTTTCAAACTTAGAAAAGTAAACATCATGATGGGATCCATGGAGAATGGTCCCATCATGGAATGATCATGTAAATCCTGGTGGGCCATCGTCCACATCTAGGGTCCAAAGTGAGATCCATACCATCAATCGGTAGGCCCCACTTGGCCCATCATTAAAACATGAAATATTGGCCTATAAAACATTCGATCTTCTTGGTCCGATGGAATGCCGAACTCCTCGTGTCTCACTTCGATGGAAGATTATGAGAATCGAAGGGCTAGGATGATGGATCTTAGAATAGGAAGTGGGCCATACAAAGCTCTCTCATGGACGTTGGGTTGCTTGCTTGAAATGGAGAAAAATGAGAGAGAGAGAGAGAGAGAGGGATGGGTGATGGAATGAGTGATGTGTACTTGACATGTAAGGGTGTGTAAGAGAGAGTTGACTTTGGGGATGGTGTTTTACTTGACATGATGTGGTGAATGATGGGATAGATTTGATTAGAGATTCTCTTAGGATTTGCAACGCGTGACATTTTCCTCGAACTGAACGCAAACCCACATCTCCTGACCCGGGTATCACCTTAGCGCGTAATACGCGGCGTCAGAACCACGACAATGGCGCGGTCGCAAGGGTACAAGTCTCGGGTCAAGCCGATTCTGATATACAGGACACAACTCAGGATCACGTGCAAATGTCGATAACAGATCGCATGTCACCGGAATTCGATCAGGAGGACCGCGAAAGCTTATGGAATAGTACAAGCTAGGATATGGGCCTCACAGGTAGGTTGGATTCGACGAAAAGAGACAGAGAGTTCAGACATGTTTTGAAGAAATTCGACTAGAATCGGAAGAAACCTTCTACTCGATTTGATGCAACTTTGGTGCAACCGAAGGTGATCATCGATGCGATCGAAGCGTAACAAAAATGTAAAAAAATTGAAGTCGATGCAAAGTCGGTGTAGAATTTTCCTATTTAAATAGGTGATTTAAGTTATTCTAAACGCGAATTAGGGTTTTGAAGAGAGAGGAGAGGTGGCAGATCTTCTAAGGAGCCATTCTTCTTCTTCGATCTTTTGGTTCTAAGTAATTTTTAATGTTTTTGTTTGAGTTTAGTTCAACTATGAAAATGGTTGACCAAATCTCTTAACTAGGGCTAAAAGGTGAAACTTGTAGTTATTTTTAATGTTCTAGTATACTTTGATTCAAGTTTGATGGTTTGAATGTTTAACAATTCATTTATTTTAGTTTGAATAAAGCATTGGTTTTAGTTTACTTTGATCCATTGTCACCTCTGAGCACTTTGGATGCTTAGGAAGGGTAAGATTGTTGGCCTATCTATTTTGTAAAGGATTAATCTAGAAAATTCATGTACTTATCGTAGACTACAGGCATGATAGATACTTTAAATTCCCTGCGTTCAATAATTTGGAGCTTCATGTATGAATTGAATTAATTAAAGTTCAAATCTGTATTGGGTTGTGAATTTTAAATTAACGACTCTCTTATCCAGCTGAATAGGATAGGACTTTGATTACAGTTGTGTTATCTAATTGGATCAAGTGAATTAGGCATTAAGAATGGCTAGAAGTGGATCATTAGCGCTCTAGTGTTTATTTTATTGATTTTATTTCTATATTACTTAGATTTTCATTATTATTTCTTTTAATTCAAGTTTCATTGTTAGTTATAGTTATTAAGTGTTTCGAGAATGTACCAATATAAGTCCCTAAGGATTCGATCTTGGTCTTACCAAGATAAAACTATATCATAACCCTGCACTTGGAGTTGTCATCCTTTTGGATTGATTAAGTTTTTGGCGTTGTTACTGAGGACTTTGGTTGTGTTTTTCTGAAATACTTTAGAGTTAGAGTTTGTTGATAATAAAGAGTAGTTTTCTTTACCTTTTTAGGTTAGAGCTTTATCACAAACTCATATACTAACTTTGTTTTTCTATTTTACAGAATCTAACCTAAAGTTATCAATCAGGTACTATCCTTCCAACCATCTTACTTTAGATTATCTTTGAATTTTATTTCGCTATAGAAGTTTTAATTTTTCTAAAAGTAGAAATAAGTTTAGAATTAGGTTTAAGTGGTTCATGCCCAAGTGGGTCCATAATCACACTTTTCCTCTTCTAAGAGAGGACTAGTTGAAGGATTGTCTATCCGCCATTGTGTTAGAAAACACCTGAGATACTTTGAATTGGCTGAGAAAATCTCTGACAACCAACCCAATCGACGAGTTAAAGAACAAACACAACAAGATAAGAATGATGTGCATAATGGTCCATCGGCTAGAACTTTACATGACCATTTACAACTAGCTAAGACGAGCACCCCTTCCTGGATGATTTTTCCACACAATGCAAGAAACGCGAATTTTAAACCATAAGTGATCCAACTACTTCCAAAATTCAATGGACTAGACTCTGAAATTCTATATCTACATCTTAAAGAGTTTGATGAGATTGTAGCCACCCTACACTTTAATAATGTGTCTGATGGTATCTTGAGACTGAAATTGTTCTATTTTTTAAAGGAAAAGGCCAAGTCATGGCTCCACTCCTTAAGGCCGAGATCAATTGGGATATGGACTAGGATGACCCAGGAGTTTCTTAAAAAGTTTTTCTAGGTTCATAAGACTAACACCCTCATAAGAGCCATAGTGATTTTTTCACAAAAAGAGGAAACATTCTTCCAATGTTGTGAGAGGTTACAGAACTTATAAACACCTCTCCACATCATGGTTACGAAATTTGGTGGGTAATATTCTATGATGGACTAACTTCACTCATGCACCAATTCGTAGAGATGATGTGCAATGGGGAGTTTATGAACAATGATCATGATGATGTGTGGGACTACTTTTATGTTTTATCTGAAAGTGTGCAATCCTGGGACACTTCAAGTAAGTCGACCAATCCCAAGTCTATTCAGCCCAATGAAAAATGAGGAATTTATGTCTTAAGGGAAGAAGACGATGTTAATGCTAGGGTAGGTAGCCTCACAAGAAAAGTCGAGGCCATGGAGTTGAAGAAAGTAAAAATGGTCAAACCCAATGAGACCATTAAAATTGTTTACGATATTTGTGCAAGTAACATGCACTTGACACAGGAGTGTCCCACAATTCCTACATTCTAAGAGCTATTACATGAGCAATCTAATGCCATGAATAATTATTAATGACCTTTTAGTGCTTCAATTTCAAACATGTACAATTCTAATTGGTAAAATCACCTAAATCTCAGTTTAATGAATGGACCAACGAGTTACACTGATAAGAATCCTCAAGGGCCTCCTCCTTCGATCCTTATCCTGTTTTTAACGTCGAAGAAGATCCAAGTGGATTCAGTTCAAAGGTTCATAAATGATCAAAAGCAATTCAATCAAAATACCATGCAAATATTCTAAGATATCAAAACATCGTAAGGGATGTTTGCATCATCCATTTAAATATTAGATTCACAATTAAATGTTAGGGAGAAGGAGACCCTTCCAACCTGTTGAGGGTCAAATATTGCATATTAGACCCTAGTTATCACATGGTTTTACGAACATGATAATGCTTAATGTCCTATTTTAATCATGTTTTTTATTGCAAGGTAAATTTATGAGCTTGGACTTAAAAGAATGCTAAAAGCATAGATTTAATGCTCAGAAATCACCAAGGCAAGGCAAGTACCCCAGGGGACCGAGATCGAAGAATTTACAAGCCAGAGATCCAAGAAAATCAGGCCACTCACGTTAAACGGGCCCGAAAATCATCCAGAATGCAAGATCATAGGGTTCCCACCATCCGTTCGGCTCGAAACTTTATATATGGCCTGAGGACCATAAATTAACAGTACACATCGAATTTCAGCCATTGGATCCTTGTAAAAGTGGCCCAACGAACAGATCAGCCCCTAAAATCATAATCGGGGCCCGCCTAATATTTGGATGTGCTTCAATTTTTGTCTCAACCCCTTAAATGGGGTGAAAAAATGGATGGACGGAGCGGATTTCGCAGATACAGCACAGTGGACCCCACCTGGGTCGTACGCGTGTACAGTGCGGCGCACTCCCACACCACATTGGATCGAGCTCCTTCTAAAGTCGGCTTAAGCCCTACTCTCCCTATGCAGAACCTCCAGCGGACGCACATGTCTGGCTGGGTTTTGATAGTGGGCCCCACCCATCATCCAAATGGATGATCCGGACCGTCCATACGCTCCAGAGGGGGGGGGGAGGGGGGCATGACCCTCGCCATGGTGGCCTTTTGGCCCCATACACACATACACACGTGGATCATCGAAAAACGTAGGATTAACGGTGAGTGGGTTTGATATAGTGGACTACGCCAAAACTCAACCAAAACCACTCCTTTCCAAATGAAATTTCACCAAGAATCTAATGAGTGGGGTGGATTTTCCAGAAAACATCATTGTGGGGCCTATCGAGCATCACAGCAGAAGAATTTTTGCACCCTATGCACGTCCGATTTTCTCGGATGTTGCGAGGTGTTGTGGGTCACTGTTTGTGGTCGGTTGGATGATCTGAACCATCTAGAATCTTCAGAGAGGAGTTTTTACCCCTACCATGGAGTCAAAATGTATTTCTTGGACGTCCATCTTCCTAAAACACCGTCAGAACGCAACTCGGCTTGCGTTTTCGCGTCTTCCACGACCTCTTGTCCTTATAAAAGAAGAAGCACATGAGAGGGAGAGGCATTCATCAGATCCTTAACCATGGAGGCGTGGGCCGACTTCAACAAGTTTTTCCTTCTTTTCTTTACTTCTCGTTTATTTATTTTCTTTTAAGAGATCTAGATTAATCATGGTCCTGATTGGCTAAATCTCTTAGCTAAGGCTAAGAGGTGAAGCTTGTAGCGTGATGGATGGTTTTCTATACTTTGATTCATACCTTAGTTGAACTTTCTTTTGATTATAGTTTGGTATTAAGGAATGCTTTCAGTTTTTAATGGTTTGTTGTGACCTAAATTACAATGGATCTGCGATAGCTTTGAGCATGTTCTTAGCATTATAGGTTTTGTGAATTTGGGAACCATGTTGTTTACCATCGTCTCTTGGGCGTGGTTGGATGATGGAATCCTTCGTAACATTCATACATCCCTTAGATTGGATATGGATTTGCTAAATTCTGTTATTTGCTTTGTCTCATGGGCATAGTTTTGTGATGGAATCAATTCTAATTCTCATACCTATCTTCTCTTGAAAACTGGATTAAAGGAAGTTCAAATTTGGATTTTAATGACATATCTTCTAATTGGATGAAGATGGGACTCTGAATCCAGTTGCACTTATGAATCAAGCATAGATTTCTCTGATCTCTACAAGTGGATCCTTGGCACCCTAGTCTACCACATTTAAATTTTACAAGTTCTAGTTTCATAAATTCACCACTATTCTCTTAATTTTACCTGATTTAGATTACTTCTTTGTCTAATTCTAGTTCGAGTTACTTTCAAATTACGTACAAGGTTCAGTCCCTGTGGATTCGACCTCGGTCTTACCGAGATTATTACTACATCACAACCCTATACTTGGGGTGTGAACACAACTCAACCTTTACCTAACCCAAAACCTCAATGTGCGAAAAGTAACCCTAACTCTTATACTCAACATGTTCAGCAAGTCAAGTCTATCACTACTCTTAGAAGTGAAAAAATAATTTATAAGATCATTTCGACAAGGAATGATAAGCCTAAGGGCTCGAAAAAATCTAAGGGTGATGATTAGCATAGTAACACCTGATTGCTTGCCTCCAAGTGCAGAGGTTTGTAAGTAATATCTTGTGAATACAGGGTCGATCCCACAGGGAGATAATTTATGAGAATGAAAAAAATCAAATGCAAAGCTAACTAAGTAATGGAAACTAAACAGATGATTTGATTTCGAAGGTTTTGAATGTATGAAATTCAATTAATTTGAAAACAACACCCAAGCTTCAAAGTTCCACACATAGGTTAATGTTTCATAAGTCATGATGACTTTGGTAACACAATTAGGATCTGAGCACGATGGTCAGCCTAATCGGAAAATAAAACTGTTTAAATATTTTTAATAAATGATATAAAAGATTAGAGAATCATGGATTAGCATCATTGATATATATTCTCAAGCGCCAGTGATTTTAAGCATTCATATCCATAAGATAATGAATCAAAGAAATGTAATAGGTTGAGAACATCTCCCATCTAGGAAATCTAACTAATTTAGGTTAACCCTATCCATCAATATGGATCTCATATGATGGATACATATGGATCTCACATGAGGACAAAAAGCTTAAACCTAGATAGTTGATAACATGCATACACCATTCATCTCATCATTAAAAACAATCAATCATCATAGTTTATAAAATCATTAAACCAATGTGCTTCCCTTCTAACATGGACTAGAGGGAACTAGAAAAACATAACTAAATTGTAAAAATAAAAAGCAACAAGAAAGCAATAAAAATAAAAATAAAAACTTGTAAAGAAAAATAAGAACTATGAAACTTGAAAGCTCTAAAAAAAACCCTACAAAAAACCCTAGATCTTGCCCTTGAATGCTCTGAAAGATGCTTAGGAATGCCTTGGGAAGCCCTATTTATAAGTGGGGAACTCTCTCCTTCAAACTGGTTTGAAAAATCCAGAAATCGCCTTAAAATTTCTCACTCCGCGTAAACCCTTCGATGACATTGAGCAGCCTTCGATGTCATCTAAGACTGGCTTCGATGTCATCGAACTAGTTTTGATGTAATCGAAGACTGCATCCAATTTATCCAGCGACCAAACTTGATTTTCTTGTAATTCTTCGATGTCATCTAAACTCCTTCAATGTCATCGAAGACTGGCTTCGATGACATATTCGATGTCATCTAAGCTTAGATCCTGCGAATTTTTGCACTAATTTTTGCACTTCCTTTTTCACTTGGATTTCTTGACTCTCTTGGGGTCTTGAAATCTTTAATCTTAGTCTCCAAATGGTCCATTCTTTTACTTGGTGATTTTTTAACATCAAATTCATGCTTTTAACATTCTTTTCAATCTAAGCTCTTAAACTCACCTTGCAGCACAAACATGAGTAAAACATAACAATAAGCAGTATAATGTTCATAAAACTAAGATATAGATGGGAGAAAACAAGCAATATTTGACACTCAACAACACCCCACATAGGAAGGAATTGGAACAAGAATATAGGCCCGCAGCTCTATTCCAACAACGGTTGATCTCACCCAATACTCAGGATATCTTAGAGGTTCTCAAACATATGAAAATCAACATTCCTTTGTTGGATGCCATAAAACAAATTTCATCATGTGCCAAATTCCTTCAGGAGCTTTGTATTGTCAAGAAATGCACAATGTTTAAAAGAAGATATTTTTTACAGAGAAAGTGAGTGCCATCATCAAACAGGATGTGCCCCAAAAATATAAAGACCTTGATAGCCCAACCGTCTCATGTGTGATTGGGAATCACTAGATTAAGTATGCCTTACTTGATTTGGGGGATGAGTTTCCTTATTCGGTCTACGAACAACTTGGTCTAGGTGAATTAAAACCCACCAAGACCACTCTCTAATTAACGGATCATTTGATTCATATATAGAGAGGGATAATAGAGGACGTACTCGTTGAAGTTGATAAGTTCTACTACCAAGTGGAATTTATTGTTTTGGATACATTGCCAGTTATTTATGTTAGCGCTTAAATTTTTGTCATCCTTGGTCATCCGTTTCTAATGACATTAAACACTTTAATCAACTGTATGAATGTGATCATGAAGCTGTCTTTTGGGAATATGACACTTGAGCTGAATGTGTTTAATATGTGGAAGCAACAAGAGGATGGTGATAAGGTCCACGAAATTAATTTGATTGATTCATTCGTGGAAGAGATATCTCTTTTGACTTTATACTCTAACACCTTAAAGGTGTGCTTGGCCCACTCTATCAATCTTGATGATGATATGATTCAGGAAATGGATGCCTTAATGCAATGTTAGTACTTGAAACTAATCGGTGGAAACCTCAATTTGAACTGTTATCATTAACTGACTCAAAGCCTCTACCATTTAGTGTTAAGGTACCAAAGCTTGACCTAAAACCTTTGCTCATTGAACTGAAATATAAATATTTGGGTCAAGATGAGTCATATCCAGTGATGATTTCCTCCCACTTCGATAAAAAGCAAGAGAGTAGGTTGATTTCTACTCTCAAAGAGCATAAGAGAGCTCTTTGATGGACTATTGCAGACCTTAAAGGAATAAATTCCTTAATTTGAACTCACCGTATTCGCCTCGAAGATAATGAGAAAACATCTAGACAACCATAACATTGTCTAAATCCAAACATGAAAAATGTGGTTAAGGCTGAGGTGTTAAAGCTTTTAGATGTAGGTATTATCTACCATATATCTAATAGCCAATGGGTGAGTCCAACTTAAGTGATACCCAAGAAGTCTAAAATTACCATTATAGCCAATGCAAATAATGAACTTGTGTTAACTAGACTTATCACTGGTTGGAGACTACCGGAGGCTTAATATCGTCATGAGGAAGGACCACTTTCCTTTGTCCTTTGTTGAACAAATTTTGGAAAGGTTAGTGGGTCACTCCTCTACTATTGCTTCCTGGATAGGTACTCAGTTTATAACTAGATAGAGATAACTATTAAGGATCAAGAAAAGACTACATTATATGTCCCTTTAGCACTTTCACCTATCGAAGGATGTCATTCGAATTGTATGATGCTCCAGCTACATTTCAGTGATGTATGTTGATTATTTTTTTCTGACATGGTGGGATAGGTTTTAGAGCTCTTCATGGACGACTTCTCCGTCTTTGGTTGTTCTTTTAATGAGTTCTTTGAGCACTTGAAATTGGTAATGAAAATTTGAAGAAAAGAACCCTATGTTGAATTGGAAAAAATGTCACTTTATGTTTCAAAAGGGAATAATCATCAGACACATCATATCGTCCAATGAAATTGGGGTGGATAAAGCCAAAATTGACTTAATTTCTAATTACCACTGCCCAAGAGCATACGCGTCGTGTAATCTTTCTTAGGACATGCCAAAATTTACCAAATGTTTATAAAGGACTTTAGCCTTATCTCTCATCCTTTATGTAACATTCTTCAAAAGGAAACTCCTTTTGAGTGGAGTGAGAATGACAAAAATCTTTCATCAAGCTCAAAGGCATGTTGACCAGCGCCCCCATCATGCAACCACCCGATTGGAATATCCCTTTTGAAATCATGCGCGATGCAAACGATTATGCAATTGGGGCAGTGTGCAAGTCAGAAAAGTGAAAAATCCCTACATTATTTGTCAGGCCCGTGTCCTAGTGTCCATTCCATAGGGTCTCACGGTCCTCCTGGTTGAATTCCGGTAACCCGCGACCCATAGATCGCATTTTCGCGCGACCTTAAGCCGCATCCTATAATTTTGAGTCGACTCAACCCAAGACCTATGCCATTGTGACCACGTCGTCACTGCAGTTCTGACGCCGCGTCTCATGCGTCAATCCGACATCTAGATCATGAGATGTGGGCCGCGCATGATCATGGCTATGGACCGCATGTTGTAGGACCCACCTAACCCATGACACATTTCCCTAGGTCATTATGAGGATGACATCACCCCTACACCTAGCCACCCTACCACCCTACTCCATAGCCCCATGCCTCTTACAAGGCAATGATGAGTTTAGCCATGCCTCTCTTACAAGCAATGATCACCGTAGCCACCTCTCTTCCCCAAACCAATCATACCTACCTATGAGAGAGAGAGCCTACCTAGCTACTCCCTCTCTCTCTTATCTCTCTTTCCCTCCTTTTTCTTTCTCATTTTTCATCCTCCATTGTAAGAGAGAAGAGAGCTCCCAAATAAATAAAAATAAAAAAATTCCAGCCCTTTGCAAGCTTTCCACCCCCAAATCTAACCCTAAAAAATCTATCTCAACCCTTCAATCTCACTCCTTAGAGCATTGGAAGCCATTGGTGGAAGAAGGACAAGAAGATCTTAGGTGTAGTTTCTTTCATTTTCTCCATGGATCTTCATTCTATTCTTGCTTAAGGGCATATAGGACCCACCAATCAATGGTGGAGATCTTATTTTACCCCTAGGTGTGGCCAATGGCCCACCTTGGTTGCATGCACAAGCCATGATGGGGCCATCCTCCATGGACCCCATCAGGATGTATTATTTGATTTAGTTCATTGATAGGTCATCTAGACCCTTGAATTGCATGGTGGGGTTGGCATCCCCACCTCAGATTTTCTATTATAGGGCCCATGCATGCATGAGACCCTTACGATGATCATGATGTATGGTTTGGATCTTTTGAAGGGCCCATAGTGGCAGGGTCCCCTCCCTTTGGTTGGTCTTTCTTCTTCTTCTTCTTCTTCTTCTTCTCTCTTCTCTCTCTCTCTCTCTCTCTCTCTCTCTTCTTCTTCTTCTTCTTCTTTTCTTCTTCTTCTCTTCTTCTTCTTATGGTGATGATAATGATGTGTGTGTGGCCCACCTAATATGATCAGTAAATCTGGACTGTCCAGATTTCTTTTTGGACGTCCAGCAAATGAGGTCCACTTGCTGTCTATTTCGGGTCAACCAAGATGGAGGGAAAATCACAAATATCAGACTAATCAAGCCTTGGTGGACCACTCATGTGGGACCCACCTAGTAGTACTGTAACATCCCGGATTTTTGCCAATTTGGGATTAGATGTCCTTAGGCGATGGGTTGCTCTTAATACCTTATTATTTCGTCAGAACTGAAACCCACAGTCTAAAATCGCTTCTGAACCCATTTCCTTCACAAATCCCACCTTCACTACCTTGTGCCTTCAATTTTTCAAAACACTTTCGCCTTAGACACTAACTTAAACTAGCTAAGTAGTAAAACTTGGATCACTTTATACAAACTACAAAGGCCTAAGTACCATCTCAACAGAAAACAATTAGGATTAAATCCTTTAGAAATTTAACAAAGTTAACTAAGTGCAAACTCGATTAGCCATGAAATCCGTTGGGATCGCTTTAAATACGATCTGCAAGACCCAAAACTTGTAAAACATGTGACTCTAGGTTACCCTAAAGTTTAGAACCAAACTCATTTCCCGTCTGCTCTCGGGAATGAAACGAAACTTCGTATTAGGTCTAGATCGCACATCGGGAGTCCGATTAACATGAAGCTAAGGAACCAGGACCGCCCCACTGGGCTTGACAATCATCTCAAAAATCAGGTGATTCCGATGTCCCACGGCCATTCTTTTCACTCCGGAGTGAGGGAGTGTGAAAACACTATTCCCATTCCAAAATAAATATCTGGAATAGTGATCTGGCACCTTTTACTTGCGCATCAGTATTAAGCAACCAGACCGTCAGAATCAGACCAAATTACACCCTCGGATTAAGAAAAATTCAGGAACATTTACATGTACTTGGAATTTCGGATCGTGGCCCACTGACCGTTGAACTGAAAGTGGTCCGCCACGTGCGATCTGGGAATCCGATCGAGTCGAAAAAACGTAATCCCACATAGATCCATGTGTGGTGAGCTTAAGTCTGACGTTTGGCTCAAGGAGGGCCACCAGAACATCTCTTTTGAGCTGGAAAAGTGGCGAATATCCTATATTAGCAGTAACCCTTGAACAGGAGTCTATTTCGGTGAAGTTTTAGGCTATATAAGGACCTTAAACCCTCTCCCATTCCAGCCATACGAATTTGGATTTGAGAGAGGGAAAAGAGAGAGGAAGTGAGGGAGAAGTGGGAGAAACTCCCTGCCGTCGTTTCCTGCCACCACACGGGCTGCACCATCCCTTTCTCATCGCTTTTCCGGCGATTCCAGCCCCGTTTCTAGGTAAGAAACCCTAACCCTAATCTGTTTTGGAGTTTAGACTGTTGTAGGTTGTGAAATAGCTAACCTATTCCGTTCTCTAGGTTGCTAAACTGCCGAATACGGAAGCTTAGCAAACCTATCGTCTCCGTTACGATTCTACGACCAAAGGTGAGGACTTTAAGCGTATAAGTTACGTTTTTCAACGCTTTCAATGTCAGATAATGATAGATTCATGATCTGTATGCAAATGCACATGTACAAAGTGCTTTCCGTTTCCTGTTTCGATTAGCGATAAAGAATATGGATTTTCACATACTCTAGATATACGTATAAATACCGTATACGTATTTTTCTTGGGAAAATGTTTGACATGTTTATTTAATGTTTGATTATATCATGTGTGTGGATAAAATGTTAGTTTGGCGAAAAGAATCGCAAAAATACATGTTCATGTGTAAACGTCATGTATGTTGAAATTGCGTATTTTAGAAATTCCGCATACGTGCGGATTTTGGAAATATAATTGTCATGATTAATTGTTGTATGAATATGGTATACCGGATAAAATAACCGCTTAGCGAAAGAATAGCCCTAATACATGTTTGCTACATACACTAGGTATGTTTGAATAGTGTATTCTAAGTGTTTGTGAAAATGGCTGAATGAGTATAGCATTCTCATTCGTGCTCGCCATGACTAATTGTCATGGATATATGATTGTTGTAATGGCGATATCCCTTTGACGAAAGGATTTGCCCTAAATCACGCCACGGCCAGTATACACTATATATGCTAAAATGTGTGGCCCAAGTGTTTGTGGAAATGACTGAATGGATATGGAACTTGGATTCCTGCTTGCCATGACTATCCGTCGTGGGTGTACGCGTGTTATGATTGGGGCAACTCCCTAGCGAAAGGATGTGGCCTAATGCCTATGTGATCGACATATGTCATGTATGTTGATGTATGGTTGTTTAAGTGTTTCTTGAAATGTCTGAATGTGCAGTAGTTAGCAAATTGTAAAGTATAAGGGTGTTGAGATATGATTCTCAACCTCTTTTAACTATGTGTATGATCTCCTTTGATAGTTGTGTGATTAGGATTTGAACATGTACAAACTCATGCTTGTGTTGTGATTCATAACATGCTCAACTGTTTTATGATTTTAACTATGTAATGCATATGTTTAAATTTATATTTATGTTGTATGATCCGTCATGGGTGATGGGGGAGCGGAGCAACGAGTGCGTGCAACAGCCCTGGCAGCCCTAAACGGATAATACCAGACTGATTGTATGATTTGAATCCTGATCCATTACTGCTTTATATCTCTGTAATGATTGCGTTTGGGGCTATGATTATAGTCCAGGCAATCGGTAACGAGATTGAACTCGTGGCTGAGATTCATTTGCCACGTGGGATGTGTTCGACGAACTCGAGTCGTCCGTTGCCTGTCGGCAGTGGCTAGGCCATACGAAGTTGTTTATGCACTTCATGTCGTGCAGCTCAACGGGCGATCGTGCTAGTCGAGCTCGTCAAGTAACCCGATCTGCCTTATGTGTGTTCACCCTGTTTGGTCACTACTGCTTGAACCTAGGGTACCAAACTTACCAGTGGCGATCCCCGTTTAACCATGGTACCTAGATCCGCTAAGTCGCATGAGCCGGGCATGGTGGTATGGGACACCGTGGTCGAGCTGTCGGCCTACGCTGGGGCCATGTGCCTCCCCGTAGTGACCATTGCGCATCAACTCGTGAGCCGAATATGGTGGTATGGGACACTGTATTCGAGCTGTCGATACCTCGGCGAGAGCCGAGTACGGTGAGATCTGTGCTCGTGCTGACGGGCGACGAGTCCTCCGTAGTATCATCGAGTACACTCCAAGGGTCTGTGATTGGCCACGAGTCTTTCACACAGCACTAGAGTGTGAGTTGAGCCGAGTACGGTGAGACCTGTACTTGAGCTGACGGCTAGTGATTGAGCCGAGTACGGTGAGACCTGTACTCGAGCTGACGGCCAGCAATTGAGCCGCATACGGTGAGATCTGTATCCGCGCTGACGGGTGATGAGCCCTTTGCGATGCCTTCACTACGCTTCTCAAACCATAACATCGTATGAGAATAACTAGGATTGACGACCCTAGAATGGATCATGTTTGGGAATGATACAAGGGAGGTACCTTAGTTTCCCAATACTGCTGTTTGAAATGGACTAATAAAAACTTGGTAATCATGAGCATCATCGCACCGCATGTGCTTTGTAGATGTGGCGCACTGAGGGAGTAAGCATTCGCGAACGTAAGATGATGTCGCTTGAGGGTGGTTTGGCAAGGGCATACAGCATCATGTCATTTCATTCTTCATTTAATAAGAGTAGTTAGAAATGCTTGATTTGTACTGCTTTATCATTACTGCTTGATTGATTTGATAACATGTTAACTTATGCTTTACTGTTCCACTGAGTTGATCACTCACTCCCACGTTACGGGAAGGTATTCCGAACACCCACCAGATTTGTTGAATTTCAGGTGGTGGCGATGCTTGTGAAGCAGAGCCGGACTACTTCTATGATGATAGGAGGAGTTCTCCTATCTGTATCTCTCTGACAGGTCAATGAAGACCTAATATTGTATTGACGGGGCTATGGTACATGGGATAGGGAGCATTACACTTCCTCACATTTGGTATATCTAGAACTGCACTTGTATTTATTTAACCTGGTAATGTTATCACACTCTGGAGACTCATCATAATTTATATATTTTATCTATCTATCACAGTCTTCCGCTTGCAAATTTAACTGTCTCTGGAGTATGATATCCTGTTTTGGCTTAATCTCACTCATGTTCAATGCACAAATTCAATCAACATCCAATCATCATTCATTTTGTTGCATAAGTGATGTTCTGGAACTCGGGAGTTGAGTTTATGTTCGACTCCCGATTTTCAGGGTGTTACAAGTACTTCACCCAGGCCATTCGTACAGGGCAGGGAGTGGGCCCGCCTTGATGATGTGTTCCATCCTGGCCGTCCATCCGCTGGACGTCCAAGATGCCTAGATGAGAGAAGGGGCAACGCAAATATCAAATTTATTCAAAGCTGAGGTGGGCCACACGTGTGGACCCACCTCTGATGTATGCACCCCATCCATGTGGGGCCCATGTGATGTGTTGGGTCTTATCCCAGCCATCCATCCAGCTAAGCTGGATGGTGGGCCCCACTACAATTGACGTCAACAAGTTTTAGTGTCCATCACTAGGTATGTGTTTATCTCCATACCATCCATCCACGCAGTGTATGGGGCCCACCCCACACGTGCTGCACGTGTGGGATGGGACCCACCTTGCTGTACAAATTCTATATTCACTGTCCATCTGCCAGGGACGGTGGACCCCATCTCTGATGCATGTATTTTATGCAAACTGTTCGTCCATTTGAGGACGGTGGGTCCCACTACTGACTAACGTCAGCAATTTCTATCGGCCACCATGATGTACGTGTATATCTAGACAGTTCGTCCATCGAGCAGTCGTGTGGGGCCCACCCCACACGTGTTGCACGTGTGGGATGGGACCCACCTTGATGTATGCATTTCGTATCCACACCGTCCGTCCCTGGACGGTGTGCCGTGGGGCCCACCTTGATGTTTTATATCCACTCCGTCCATCTGTCCAGGGCAGGTGGGACCCACCTTGATGTATTTATTCTATATCCACTCCGTCCATTTATCCAGGGCAGGTGGGACCCACCATGATTTATGTATTTTATTAGTACCGTCCATCTGGACGGGTGGTGTGGGGGCTACATGATGTTTGTGTTTCTCCCAGCCGTCCATCTGGACGTGTGGACCTCACCTTTAATGTATGTGGTTTACATCCACACTGTCCGTTTTGCTGGACAGGTGGGACCCCCACCATGAATGTATGTGTTTCATCCCTATGAGAGACACCATGATGTATGTATTGTATATTTATACCGTCCGTTTGTGCGGCCCGCCATGATGTATGATTCAAGCTGCCCATCCACTTTTCCCGGGTTATGGGCTACCCCATTAGGCCCACCTTGATGTATGTATTGTAAACTCACTACCCATCCCTTGTGCCTAACCTGTGTACCCTTGTGTGTGGCCCAATATGATGTATTTTTGGCCCAATGATGAGGTCCAATGTGATGTATTTGCGGCCCATTTGATGAAGCCCAGTATGATGTATATAAGGCCCATATGGTGAGGCCCGATGTGATGTATATGAGCCTTGTGTGAAGCCCATTGTGATGTATATTGGGCTCTTGTGTGAGGGCCCTTATGATGTGTATTAGGCCCTTATGTGAGGCCATGGGCCCACTATATGTTTGGCTCTATGTGGGCCACTCCTAGGGAGCAATGTTGGTTAAATGTCCACATTGATGGGCAATGATGGTTAAATGTCCACATTGTGACCTTCTCTTAGGCCTTTGTTAGGCCCATTCTCATCATTCTCTAAGTGGGTTGACCCAAATCATTTGGTCCCATTGATGTTTGCATGGTCCATCTATTTATATTGGGATAACACAAGATGTTGGGCCCCCATTGGTTGCTTGTAGGATTTCCTCTTTTAATCTTGGAGTCTGTCTAGGACTCATTTGGGCCACCTAGGGCATCTAGCAGGCCATATGATAATATGAAGAAAGAACCCTTTCTGGATCCTTAGGCCTATAGGTAGGCCATCTAAGCCCAACTTTGGTATGAGGAGAGTTTATCATCGCCGTAGACGGATGGATCCGTGCTATCGGATTTGGTATATCCACAGTCGAGGGTCAATCGGCTGCTCACATATGGACCCCGCTTTGCATATAGGCCGATTATCGATGCCGACTATGAGTATGTGACAGCATAGCATCATGATTCATGCCCATATGCATCATCTGTATGACTGTTATGAGATGTGATTGAATATTACTATGCCATAGGGTAGGTTGTTTATGGGACTCCCTGATAGGCGGAGCCTCCCACATGAGCGTATGATATACGCAGGATTGATGCATGATTGGACTGTGTGACTCATGCATCTTGCATCGTGTTTGTGATTGTTGTATGCCCTAGCGACATCAGGGCCATAGCCTCCATAGACATAACGTGGAAGGCAGGTTTGGACACTGAAAATCTTCTCTTTACATGGGGCACGTCCTTGGGTGAAAGTCTCTAAACCCTATGGTACCAGAGGATGAATCCAACATCTAGACTGAGTGGATACATGAGCGCATGAGGGTCGTATACCAGTATGCCGCGTATCCCACTATGTCGTGGTCAGTTGGGAGGGGTGTGGCCTTATCCGCCTGAGTGAGGAGGCATAACTAGGCTGAATCTGACCAGCTAGTAAATGGGTCCGCTACCAACGAGCCGAACCGATATTGGTAGATGGGTAGTGAGGTCTCTTTCACTCACTTGGTTGCGCGACTAAGGAGGCGGCAACCAGTGTGTAGTGTACTAGACCCCGGTGATATCCCAAAGATGAGTTGTACTGATATGTGGTCCCTGAGGAGGACTGGTAGGCTTTGGTTGCATCTCGCATATAACAATGGCCATATAGGCCTTGCATCGCATAGCCTTGGTATCGCCGATAGCATTCATGCCTTGCATCGCATAGCCTTGGTATGGCCGATAACATTCATGCCTTACATCGCATAGCTTTGGTACGGCTGGTAGTATTCATCGACTTATCATCATGTTTCTGCATTACTCTGATATTACATTCTTGCATTGCTACCTTGCGCATACACTTTCACCATCCTCTAAGATTTCTATAAGCTTATACACGATTGATGCATGCAAGTGACGTCAGGTCGGAACCGTAGCCTAGCAGGAGCAGGAGCCTGCAGTTAAGCTTCTGGAGATTTGTTATTATTGTATTTCCCTATTGCGTATTGTAATTTAAAGTTTTTATTCTTAGTAGATTTTGATGGTGTTCTAGTTATTGTTCGTGGGTTATGCTTATGGTAATGCTGATTATGAAACCAGTTTATGATCGAAATCCTCCTTATAGGGTCCCATGATCAGAATCCAGTGTATGGGCGCTGGGAGATGAGGATGGGGCACTACGGAGGCTGTCGGCACTGGATCGGCGTTCGGGAATTTTATGAGCCCAGTTTCTAAGTTTAGGGCGTGACGTTATTTATTATGCATGTAGAACTCTAAACCCTGCCCAAGTGAACTCCTCCACTATAAAAAAGAACTATTAAATGTAGTTTTGAAAAAGTTTAGGTCCTACTTGATCAGGTCCAAGATAATCATCATCACCGACCATGCGACACTGAAGTATCTTCTAAAATAGCGGTGGAGACCGCTTTAGTTGAAGTAGGATATGCCAATATGTCCTAGAGGGGGTGAATAGGACTTTTTAAAGTTTTTTGGTTTAGTTAAAATCCTATTACACTTATCTTAACAACAAACACATATTAGGATTACTCAAAAGTAACTCTAGTGGCTTCCAAGCCCAGTAGAGGATCCAATCACAAACTATTTAAGAAGTGAACAATATGTAAACTAGTTTATGGTGGATATGACTGTGTATGTGTGTGAGGTGTGATCTCAGATATTCAGATATGAAAATATTAAAGTAAATCACACAAACGGAAGAATAACAATCTCAAACACAGTCATTTTTATAGTGGTTTGACTACTTGTCTACTCCACTCCCAGTAACCGCACTCAACCCCTGAATGTACCGGATTTTACTACAGAGGTTTCATAGCGGTTCACCTCAAACCTAAGGTTTTAAATCAGGTTCACCTTCAACCTTTACAACCTACACTGAGGCTGACTGTTTATGCTCTCACGAGCAAGGGTTAACACAACGCACCTACTTTTATGCACACTGGCCAAGGATCTTCCATAAGACCCTAAGTGAGGTTTCACTCGGATTACCTCAAACCTAAGGTTTTAGACAGGTTTACCTTCAACTGAAAGTTTATCCTCTCGACAGAGCAAGGGTCAACACTACATACCCACCATGTACACTCCCGCCGGAGGCCTCCTACGAGGGCTTGCAAGGGTGAGAAACACTTAAGACCCAATCCTAAAAAGGAATGATCACAAGTGTCCTCTGGACTCTAATAACTTACAAATAAGTGGATGAGTCTCATTCAGTACGTTGACAAAGATCTCCTCCTTGTTGATGAAGAATCTTCGGCTTCCTTGATCCGCAATACAGATGATATACCAATACGAGGCTTTGGGTTGGGTCAAGGTTAAGACGAAATCCTACTCTATAAAATGTTTTCCTATAAGGAAGATAGAGTGATTCCAATTATGCATTCAAGATATCCCAGCTTAATGATTTTCCATTAAGGTAGTAGCTGGAGGATCCTTGAATGCGGAAGTTCATTTCTCAATCCACTCTATTGAATATTGAATATGAATGATGAGGGTGGATTGGAGGATGAACTTCCCTGAGAGAAAGGGCTTTAGGTATATGATCTAAGGTAAAACACTCAAAAGCACTCTCTTCTTTCTCTACCAGCAATAATAGACAAGTCCTTTATATATAGGCAAAAAGTTCCAACGGATATAAAATAGTCACATTTATGACAGAGTTCGATATCATCGTGCGGGTTCGATATCATCGATCGTATACTCTCGATAGCATCGATGGTCCACTCGATGACACAAACTCAAATGTCATACGCTTTTGAAACTGCTTGCCAGCTGGTCGATGGAATCGAAACAGGTGTTGATGTCATCGGATTTTGAACTCCGATTCTATCGATACTAATGTCGATTCATTGACATTTGAAAATGAGAGGGACTTGACATGAAATATTTCAGGTTTACAAGAATGATCGACGGACCTTCGAGATCCTCGAAATAATACCGATATCATCGATATTTGAATATCGATTCTATCGAGTGACACCCGATCATAGATAAACAATACTGAAATATTTTGCTGGAAGAACTTGGCGCCCAAGACCGATATCATCGAGAGCCTTCCGATATCATCGAGATTTAAACTTCAATGGTATCGAGGAGGCTTCGATATATTGATGCATATATGATATTTTTAAGAAAAAACAGGGGCACCAGAGATTTGCCTGTCGATATTATCAAGTCACATTCGATGGACTCGAGATTTGAATATCGATGATATCGATAGTGTATATCGATGCATCAATAATTCCGTCCAGATGAGTATGTGGTTGCTGGACGTATTTTGTCCTCATATCGATGATATCGTTTAGGTATCGAGGACATCGACAACACAGGTCGATCGAGATGTGTATCAATAAAATCGACAAAGCAAGAAAACTTACAAAATTTTCCTATTTTGAAAAAAGTTTTCTTAACTTAAAATCCTATGATGATCTAATTTGTTTTAAGGATTTTATATACCTGGTGTTTTGGGACAAGGAATGTGAGGCTTAGATTTACCTGTGGCGAGCTTGCACACATCCGGTTGAGACAAACGCTTGAATTGATCTTCCTATGAGGCTCAACACTCACGCTAATTGACAAACCAGGGTACTTTCATCTTCTTTCTAAGAAGGATGTTAAGCCCCGTTTTCTAAGATGGATCATTTTACTCTAAGAGTTTGATTTGGAAATCCGAGATAAAAAAAGAAGTAAAAAATGTAGTGGCTAACCATCTCTCACAGCTTGTTATATGTGATTCCACAGAGATGATACCCATTAATGACACGTTTCGTGATGAACAGCTCTTTAAAGTTTCCTAATTACTTTAATACACTATTATTATCTTGTTATAGGTACAATTCACACTATTGGATTGCATAAGATCAAAAGTAAATTTTCACTGAGGTGTGCAAGTTCTTCTAGGATGATCCTTATCTTTTTAAATATTACTCAGATCAGATTATAAGGATATGTGTTCCTAATCATGAGCAACATAATGTCATCTCCTTTTGTCACTCATATGCATATGGTGGCCACTTTTCAGCTAAAATGACTACCGCAAAAATTCTGAGTGCGGCTTTTATTGGCTCACTATATTCAAGAATACCAATGAATTTTATAAAGCATGTGAACGATGTTAGAAATTATGAAGAATATCCCATCAGAATATGATGTACCTAAATTCTATTTTAATCATAGAGGTATTTGATTATTGGGGCATCGATTTAATGGGACCATTTCCACATCATTTCGAAATTCTTCTCGTCAATTATGTTTCAAAATAGGTTGAGGTAACTCCATGTTAAAATAATAATCATCGAACAATCATTAAGTTATTGAAAGAAAATATCTTATCTAGGTTCAGAATGCCTCAATCCATCATTAGTTATAGAGGATCTCACTTTTGCAATAAGCCATTTAAAACGTTAATAAAGAAATATAGTATTACACATAAAGTGAGCACCCCCTACCACACGCAGACAACTAGTCAAGCTAAAATATCAAATAAGAAGATTAAACAAATCTTAGAGAAAACAGTGAACTGGATCGCAAGGATTAGTCACTTCGACTAACTGATACATTATGGGCTTACTTGTCACGCCCCAAACTCGGAAACCGGGCTCACAAAATTTCCGATCAATCACCCGAATCCGGCGCCGACAGCCTCCGTAGAACCCCATTCTCGGCTCCCAGCGCCCATACGCCAGGTTCCGATCCTGGATGCTACAGGAGGATTTTCAATATCCGTTTTAATTGGTAATAAGCATAACCAAGCATAACCCACGAACAATAACCACAAGAACACCATCACAATCCACTATGAACAAAACTTTGAGTACACAGTGTGTATAAAGGGAAATATAAGATAGTGGTATATCAAAACTCCAAAAGCTTGGCGACACGCTCCAACTGCGGCGAGACTACAGCTGCGTCCTGGCGTCACCTACACGCATCAATCGTGCATAAGCTTATAGAAAGCTTAGAGGGCGGTGTAAGTGTATGCGAACGTGCTCAGAATGTAATGCCAGAGTAATGTAGAATTATGCTGATGAGTACGAAAATGCAACTAGCCGTACCAAGGCTATGCAGTACAAGATGTGAATGCTATCGGTCATACCAAGGCCATGCGATGCAATATGTAAATCAAGTATGCCAATCCTCATCCAAATCCTCGTCAATACAGTTCTCAGTCTGGATAATCACCGGGGTTCAGTACACTCCAAATGGCACTGTCTCTCTCCAAGCAGCACAGTCCAAGTGAGCGTAAGAAACCTCACTATCCGCCTGCCAATAGTCAGCCAATACCTATCCGGCACGTCGATAGCGACCCATTTCCGAGCTGGTCAAACTCAGCCTAGTAATGCCCCCCCTGCTCTCGGGCGAGTAAGGCCACACCCCTTTCCAACTGACCACGACCAGTAGGAGACGCGGCCTCATGGTATTCGACCGTGCGCTCGTATATCCACTCGGTCTCGACGTTGGAGTCATCCTCTGGTACCATCGGGTTTAGGGACTCTCACCCGGGACATCTATGGCACCCCAATTGCTTAGAACAAGATTTTCTGGTATCCAACCAGTCACCCACGGTGTGTCTGTAGAGGATATGGCCCTGATGTCGCTAGGGCATATCACAATCACACAAATGCAAAGTGCATGTATCACACTATCAGTCATGCAACCATCCTGCGTGAAGCACGCGTCATGAAAGGCAACTCCGCCTATCAGGGGGCCCGTAAACAGCCTGCCCGAAGCATATGCAATGATCAGTCCTTTCTCACATCAAGCATACATTGATGCGTATGTGTATGGTCATGAGTCATGGATCTGTACTAAACATGTTATGTAATTATGGGCTCTGCATAAGGAAATGGGCCTAGACGGCCAATGTACTACAAGTACGGGCCATCAATGGGCTCAGGGAGAGGTGGTGCGGACCTTTAACCGACACACGACCATGCAATGTGGACGTCAAACCATCATTGCTCCCAGGCATAGCCTGCTATAAACATCATTATATACACCACGGGGAATCACACATTGCAATGGATATAGTTGCACTACATTGGCCTTAGGTAAATCAAAGGGGCCATATCATATGGGCCTTTTAATATCCAAGTGGGCTTCAATATCGGGCCTTGTACATACCAAAGTGGGCCTCGATGGATGGCCCACTAATACGCTAAGATGGACCTCATCACATGGCCTAAAAAGATCTCAAAAATGATTGGTCGGTTTGAATGAAACTCATGCATCATACTAGGTCCCATCGGGATGGAAGGTATAGATAAATCACATACATTTTGTGTCCCAAGCAGGACCCACCAAAATGTTTATTTTCCATTTAACCCTAGGGCCCATCCAAATGCTTATTTTCCATCCAGCCTAGGGCCCATCAAAATCTTTATTTTCTATCCAAAGTGGGGCCTAATATAATGTTTATTTTTCATCCCAACTGACCCAATATAATGTTTATTTTTCGTACAAAGTGGGGCCCACATATTGTTTATTTTCTAGCCAAAGTTGGGGCCCAATATAATGTTTATTTTACATACAACCTATTGATAGGGTCATATGACCATGGGCTCACCATGATATTTATTTTTCTATACAACCAGTTCATAAGGTCACAACAGACGTGGAGGGGCCCACAATAATGTTTATTTACCATTCAACCTATTCATAAGGTCATGTGGACCTTGGGCAGGGCCCACTGTAATGTTTACTTGCCATTCAACCTGCTCATAAGGTCACATGGGCTAGGGCCCACTGTAATGTTTACTTGAGTCCACCTGTTTATAAGGCCACAGGCCCATCATCCACCCTGTTCAAAAGCAGGTGGACCAGGGCCCACTGTGATATTTATTTGCCATTTCAACGGTAAAAGGATGGGCCCTCACCCAACACTGTTTCCTGAAACGTGGTCCACTTGAGATTGGGATTTACCACCTCATTTTTGGGCTCATGCCTTAAAATGATTTGACAAAATAGATGGACGGCGTGGATTACACGCATACATCATGGTGGGGCCCACGGCAGGAGCCGTGGGTCCTGCACGCTCGTCCGCCAGCGGACGCAGGCAGCACGCCTGCGGCGTGAGCTGCAGCGGGCTGCTGCCTCCCATCTTTTCTTTTTTTTTTTTTTTTTGTTTGGGGCTCACCGAGATGTGATTCACAATCCAGTCCATCCATTATGTGTGTCCCACTTGTTTGGCCGTCCAGACCGAGTTTCAACTGCATCCAAACTTCAGGTAGGCCCCACCAAGTACTTTTATATGTTCTTACATGTCTTCACATGTTTTAGAGGTTATGGCCCACCCGGTGATCAGATCTCCCTAAGACATTGGCTCAACGCCTAAAATAGCATGAGGAAGAGGATGGACGGTGTAGATTTGGGAAATGCAACGAGGTGGGGCCCACATGAGCAACGTCCCAAAAGTTCTTTTTTTTTAAAGAGGGTCTCTGTTTCACGTCCAGCGTACAGAGACGCTGGATGCTGGGATATGCAAATACGAGGGAGTCCTCGTGTTGGATTCCACGCACGTGTGAAATCCACTCATCAAGTGGGTCCCACATGATCATGGCCCACATGAAAATATTATATATATATATATATATAATTTATATATATATACCAAATAAAATGCACATAAAAATAGAAATAAATAGGTGAGAGTGGGGTCCTATGGAATGGGTGGATTAACACCTACCATGAGGTGGGCCTCACCACCGGACGTGGATGGACGGGATAGATCTACACAAATCGGTGCGATCCACACCATTACAAGGGAAGAAAAGAAAGAGGGAGAGAGGATAAAAGAGTTTCAACGGTGATCACCCACCTTGTTGCGATCCTCCTTGCTCCCTTGGCTTGGAAACTCCTCACCTACAGTTCTTATGGACGTTGATCGGGTTTTAACGGTGCAGATGATGATCGGACGGTTGAGATAGAAGATGAGGAGGTGGGCCACACTTAGGATTTGGGGATTTTTTTTTGGGAAGCTTGGAGATTGCTTGGACGTATGAGAGGGAGAGAATGGGAGAATGAGAGAGAGAAAAAAAGAAATAAAAAAAAGGAGAGGGAGGGATGGAGGGATGATGTCATGGGCATGGGTAGAGTTGAAAAGAGAGAGAGAGAGAGAGAGAGTTGACTTTGAGTAAAGGAGGCATGGTTGCTTGTACTTGGGATGGAGGGGCATTTATGGTTTATTGATGGGACATCTCGTAGAGATTCCCTCGAGATTCGCAACATGCGGCGTTTTCTTCGAACCGAACGCTGACCGACATCTTCTAGCCTGGGTATCGGCTCGGTGCATGAGTCGCGGCGTCAGAATCGCGGTGACGGCGCGGTCACCAAGATACAGGTTTCGAGTCGAGCCGACTTCGGCATGCGGGACTCGGCTTAGGATCGTGCGCAACGTCAGAAATGGGTCGAGGGTTGCCCTAATTCGACCGGTAGAATTGCGGAAGCCGACCGAATGGTGCGGTTTAGGTTACGGGTCTTACATTACTGCATGGCCTATAAAACCCTTATTAGTATATAACCCTACAAACTTGTCTATGGGAAGGCTTGTCACTTGTCTATTGAGTTAGAGCATAAGGCATATTGGGTTACACTACAAGAAATTGCTCTTTTACCGACGACATAATTCATCGTTAATGAAATATGACTTCGTCGGCAATGATAAAACAAATACCGACAACTAAAATCGTCTGCCAAACATGTTACTTTTGGTAGAAAAAAACAATATATTTCATCGGTAAACATAGCTTATACCGATAAATATCTTCGTCAGTAAAAATGTGGATAGACGACATTACCGACGAGTATGTTCGTCGATAAAACAATAATACCGACAAGTATGTTCGTCGGCATAAGCCCGGATAAACGATATTACCGACGAGTACGTTCGTCGATAAAACAATAATACCGACAAGTATGTTCGTCAGCATAAGCCCACTATTACCGACGAAATAATTCGTTGGTATATCTCATATATAGATCGTTGGTATAAATTTTTGTATTAATTTGTACCTACGAAATATTTTGTCGTTATAAGTTTTCAACCTATTATTACCAACGAAATATTTCGTCGGTAATAGTCTATTTCTTCTTAGTTTCATTTATTTTCAAAATTTAGGAAAAAAATTCTTGATATACACTTGTAAATACACTTTTTACAATACATTTTCATCATATTCACATCCACATCCATCAAAAAACAAACTACACATCTATCCAAACACAACCACATCCACCATCCATACACAAACAATCCTATCCACATCCACATATAACCCACATTCATCCACGCACAAATAGATATAAGTTTAACATTCGTATATAAAATAAATCATAAAAAAAATAAAAAAATCCTATCCACATCCACATACAACCCACATTCATCCACGCACAAATACAGTAAGTTTAACATTCGTATATAAAATAAATCATAAATAAAATAAAATAATCACGAAGATGAAGGCGGAGGTGGTGGGGCATCAGTGGCGAAGTGTGCAGCGAGAGCCTGAAACATCTCCTGCATTTATCGCTCATGCTCCACCCGCATCTCCTTGATCCTCCTCTCCTGCTCTTCCCCTCACATCTCCTCCTCTCTCCACCTCTGCTCCTCCTCCCTACGCCTCTGCTGCTCCTCCCTCTGCCTCTCCAGCTGCTATTTGATCTCATCGACGACGATCCGTAGCTGCCGAACCTCTCTCTCTCTCTCTCTCTGATAACAGCTCAGCATAGGGCGCTCTCCCCAGTGACTGATCAGCTAGAGGCAGCTCTAGCGGGTGCCATGAGCTTGGCACCATGGTCAAGCCCATGCACATATTTAGAACGGGTGCCAAGCACTTCACTCAAGATATCTGACTCACTCTGCTGACTACCATCGGGAATGGGTTGACTGTGTATGGTGTCTATCGCCACCTATAATGAAAACTATGAATTTTTATAACAAATGACATTATTATAATTCAATGCAATTAAATTTTACAATGTAAGGATTTTTACCCAATTCTCGCTGGCTCTAGGATGAACCCAAGATCCCGTCGCCTACCGACAGTGAGTCCCTCTGTAGAGGTCTACTAGTCCAGGCTCTTGGCCGGTGACGGAATCTTGCTGTGCAATTGAAAGGATAATAGAGTTAATATAAATACATGGAAAGAATATATCAACTTAATAATCACCAGTAATTTCTTACCATATCGTAATGATGTCGTACAAATGACTTTGAACCAGCTACATGGTTCACTTGTAACTTTTCTCTGTTCACAGAATTTATTCTGCTCCCCTTCTGAACATATTATTCATAATACATTGTTATTAATTGCGAATTTAATTTTTACATTAAGATATCGTAAATATGTAAATATTACCTGAAAATTACATATTCCATATGAAGTTTCTCGCGGTTATATTCCTCCATTAGGTCTAGAATTTATTTGAGATTGTATAATCTTTCATCTGAGTCATCGTCGATATATTCCTCCCTACACTCATTGACCAGATTGGGTATGTCTTTAGCCCTACCAGAAGAAGATAGGGCCTGAAAGTCCATCCGCAACAGCTGATGAAGCATGTTGCGTGCTTCCGCTACGCTCCGGTTTGCGGATGACATGTTCAGAAATTGACTCAACTGCAAATGTGGATTATAAACAAGTCAATTAAAGGAATAAATCATAACTTGTAAAATATGGATACATGTAATAATCAAATTATTCGAATTAAAAAATGACATGTAAATCATGTGTACATTTAATAATCGTCATCTGTATCACTATCGCTTAGGACTATATCTTCTTCACTATTACTATCGCTGATTAGTATTTCCTTTTCATCGTCTACAACGTCGTCATCAATGAAACCTTTATCATCTCTAACATTGTTATGTATTATTGAGGCACCAACATGATCAGGTGGCACATTATCTCTATCTAATTGCACCACATTAATATCAACATTTAAATCAGTCCCTCTATCCCAAGATGGCATGTCTTCTTGATATGCTTGTTCCACCCTAACGTTTCATTTCCCTCATCCTCACTATCTTCAATGTTTGGTTTGGGAACATCAAATACATTCTTGGGCTTTATTTTCTACACCACGTGCCAAGAGCCGCCTAACTTGGTGTCAGCGAGGTAAAATACTTGTTCGGTTTGGCTTGTGATGACAAATGGGTCATCCTTAAACTACTTCCAAGATAAATTTACGCTCGTAAAGTAGTCATCAGTCTGTATTCACAACTTCGTATTTTCAATGTCCCACCAATCACATTTAAATAAGTACACCCGCTTTCTCATACAATAACTCAGCTCAATAATATCTGTCAAAACGCCATAAAAGTCAATTTCTACCTCCTCATGCATTCCCTTCACAACCACCCCACTATTTTGTGTGGTCCTATACTTCTCACACTCTTCAGTGTGGAACCGAATCCCGTTTACAATATGAAATTGCAGTAATGACCGCTTTAATCAAAGTGGGAATGCGCAAAGATGTCCTAAAGGAGGTGAATAGGATTTTTTAAAAATTTTAAGATGATTTAAAACCTATTAACCCTATCCTGAACTAATATGCAGATAGCAGGATTGCTTCAATGTAATTCTAATGGCTTCCAAGCCAAATAGAGGATCTAATCATAAGACTATTCAAAACATAACAAGATGTATAACATAGTTCATGATGGATGTGACTTTGTGTGAGATGTGATTATAATTAGTTATAGGTAATCATGTAAACATGCATCATGAGAACATTCAGAGAATTCACATAAGCAGTAAAGTAAAAGCAATCCTAAATACAGTCATTTTTATAGTGGTTCGATTACTTGTCTACTCCACTTTCGACAGACGCACTCAACCTTTGAGTGTACCGGATCTCACTAATGGAGGTTTCAAATCAGGTTCACCTCAAACCAGTACAACTTACACAAGGCTGACTCTAGGACCTACACAAGGTACCTAACATGTCTCCACGAGACACAAGTTAATGCCCCACACAGGAGCAAGGGTCAACACAGCACACCCAGATTTTAGGCCACACATGCCAAGGATCCACACAAGGAACCTAACAATTTATGCCCTACACAAGAGCAAAGGTCAACACACAGTACCTAGGTTTTAAACCACACAAGTCAAGGACCTACATAAGGACCTAAGTTTATGCTCTCCACAGAGCAAGGGTCAATACACAACACCCCCACCTATTCTCCCGTCGGAGGCCTCCTATGAGGACTTGAAAGGGGTGAGAATCACCTGTGACCTAATCCTACACAAGGAATAATCAACAAGGTCCCTAGACTCTAATGACTTACAGATAAGAAGATGAGCCCCATTTAGCACATTGATGAAGATTTTCTCCTTTGATGATGAAGAATCTTTAGCTCCCTTGAACCGCAACACAAATGATGTTCTAATGTATAGCAATGGGTTGGGTCAAGGTTATGTTGGAATCCTACTCTATTAAATGTTTTCCTATTTTAGAAACAGAGTGATTCCAATCATCTATGCATTTAAGGTATCCCAGCTGAATGATTTTCCATTAAGGAGGTAGCTGGAGGATCCTTGAATGCCGAAGTTTATTCTCCAATCTACTCTATTAAATATCAATGATGAGGGTGGTTGGAGGATGAACTCCCATGAGAGAAAAAGGCTTAGGGTATATGATCTGGATTAAACACTCAAAAGCTCTATCTATTTTCTCTACGAACAACATCAGGCAAGCTCTCATTAAATAGGCAAAAAGTTCCAACGGAAATAAAGCAGTCATATTTTTTTACAGAGTTCGATATCATCGAGCAAGCGTCGATATCATCGAGCATATACTCTCAATAGCATCGAATTGCTGCTCGATGACACAAACTCAATTTGTTAACGCTTTTGAACCTTTTTGCCAATTGGTCAGGGATATCGAACATACTCCGATTTCATCGACGCATGGTTCGATTCCTCGACATTTGAAAAATGTGAGAGCAAAATTGCCTTTGAAACTTAAGAGGTATTGATATGATCGAGCATCCCTCGATATCATCTGAATTTTAATGTCGATGATATCTATACCAGTGTCTATTCATCGATCTTTTCAAGGAATTTTCCTATAAGCTTGCTGGACAGTTTGTGTCCTATTTCGATGACATCGACCTGATCTCGATATATTCGATATTTGAATATCGATTTTATTGAGTGATCCTCGATACTTGAAAGAATTTACCTGAAGGCTTGCTCGCCAGATTTGTGTCCTAATCCGATATCATCAAAGGTCCGTCGATATCATCAAGGTTTAAATTTTGAGGATATCGAGGCTCTTTTCAAGATATCAAAAATCACATGATTTTTCTTAACTGTATATTGGACACAACTGACCAATTGTTGATTTTATCGAGACGTCTTGATGAACTTGAGATTCGAAAGTCGATGATATCAAACAGGCCATTGATTCATCGATAATTAAGTCCAGGATTCTTTGTGGTTGCTGGACATCTGAAGTCCTTATTTCAATAATATCGAGTGGGTTTCGAGGACATCGATAACAGAGTTCGATTTCATCGAACCACTTACTGATAAATCGATAAAGGTAGAAAACTTAGAGATTTTCCTGATTTTGCAAAATAGTTTTCTCATCTTAAACCCTAAGTTGTTTTATCCATTTTTACGGGTTTTATATACCTGGTGTTTTGGGACATGGGATGTGAGGCTAAGTTTTACCTTTTACGAGATTGGGCACACATCCTGTTGAGGCAGATGCTTGAATGATCTTTATATGGAGCTCACTTGTCTCGCTGACTCAACACTCACACTAATTGACAAACTAGGGCACTTTCAATCTCCCCCTTTGTCAATTACGTGACAAAACACCTGAAGTCATAGAACAACATCTAAACCAACACCCTAAATTGTGTGTACATAACTCGTTACACAATTTTACAATGCTACTGCAAGTTTAAGCACACAAGTATGTAGCTGCTCCCCCTGGCTTCTTGCAGCTGCTCCTCCTAATACCTGTAACACTTGTACCACCATTTAACAAATAGATACACATAATTTTCCTCCATGGTGGGATTTGTTCTCCCCCTTTTTGTCAGTCATTGGCAAAGGATAATATAACAATAGTAGTTGACTGAAGTGGAAGCATAAGAATATGAGAGAATCAATCCAGATAGTAACACACATACCAAATACATCGCTAAAATGCATAATCAAAAGTCATACCAGCATGTTACAGAATTTAACGCATAATCGAGAGCAGAGAATAATGGTAGCAAAGATATATGAATTATAAAACAGCCATTAACAAAAATATCCAAAATAAGAACTACCCAAGCTTGGCAATATTGCAACATCCATCCCAAACCAACAAAACCAAATATCTAGCCCAACCATGGGCTTACAAAAAAAAAAAAAAAAAACAAGTATTTTCCTCATGCAGAGGATATCCATAAACCATTCCAATTTTTTATTTTTTTTTTTTTATTTTTTATTTTTTTTTAAATGTTAGACTTTTCATGTTAGCTAGCCATCACATACACTCATAAGATCGCAGGGCATTCAAAAAGATATTCATGCCCAAACACTGAGATGAATATCTGGTGTATGTGACGGCACAAAGACTTTAATACTATGATGGAGGGGCTGATGAAGACGGTGATGTATCGTCTCGTCGGCATGTTATCAGATCGACCAGTTGTTGTACCGATTGTTTTATGCTAGACACCATTTTCTCCAATGCTGAGAACCGCACATCATGTCTCCCTAGCTTATCCTCTATTCGAGCCAATTCACGCCGCGTTGTCCCAACCCTATCTTGGTGAAACTTGAAGTGTTGGGTCTAATCTAAACCACTCGGAGCTGGAACTTGTTGTAGTTCTAGAGGATCTCCACCTAGTGGCGCTGCACCTTCTCCCATCTCACCACCTTCATGAATAGCTTCCTCAGATTGTTCTTCCGGATATGGATGAAATTTAAGGTCCAGTTTTCGAATATTGACCTTGTTAAAATGCTTGAAAGGATGCTCAGGATCGTCTATCCGAGGAATACCGATTGTATTGCATATCACATGAATGATGTAAGGAAATGGAAATGATAAATGAACTTCTCTGGACTGGTGGATGACTACTACACCAAAATCGTTAAACTAGTGCAGTTGGGATTTTGGTTAAAAAACAGCTTTAAGCCGTTTGTGAATTTGAAACGGTAATGAACCGTACTAGAATCGTTGGCGTTATACACCGCATCATCAAGGTGGGACATACGGTAGGGTAACACTCGCTAAATTGACACCCAGTAACACCTAATCCGCTCCTGGCCAAATACCTCAAACCCACTCTCTCTCCCTCTCGTGATAGCCGCCAAATCCAGCATTATTTCATTCTCGTGGGTCTCTCTCTCTCTCTCTCTCTCTCTCTCTCTCTCTCCACCCAGCATTGCTAGGTGTTCCTCTCTCTCCCCCTCTTTGCCCCTCATTTCCCCCTCTTTCAAGGCTCGTTTTCGATTCATTGATCGGACGGTCCATATTCGTCCATCCATGACTATGACTCCTCCCTTAGATGTAATCTATAAAAACCAAATCCATCTCTCTACTCTTTCTTTATTTCGGGCAGAAATTTCAATTCCACTGTAACAGGGCAATATTTCTATTGTTTTGATTCAGTGGCCCATGGGGCTTGGTTTTGTTAGATTTGACCCTTGATTCGTGCTTTGTTTTATGCAGCGGGAAGATGACGAGATGCTTATCTTGTATTTTGATTTTGTCGAAGGCCCGCAACCAATGGAAGGTAAGTTTGATTCACCGTAATTTGTTTTCTTAGGGCTTTGATATCCGGTTTTGAAAATCGGTGGAGTTTAGTATTGGTGCTATTAGGTTTTTGATTTTTTTTTTTTTTTAAATGCTTCTTCCCCATCTGTTATTAGTAGTGCCGCAACCAGAAGCTGCCAATACGGTGGATCATTTCAATAGCAAAATGGGTTTTTTTTTTTTTTTTTTTTTTTTTGGATTTGGTATCAAATGTCTCATTATGTGCATGCAGCTGAGGAGAAAGAGCCATATGAAGCAATGGGCAGGGTGGATCAGAAGCCTTACAAGGAAGCCATGGCTGGTTACAAGAATCCCCCCATGAACATTGATTCAGGACGTGAGTCTGATAGTGAGTGATGTGCAGCATCTACTACTAGCTATTTTTGAAGGGTTCTGAATCTGTGGCATGCTTCTCATGCATACTTTGAGAACATGTGCCTATGCCTAACATATAGATGTAATGAAGTCTGCTCCAAAGGTTGCAATGCAAATTTGTGTTTAACTGGAAAGACAGTTATTCTAGAAATGGTAATTAACTTACATGCTGAGGGCTGGTAGTTGATAGTGGGAAATAATGCATCATAGCCAGGTAGAGCCATTTCATTCCAAAGTGCACTTTTGTGATGTAATGAAGAGGATCGTCCATCTGGTAGGCCCAAAATGAATGGTATTCCTTTTACTGTTATTTTTCCTTTTTTATTTTTATTTTGTTAGAAAGAATACCAGTGTTCTATGCTTTAGGTTATTACATAATATGAATTGTCTGGTCCTAAAATATAAATTGATTTCTTATCTTCTCTTAGCTCGCATAGCTTGGAAGATTATCAGTGTCAATGAAGAATTTTGAGAAGAAAAAAAGATAAATTTCAAGTATGTTTGACAAATATTCCTCTTACTTCTTGCGTGCGTGCCTTGTTATATATGAGCTGCAAGTAGGGTCTCCTAAGTAGATTTTGATTTCTTTGAAGTTTCTTTGATGATCATGGCCACATAGTGTTGCATTAGTTGTCTCGGGTTAGTGTTGGAAACCAATCAATGTGGAAGTTGTGAACCATCATCTGCTGATCCTGGTAAGAAGCAAAAAGGATATAAGAAGAAGATTAAAAAGACAGGTCTGGTGGTTCTGTTTCCTTTCAGGAAATGCAAGAAGCTATAAAGAAGTAGAAGATCACCATCATCTGTTGATCCTGGTAAGGGTTGTTGTCTATGTTTTAGGAAGCCCATTCCATCAGATTCTCTAATCGCATATCAGCCAACTGATCCCAATAGTCCTGAAATTGGTTATGAATTCTTTTATGAAGCAGAAAGTGTAAGTATCGTTTCTTTATATATATATATATATATATATATATAATATATATATATAAAGAAAACACACCACACACACACACACACACACTAGAACTTCCTTGTTTATACTTTATTTTCAGAGTGTTTAGTTTTCTTTTCTATTTTTTCCCATTTTCCTTTCTTTCCCTTAGTAAAAGATGATGCCTTTAGATTTGAGTAGAATCATAATCTACAATTGCCAAACGAATAAATTCTTTGCTTCTTCAAGGAACTTTCTACTACCTATTCCTTTAATACTCTCGTTGTGTATGATGCTTGATACAAGTAGGTAATTGTAGGTGACACTTACCCACCCACCGCCGCACAAGCGCAAGTGGGCGAACACACAAAGAAGCTCGCATTGTCGCATGAATGAGTTTAATGTCAGTCAAGATGCATAATCCTTAGTTCAAAAACTGTGCCAACAAATCAGGATTTTACAGAATGCGAGCAGGTAACTTCTGGGCATTTGAGTTTGTAACGGGACCATTCAGATAGAATCAAATAGAACATTAGGATGAATAACAATAAAATAGAATCAATTGCACTTGAATGCACACACCCACAACCACAATACATCCTTCGCTTTTATTGTAAGTTCTATTTATTCTCTCTGGCATTACACTAATTGTTTCAAAGATTTTATTCGGAATTGAGATTGGATATTAGGAACATTGTGTGATCTTGGTTATATGAATGAAACTATAATAGTTATCAGCTGCATCTGGTCTATCTACTAATGTTAACCATCATTTTCTGTTGCAAATTTACAATCAGGATTTGTTCCTTTTTCTCTACTTTCTAATTTCAGCTATGACTTTGTTCAAGATTTACCACATGCATCATACACGTAAATCAAATTAAACCATTCAAGTTGTGAGCCATAATTTAGATGGACCATAGACCGAAAGTTATATGGAATTGATTATGTAAATAGCTAATTGGTAGATATTTATTGGATGGTTCAAATGAAAAAAAATAAAAATAGATGGACCATAGACCGCAGATTTTTTAGCATGTGAACATTTAGGTTGGTGTAGTTATATCTTCTTTTCTTTTCGAATGGTATTAAGGGAATGGTTGCCTGTTAAGAATTAGCTCTAAATTTCAGAGTTCAGGCTTCTTGCTTGCAATATTAGAATCCTATGGTCAGTCACCGAGAAATATTTTTCTACAACTTATTAAGCTTTCAATTCAATGATAGATGCAAATTTCGCTGTCATTTGTGCTTCTCGAGGTATTTGCACAAAAAATCATATTTTTCTCAGATATTTAAAGAAAAGATCCACTAGATTTTCTTAGGGTTTCCATGTTAATTCTTGATTGGCTCCATGATCCAGTTTGGTTTCTTATATTTGCTACTGATGCACAGATCCTACTTTCAAGTTGATCTTTTGTGCAAGTAATTCAGGAGCATTTTCACACTGGGCTCGAGTGGGGTCGCTTGTGGGATGCAGGGGCACACTAGGGGTGGGTGCGGCCCACGGAGGAGGTCTCGTGTTCGAGACTCCTCACCAGGGGTGATTAATGTGCATTTCACACCGGGCTCAAGTGGGGTAGCTTGTAGGATGCGGGGACACACTCGGGGTGGGCGGCCCATGTGATTTGGGGCCCACGAAGGGGGTTCGGCCGAGGTCTTAAAACTCATGAGATGTGGGGCGTGGGCTATGAGATAAATGGATTAATTCGTCATACTCTAACAGTTCGAGCTTTTAGAGCAAGTGGTTAATTGTCCTGCATTAAATTGGTATCAGAGCGGGAGGTCTCGGGTTTGAGACTCCTCACCAGGGGTGATTAATGCAGAGGCATTTTCACACTGGGCTCGAGTGGGGTCGCTTGTGGGATGCAGGGGCACACTAGGGGTGGGTACGCCCACGGAGGAGGTCTCGTGTTCGAGACTCCTCACCAGGGGTGATTAATGCGCATTTCACACCGGGCTCAAGTGGGGTAGCTTGTATGATGGGGGGACACACTCGGGGTGGGCGGCCCATGTGATTTGGGGCCCACGAAGGGGGTTCGGCCGAGGTCTTAAAACCCATGAGATGTGGGGCCCGGGCTATGAGATAAAGGGATTAATTCGCCATACTTTAACAGTTCGAGCTTTTAGAGCAAGTGGTTAATTGTCCTGCATCAGCAAGCTAGCATGTATAACCCGTTTGAACGCCATGTTTGGGAATCTCATATGATGGAGCATCATAATTCTCATTTTCTCATTATCTAAGCCTTATCTCAACTAATTGGGAATCATATTGTTCCTATCAATAATAGTCAATGCACATTTTCTGTTTTTGGTTCGTGTCTTGGGTTGTTGGCTGTTTGTAAGGAAGCTAAATGAATCCCACCTAGTTTCTTTGGCGGGACAGGTGAACCAAATTGGGTCTGTCACTGAGAGCATTGAGGGTCATATGCACATATGCAAGAGGGGCTGAGATATCAATTTTTTTTATTTTTTATTTTTTTTTTTGTTTTTATTTTTTTTAAAAGGCTTCTATATATATATCTCAAATGCAAGCAGAAGATAAAACAATTCAGCTGGTTGCAGACCCCACCTAGTTTTGTTGCAAATACAAATGGCTTATTGGCTGGCTGGCTGGCTGTCTTGTATGTTTGGATTTTGAAACCGTGCATCTGGACCTTATGGAAATGAGGAACGAAGAGAGTTACTGACGTAGAGCGGGTCGCAGACACTTTCATGGAAAATATGGACCAGATAAGACCCTTATAACTGTCTCAAGGAATGTTTCTGCAATTTGGAAAAGATGGACCAGAAAAGATGTGCTTTCAAAAATTTTCACTAACATTTTTTGTCTTGTTTTCTTACCCAAATCATTGCAAATTTCGTTACTATCACGGAAGATCATGTATTCCAGTCTCTACCCACATGGGCCCCTGAAACTGTATCAGTTCATAGCCATGGTGACAGTGGTGATGATCCTCCTTTCTCAGCTGCCATCTTTTCACTCCCTCAGATACATCAGCCTCACTTCTCTTCTTCTTAGCTTGGGCTATACTTCTTTGGTTGTCATTGCCTGTATTCGTGCAGGTAACACGTACATAAAAGACCTCTTATATTTTCTTTTATTTTTGGAATTGGAAATTTAATCTGGCCTAAACTTGGTATGTTTTATGTTCTAATCTTAATCAGGAGAATAAAGAAGGCCTTGAGTTGCTCAAGACTGCCATTGCCAAAGCAGGTGTTGGCAGTGTTGGTAAGTCATAATGCTGTAATTCAATTGATTCTTGAAAAATAAATTTTTTCCAATGACAGGTGATTATTTGTAATATATCCCCTGGTCTTAATATCTGTTATTCTCTCTACAAAATTATCCTTTCTCCTTTCATTATATTCCTTGGTCATAATGTTTATCTGGATGTTATGCTTTAGTCATCTAAATGCAACAACTTTCCATCATTTAGGCTGCAGTTATTGGTTGAGTTATAGAGCCCTGTCTATGTCTATCTGCCTGACTATGCATGTATGTAATGTTTGTGGGATGAGAATGTTTTTCCATAACAATCTTAAATCATGTTTAGAGATATCAAAGATTCATAACATCCTTATTCTCTTGAGGAATTGAAAGTGCTTACAGAAGATGCAGTTGAGGTGAATGATGAGCAAGGTCATGTTAGGCAAATCCATGGCTTATGCTGCTTTTAAGTTGTCCTGTAGTTACACTGCATTTTCAATCATGTTTGTTGACATGTTTTTCATTGTTGGTGTGCTAAAAGAATGAAACCCTGGTTTCTAAAACAGGGTCACATTCACTCCTACGGTTGAACATTGCAGTATGGCTACAGTTATTGGCCTTTGCATATGCATCAAACTAATGCGTAGTCTACCTTCTCGTTACAAGGTATGTTGCTTATTGCTTCACTTTTGGTAAGCTAAGGTTGAAGAAGGAACTGGATATGTTGGAGTTTTTTGTAGTTCTATTGCTTCATGACTGTGGTGACCTGTTGAACACCAGGGTCCACCAATATCACCATGATCAGATGACGAGAAATGGGTGGTGACACTATTTTATTATTTTATCTTCCATTTTGCAAGCCCTTCAATTTTCCCCACTTGCCACTGTCCAATGAAGGTACTTTTGGATTGTGGTGGAGCTCTTCATCTGCTTGACAGACTTCATTGAATTGAGTATGTCTTTCAAAAACTATTTTAAAGTCTTTCATTGCAGATTTTGGTTTTTGTCTTTCAAAATGTATTTCAACTCCACTTGAAATGCAACTTCCTATGTTAGAGCTGCTGAAGGTAATCATTCCTTTGTATTTTTATTTGTCTTTCTTCGTTAACTAGCCAGGTTGAGTCAAGGCAACCAAGTTCAGACCAATTCGAGTTTTTTTCTCCCCCTTTTTCAAGTCTTTATGAAACCCGATTGTATTTTTTTGGGTATTATATGTATATATTTCTTTTATTTTTATATGAAATGGAACTAAATTCAAAGTCAGATGCTTTGTAGATAAGGATCTTCTCCTAATTTAATGATAGCTGATCTGTAGGTGGACTTTTGCATTAGTCATTGTCTATTTTGCGGTATGTCCTGCTCTTCATTCTCTTTGTTCCATAAGAGTATGCATTCAATCAGGCCCTTTTTTTTTTAGTAGCATTACGATATTCATATGTATTTATTATCTAGATAATAGAATGGATTTTTATGTGCAATGTCTATTTCTAAAATGGTAAATGAATTCAATTGAAGCTGAATACAATATTCAAGCCATTTTCAGCTTTACATATACGATTGTTGATTGTAGCTTGGCACTGTGATATCTGCTCATGGATGCTGGATGTATTCAAACCATCTCATGGAGAATGAGGAAAGTGGTGGATTCTTGAAGGTTTATGTTTTTCCTCGGGATTCTTTTTATTCTCTAAACTAAAATCAATGAATCTAGCAACTTGCATGAGATAACTAGGAGGCTTAGAGTCTTGCCAAAGCCTTCATGACATATGAAGGAATATTGTTATCATATAATTATTCTGCTTTGGTCTTCCTAATCTTTTTACCAAACTGATTTGTTTGACTGCTGCTTGATCTTGACTTTCTCGAGTCTCAAAATTGAATAGGCTCCATCAGTGGAAGCCAACTCTGAATTATGCAGCTACAAATAACTGAGTTTCAGCCTAGTCACTGACAGTACAGCCACTATCTAGACCAACTTTCTTTGAAGCATTGGCATGCAATTGTTAATTGAAGGTAGATACCGAAGGATATCAGGTCAAAGATAATGAGTGCATTGGTGGCTTTGACTACTGCTTCTCAAGGGAATCTGTTCACACCAAGTGATTAGCCTCTGACTTTGGTAATTGTAGCAGCCCATATAAATAAGAACTATCAAAGAAAGGATTCTTATTGTTAGGTAATCATCTTAAAGGATTAAAAGCATGCATAAGTGCTCAATTGGTCGTTGTAGCAAAGGAGCATGCTGCCTATGGCAAAATCACAGAATCAAAAGTGTCATGTTTCATAATGATTCCGAGAGTATGGCTGGATCATTTTCATAAGATCATGAAAGTTTAAGTTATTTTTTCCTTATTTGATAAGTTATTTAGGGCTTTTTGTAAATTTGATTTTGCAATGAAACATCTTCAAGCACATTATTTTCTTATGTTTTTCTTTGATTAATCTCTATTTTGATGGAATGCAATAAACTTCTGTTAATTTATTTCCCTTGATCCTAAATTTCGTGTGTTTATCAGGGTTTAAAATTGTTCCTAAAATTTGACCGTTGGCGACATTATAAAATTTTGTTCTTTAAATGTGACAGTTGGAACTAGAACGGCTTAAAACCGTTCCTAAAATTTCGTTTCTAAAATTTCAAATGTTACCCAAACGGTTCTAAACTGTTCCTGATTTTTTGCGACGCCTCATTTAGGAATGGTTTTAAGCCGTTCCTGAAGCATTTAGGAACGGTGTTAAACCGTTCCTAAATGACGATTTTGGTGTAGTGAACACTTGCCATTTGGTGAAGGATCAAGGTAAGCAGACATAGTTTGACTCCAATGGCAACACAATATAACCATGACCATGAACCCGGTAAGATCAGCGCAATTGGGTCCACGAAGGTAAGCATTTGAGTAGAATATCCCGTGCAAGACTCGGTGTCGAGGGTGCATATATTTTGCCTTCAATGCATTCCCTTAGTACCATGGGATATCTCGATCCTGACACAAGAATTTTGTAATTGTATACCGAGTGATTGGATTCTTAAGATCAAGGTCAGACAACCCAACTGGAGGCAAAGTTAGACCGAAAATGCTAGCGATGGATTCTGCAGTAATGTCAACATTATCATCCCCGACCGTGACAACAATGGATGGTGGATCTAGTGTTGGAGAATGACAGTATGCAAGAAAGCGGTAGGTCCGCTCATCATGACATGGACCCTTGAAATCAAGAAGAGACAACCAGTCGATTGCCTCTAACAGAGTTTCCACATTGTAGGGTTTTATGCATTCCCTATCAATCCTACGCTCATACACTGAGCGCCTCCTTGAATACTTTTCAAGAATGTGTGGAGGAGGACCCACAACCATATGTGGCGGTGTAGGTGCTGCAGCCAGAGCTTCCGTACGAGACGATTGCCGAGTAGAAGAGCTTCGTGGGCATGCAGGGGATCGTTGAGACTGAGCCCTTCCTCTTTCTCTTGAGGCTACGAATTTCTTTTTGGTAGGCCTGGATGACTCACCAATGACAGGAGACTTTCCTTTCTCCTTACTCATTTGAATAACTCAGAAGGAAGTATCAAAGAAAAGGAATCTGACAAAACCGAAGATTATGAGGACCAACCAGAAATGTCCAACTGAAGATTGTCAATCAATCTAGAAAGGCCCTAACACAATGAAGTATACGTTGACGAACCAAGAGTGTGCAAGAGATTACCTGATTCAAGTCACCCTAGATGGCTGGCGGTCGACAAAAGATAAGAAACACAAAACAAACTCCCAGAGAAATCGAATAGTGAGAAAAGGAAGCAAAAGTGAATTTTTCCCGCTCGTCCGCTATTTATCGGGCGGTGACCTTCGATATCATTGAAGTTTTATTCGATGAAATCGATATACCCCATTCGATGTTATCAAAGAGGTCCTCAATAACATTCTAGAACATGTGACGCTTCTAATTCTGAAGGGGCGTCAATGATATCGATATTTGTTCGATTTAATCAAGGATTCATATGATTCGTCGACAAACTTATCGAAGAGAAGGTGTATAACATTCATTTCAGTATTTCGATGTTCTTTCATATATGTATAACTTAATATATTTTCATATCAGTCTGTATACACATCAAAAATTTGTACAAACGTTATACCATCCAAAATTATAAACATTAGTAATGTTTATACACAAAAGTTCTTGAGGTATAGAAACCTCTGATATATCATGAAAATCATTAAAAAAAAAAATGCATCATTTTCATGTATTCATCCAGACTTAAGATGCGACAGCCTGAGCATGTTTTCCATGCTCAATTGTTACTAAGCATATGGGATCAAACTTTCCATTTCCTTTAATGACATAACAGTGGTCACTGGTGCGAAGACCCTCCATAACCGATTGTCCTGATAAGTCCAGGATCTTGCACTTTAGTTTGTCAAAGGTAACCACATGTTTGTTGTCACATATTTGAGAGATGCTCATCAGATTGTGAGTCAATCCTTTTATGTGAAAAGCATTTTCATTTTTGAGCATCTCTATTCCTTCTATTGTTCCACACCCTACTACCTTAGCGGTGCTTTCATCATCATAAGTGACTATCCCATTATCAAGATTTGAGTAATTTGAGAGAAGGGATTTATCACCCGTGCCATGCCTTGAGCATCCGCTGTCTAGGTACCATTCGGTACTATTGCTTGTTGAATGATTTGAGTGAATAACAAGACAATTTTTCTTTTCTTTCACTACCCATTTTGTGACTGGATTTCTTATTATGGTAGCTTTTGCTTCATTGATCATGTTGGGTAACTGAACCATGTTTCCTTGTTTCATAAATTCATTTGTTTTCTGATTTAGTTCAACCACATGATTCAATAGCGCCTTCATTTTCTTGGTCATTCTGGGTGGAGATGGATGTGTTCCTTTTGCCGTGTTGTTTAGTGGACTCTTGGTTTTCTGTATTGATTTTCCGGTTTGTCTAAACTTACCATTCAGACCGGAATTAGATTGAGTCCACCTTAGAGCAATACATTCAAATTTGAAATGGCCAGAGTCTCCACATGAATGACAGATAGAAATAGCTTTTGTTTTACTTCCTGATGCAGCTGATTTCTCAAACCTTGGTGCTGCAATTTTGGATTTTGATTTGAATTTGTCATATCCTAATCCACTCGTCTTTCCCAGGTCTTCCCATCCCTAAGAGTTTTTCTAATTTTTCACTATTATGGAAAAATTTATAATTCAGTTCAACAGATTTTCTGGGTTTCTCTACATCAAACATGAGTGTGTGATTTTCATTATGAAGATGCATGTTTTTATCTTTCAATAGTTCAATCTGTTTGTTCAGTTTTTCAGACTCAGATTTGAGAAAAGTATTGATTCTTTCGAGCCTATCATTTTCTGAGCGGTATTGTTGTAGATCATTAATCAAGTGTGTATTGATTTCCAATGTTTTGTCTAGATATATTTGTAGCAATTTATTTTTGTTTTCATTTATCCCAAGTCTTTTAAGGATATTGATGCTATGGATATAAAGTTGATTATAAGCATCCTGCAGTTTATCCTTTTCTTCTTCTTCTTTCTCTGTTTCCTCATCATCAGATGGAAATGATTCAGTGGCTTGAGCTTATTTGATTTTCTCAGTTTCTATGGGAATGTTGAAGGCTGTAGAGACCATAAGAATTTTCAGAGATTTTTGGTCTCCATCACTCTCTGAGTTACTAAATTCCAAATTTGACTCTTCAGTATCATCCCATGTGGCTGCCATTGCTTCCCTTTGGTTTTCCTATTTGGGCATTCAGTGGACATGTGTCCAAACTTTCGGCAAGTGTAGCATTGTGGTTCTTTGGACTTTTTACCAGATTTACCTGTAAAATGTTTTTTGTCCAACTATCTTCCTTTAAATGGTCAGCCACGATTTTTACGAAAGAGTTTTCTGAACCGTTGAGCCAAAAGAGCCACTTCATCATCTTCATTCTCCCTTTCACTTTCATCTTCCTCATTTGCAGTTTCTTTGAAGTTTTGAGGACAATATTTTTGGGTTTAGGAGTTTGCTTGAAGTGTAGTTCAAATGTTTGTAGGGAACCTACGAGTTCTTCTACTTTCATCTCATCCATGTTTCTACATTCTTCAATAGTTGTATCTTTCGAGTTGAACCGTTCCGGTAAGGATCTCAGAATTTTCCTACAGATTTTTGGAACCGGAACTTTTTCTCCTAATCCACCCATGGAGTTGCAGATGATATTCAGTTTTATGAAAAACTCCATGAAGGTATCATGCTCTTCCATTCCGTGACTTTCAAACTGTGATATTAGGAGTTGCAGCTTGGATCTTTTTACTGTGCTGGTTTCCTCATGAGTTATTTCCAATAAGTCCCATGCTTCTTTAGCTATTCCATACATACTGATTTGATTGAAGACTTCTTGGGACACAGCACAGTAAATAACATTCATTGCTTTAGCTTCAGACGTTTGTTTTTCTTTATCAAATGTTGTCCACATTTCCTTGGATTTTGGTTTGGCAATGTTGTGCCATTTTCAAGTACTATTTGTTCGGTTGATGGCACATATCCATTTTCAACAATGACCCAAACATCATGATCCAAAGATCTTAGAAAGTAGTACATCCTAGCCTTCCAGTAAGTATAATTTGATCCATCAAATACCAGAGGTCTAGTTACAGATGAGCCCTCTCCTTTGGCCATATTACCAACTTCAATCAAGATCACTCTCTAGGCGGTGAAGCCCTTAAGAGAGACCCGCTCTGATACTAACTGAAATTGCGGTAATGACCGCTTTAGTCGAAATGAGAATATGCCAAGATGTCCTAGAGGAGGGTGAATAGAACTTTTTTAAAATTTTAAGATGATTTAAAACTTATCAATCCTATCCTGAACTAATATGCAGATAGTAGGATTGCTTCAACGTAACTCTAATGGCTTCTAAGCCAAATAGAGGATCCAATCATAAGACTATTCAAAATATAAACAAGATGTATAATATAGTTCATGATGAATGTGACTGTGTATGAGATGTGATTCTAATTAGTTCTAGGTAATCATGTAAACATGCATTATAAGAACATTCAGAGAATTTACACAAGCAGTAAAGTAAATAACAATCCTAAACACGGTTATTTTTATAATAGTTCGACTACTTGTCTACTCCACTTCTGGCGGACGCACTTAACCTTTGAGTGTACCGGATCTCACTAACGGAGGTTTCAAATCATGTTCACCTCAAACCAGTACAACCTACACAAGGCTGACTTTAGGACCTACACAAGGCACCTAACATGTCTCCACGAGACAAGTTAATGCCCCACACAGGAGCAAGGGTCAACACACAGCACCCAGATTTTAGGCCACACAGGCCAATGATCCATACAAGGAACCTAATAGTTTATGCCATACACAAGAGCAAAGGTCAACACACAACACCTAAGTTTTAGACCACACAGGTCAAGGACCTACACAAGGACCTAAGTTTATGCTCTCCACAGAGCAAGGATCAACACACAGCACCCCCACGTACTCTCCCATCGGAAGCCTCCTATGAGGACTTGAAAGGGGTGAGAATCACCTGTGACCCAATCCTACACAAGGAATGATTAGCAGGGTCTCTGGACTCTAATGACTTACAGATAAGCAGATGAGCCCCATTTAGCACGTTGATGAAGATCTCCTCCTTTGATGATGAAGAATCTTCAGCTCCCTTGAACTGTAACACAAATGATGCTCCAATGTATAGCGAAGGGTTGGGTCAAGGTTATGTTGGAATCTTACTTTATTAAATGTTTTTCTACTTTAGAAACAGAGTTATTCCAATCATCTATGCATTTAAGGTATCCTAGCTCAATGATTTGCCATTAAGGTGGTAACTAGAGGATCCTTGAATGCGGAAGTTCATTCCCAATCCACTCTATTGAATATCAATGATGAGGGTGGATTGGAGGATGAACTCCCATGACAGAAAAAGGCTTAAGGTATATGATCTGGATTAAATACTTAAAAGCTCTATCTAATTTTTCTACGAACAACCTCAGGCAAGCTCTCATTAAATAGGCAAAAAGTTTCAACGGAAATAAAAACAGTTATATTTTTACAGAGTTCGATACCATCGAGCAGGCGTCGATATCATCGCACGTATACTCTCGATAGCATCGAATTGCCGCTCGATGACACGAACTCAATCTGTTAAATGCTTTTGAACCTTTACGCCAAATGGTCGAGGATATCGAACATTCTTCGATGTTATCAGATTTCGAACTTCGATTTCATCGACGCATGGTTCGATTCCTCAACATTTGAAAAATGTGAGAGCAAACTTGCCTTTGAAACTTAACAGGTATTAATATGATCGAGCATCCCTCGATATCATCTGAATTTGAATGTCGATGATATCGATACCAATGTCGATTCATCGATCTTTTCAGAGAATTTTCCTATAAGCTTGCTGGACAGTTTGTGTAACGCCCTGAAAATCAGGGGTCGAGTAGCAACTCAACTCCCGAGTTCCAAAACATCACTTATGCAACATATATGCTTATGATTAAATGTTATCTGTGTTAGTGCATTAATCATGAGTGAAATTATACCAAAACAGTAATTCATACTCTAGATCAAGTTGTTTTCAAGACAACGGAAGACTGAAAATTATATAAAATACATGAGGAGAGGAACATATAAACCGAAATCTATCTCCAGAGTATGAATATAACATTGAGTCACTGTGTACATGTAATATTACAAAAGTCAAAAGTATCAAAATGGTTCAATGGTAATAAAACCGTGTAGCCCCGCCGACCAGGAGAGCCTAAGCGAAGCCATCGGAGAACTGCATATAAGAGTACTCCTGATCGTCATAGAAGTTCGGCTCTGCTTCCTGAGCGTCGCCATCACTTGCAACTAAGATAGGGTCTAGTTGGTGTGTACAACACCGTCCCGTAACGTGGGAGTGAGTGATCAACTCAGTGGAACAATAAAGCAAAGGTTAGCATGTTATCAATTCAATCAAGCAATAATGATAAAGCAGTAAATCATACATCCCTAAGTACTCTTGTTAATGTAAGAATGGTATGAATGTATGATGCATGCCCTCGCCTACGCTCCCTCAGCAACTTCATTTCACGTTCGCGCATGAACAACCCTACCTCAGTGCTTGACCTGCTACGCCTGAACGCACGCATAATGCGGTGCATGTATATGATTACCAAGTTCTTATTAGTCCTTTTCATACAGCAGGGTTGGGAAACTAAGGTACCTCCCTTATATCAATACCCAAACAATGATCCATTCTAGGGTCATCGATCCTAGTAAATCTCATACGAAGTTGCGACTCTAGGTCACTACCACCAACGCCCTACCAACTGGCAGTCTATTTTCGAAGGCACGTCATCGACTCGACTGAGGACCACAGCCAGGATGTGATGGGGTAGGCCTAGCGTATACTCTTGTTGCTACAGAAGGCTCGTCGCCTCAACGTAGCCTCAAAGTATGCTCGAGGTCACTACAAAGGGCTCGTCACCTGATCAGTGTAGGCCGACAACTTGA